>CM046299.1:13396231-13996231 GCA_025267735.1 Mactra quadrangularis
TTTTTCGTGTGTTGCATTGTTGATAGAAATATTGTTTACATGGTTCTCCTCAAAAATGCCTTTTCTATGTAACTTCTAACGGAAATGGGCTGTACTATGACTGCATTAAAAAACAATAAATTTGTCGGCATTGGAAATCGAAAGGATTTATGTCACGTGACTTTAGCCCATTGCTATCAAAATCTACCCACCACAATATCACGGCGTTGAGACGCCGTGAAATAATCACATTTATGTTGTAACGAGCGCTTATGGCGCTCATTACTATTATTATTGTAAAAATGACGTCATTGCGGTCTACAACAAAACATTGACCACATCTAGAGTATCATTCGGAACAACCTCGTCGATCATCTACGAAGATGTACCTCGGAAATCAGACGTAGTAGAAATACAACCAGGTTATAAGGTCCGGCGATTAACTCCCTGGCAAGTAGAACTATTATTGTTTATACATCGACGTGTAAAATCAATATTATCTAAAAAATTGTATGCTACAGGTCGTCCACGTTAACATTGCGTATATAAGTATGGCCAGTTTAATTACACACCAATGATTAGGGGTGAATTATTTATACAATTTTATAGTTTGGTTTGTTTACACTTGTTTTAATACACATGTTTATAAAACATTTACAAAGAAGATATACAATATTTAAAATAAACATTGAATATCAAAGTGGTGTGTTTAAATCAGCAAAATGCTGTTCATGCATCAACGTATTCACATATATAGTAGAAAAGTCCATTATTTAAAGTACAATAACACGCATAACCTAGAATACGACCTGTTGTTTACTAATTAGCTAAAAAAACAACATTCCTGAAGAAGTCATAGAAAAAGGCCCTAGACTGTTTCTATATACATAGAAACACGTCCATTTGTCATTTTCATGTCAACATTTAATAATAACCTTGTTACACCTTTATTGTTCGTTTTTTCTCAACTGTCAAAACATGAATAATTTCACGGTGAATGCGTTTGTTAAAATTATTGTCGTAATACGCCCATGCGTTTCCGAAAGTGTGTATTCTGATTGAGTAATGCTTCTTGTGCCGTATGGTATGTTTTAGTCAAGATATTTTTGATAACAATTAGGCCGCCAGTATAAAAACGATGCATTCAGTCACCGTGAAATAATTCAAGCTTTGACAGTTGAGAAAAAACGGACAATATCTCATCATCACATCAGAACAACGTCTCACACGTCGTATTTCTGTGCAGTTCAGACTACATTACTACATAAACTAACTTCGTAGATCTACTTTTTCACCTTATGATATCCGAGATTTATCTGCATAGAAGATCGCCGAGGTAAGTCCGATGGTAAAGTTATAACTTCCTCGATCGACCTCTCTCAAAATGCCAATATTTTTCCGACAAAACTATTTTAATGGTTTCATATTGTTTGCATATTTTAAATATGAGAAGCAATGCATTACACTGACGTGACCCGGGTGCGTAGAAATTCATTTTATGTATTTTTGAATATATTTTTGTTTATCATAATACTGCATTTTGACCATGGCACTCTTCCTGTCTTCGATTATAGGAGGTTGGATTTAAAACATTATGAATTTTTCGAAAGGGTAATAAGTGCAGAATTGTATGAAATGGACATAGCAAATTAATCCATTTTAAAGTGTAAATGTATTCATTAATTTTTGTTTCAAGTTGAAAGAAATATTAAATCGTTTTCAATATAGTTATTTCATTAAATATAGGGTGGCGAGACAGGATAGAGCGCCATGATCGTGCGACCACATACACGACTCATGCAGGTTGTTTCGTCATCTCACGATGACGAACGCAGAAAACAAAGCGTTTGACCAAGTACTAGCAAAACATCAACAGCTCTGGTAACCATGCCAAATTTCCCTTCTCTAAGAAAAAGGAATGGCTTGGTGTTTGGGAACGACCAGAGCCAGTTAAATGCTTCGCCAAAAAACGCTTGACAAAGTGAACAGGCAAAACTGTTCTGTTTCTTACAAGAACGTCTATGGGTCTATATACAAAATATTAATTACAAGGTTTTCAGTTAAATAATAGCGCTGTGCATAATTAATTAGTATGACAAATAAATCGTACATGGGATTTTTTTACTTGAAATTTCATAACTATCATTAATACGTTTTTTACCAATCACAATTTAATTGCTTTTTTTAATTTGATAGTGCAGTTTATTTGTATTTGATAACAACTCACTAAATTTAGGATTCATCTTTCAAAATTATCTTCCCCATATTTAATGTCCTTTTTACAGTATTTAACGATTGTTACATGCTCTGTCTTTAAGGACCCAAACAGCTCAGTCGGCTAAAGGGAAGGAACAGAAATAAGCATATGACATGAAAAGTTCAACAGGTCGCTGGTTCGAAACCTAGCAAATGCATAAATTTTTATTTTTATATTTTATTTTTTAATATATATCTTTATTTTATATTATACATATTCACGTATTAAGAGGTAGCATTGACATATTGAGATATATAATCTTATGAATTTTTTAAATGAATAGTGTTATGTTTACGTTTATTATGGTTACTTTAAGCTGTACATGTAATAGACCGTACATTTCTTTATAACGAAATTTTTATGGAGATATAACTTTAAACCATCAATACTTGTCTTTTACCAATGGCTGAATGAAGCCTGATTTTATGTTGTAGTAGGCGGAATAAAGATCGTAGAAAAGTTTAGTTCATAAAACATGAAAGGTACATAATTACATTAAAGTATATCATATAAAAGGAGGGTTGCTCTCAAGACTGTAGTAACTCACTCTTTAATCTAAATATCTTACTTCAGTCTTGCGGGCAACTCTGGAAATAAATAGATTATATGTTCTGTATTGTTGTTATGATCATAATTTTGTATAAATTAGTTTCACAAGTATTGTTTTGTTATGAATTTGAAACACATTCAGGTGTGTCAAATATGTAAATCTTCACGGACCCAACAATTTTCATCAATTTTCATCATACATGTAGAAGCCTGGAAAACGTTCATTTAGTCTGTTTATGTAGTAAAAGTATTGTGATAATGTGAAATGCATTCAAATTAATTCAGTGATCACGTAAATCGTTATTATTTCAATTTATGTTCCGTAACAAGCTCACTATGCTCCGTAACGAAATGAATTTTCATTCTTAATGAAAGAGACATCAGCATTTTTCTTTCCACTTAAATAAATGAGTCAATGAAAGTAAGATTAATTGTAAAATTTAAACCTGAACGTCATCCATCACAATTTTTTCAGATTTATGCTTCATCCTGTTCCTGCACTAAAATATGTTTTTCTTACACACATACCGTAACTGTTAGTGCTAAGGCCTAATTTTGCTTTAAACATGCTCAAGCGATCAAAAGAGGAATATCGAAAACAAAAACAGTTTGTTTCTTCCATAAATTATATCATATAGCATGTGAAATACTTGTTACGCAAAATAGCCGTTACGGAGCACAGGGGTTTCGTAAGAGTTTCTCTCAATAAATATAGAAGTAACAATAAATGTACGCGTAACTTGCACTTGATCACACCAATGTACAGTGGCAAACAACAATTCGATGTAAAAACACCTATATTGTCGCTAGCAACTGCCCTATGCTCGTTATGGAAGCATTGTTGAACCTCATTTTTCACAACCCGTGTTTTTCACAACTTGTGAAACTTGCTAAAGCCCTCGGGCCAATACCTAAGCAAGTGTGCCGATATCTTCCTTAAGGCACACTTGCCCTGTTTAATAACCTATACATATTGAGCAAAGTTGCCATTTTGAACCTCGTTTTTCACAAACGTGTTTTTCACAGGTTGTGAAAAACGCGTTCTGTGAAAAATGAGGTTCCACGTTGAACCTCATTTTTCACAAACCGTGTTTTTCACAACCTGTAAAAATTACGATCGTGGTTTTTTCCACGTTTATTACAACCTGTTTTGTTATAAAAACCCTAATTATATTAAAGATTTATTATAAACGGGTTGGTAAGTTGAGCCAATTTTGTAATAACTCATTTGCAATAAAATATGACAACTTGTTTTTCTGTCGAAATCTTCAAATTAACATGGCAAAATGTAAGTATTTTGTCTATTTGAGAATTAATGTTTGCTCGTTTAGCATTATTTTCTTTCTTTACTATTAATTTAAAGTATTAAACTATATTTTATAATCAAACTAATACAACTAGACACTTTATTACATTTCGGGTTTTATACAAAATGCGTCTGTATGTTTGTAATAACCCGTTATGTAATAATTATTACAATTCGGTTTATTATTACAAAACGGGTTGTAACAAACTTTGAACCTCATTAAAAAAAACTACTACTAAAAAATTACATGTGTGAAAAATGCGTTAATACCAAAAAACTCAAGTTTTTCAATCACTTTTTTCGTCACATTTGAAGTTGTGAAAAATGCGTTTCTATGCTTGTATGAATTTTGTATGCTAACGTGTTTTTCACACAAGTTGTGAAAAATGCGTACGTGTTTATCACAAGTTGTGAAAAACACGGGTTGTGAAAAATGAGGTTCAACAGAGCCTTGTGCTTAGTTGCAGAGGTCTAGTGGAAGGACGCGCGCTTAGGGTTCGAGGCATCCCGGGTTCAATTTCCACTAACGGCACTGCTAATTTCCTTGAACAAGACATTTACTTACAATTGTTCCACTCCGCCCAGGTGTTAAAATGTGTGTGTGCTGTGAGGGATCGTCTGCCTAAATAAGATTTCAATGAACGTGAGCTATCGTACAACATTGTTAAGTACTGTAAAGTAAAATGTATATGGAAGCAGACGTTTAAACCGCACTCTACCTTTTTAACTTTTAACTAACTTCTCGGTTCAGAGTCGTAATTAATGTGATTGAAAATCATGTTAAAATGGAACTTAAAGCATAAAGCCTGTTCAATTACCCTAAACTTTCCAAAACGTCCCGTAGTGATACATTCGGAACTCCTCGGCCATTCGCTGCGAATAATCTCGGACATATTGAGACACTATTTTGAAACTACTGGTGTTGAAGCAAACAAATGTACGATCGTTTAGGCAATGAGAGATGTTTCGTTTTTAGTCCATACATTTTGAAACATCACTCATTGCCTTATTTGTTTATTAGATTAGATTATTCGCTGCGAATGGCCAAGGAGTTCCGAATGTATTGTTACGGAACGTTTTGGAACGTTTAGGGTAATTGAACAGGCTACAGTCTAGAAGCTATCCAACCTTGACCTTAATACGGTCAGGGAGTTTAGTCATGAAACCCTTTGGTAAGTCTTCTACAGACTACTGTATTAATTAGGACAGCTCTCAAATACAGGCGATGATAAGAGATTAATAAGCTTAGTTCTAGATATTAAAGTAGAAAGTGAATACGACTAACTGCCGCGGTATGACTTAATGATAGCGGGAGAAGCAATATAAAACCTAATCAGTTAAAGATTGATCTTTTATCAATCCAGTTGTAGAGCTGAGGTAAATGTAGTTAGAAATCTATATTCAAGATTACATATACCAATACCTTCACGTTCTTGACGTCTTTATTTCTTTAAGTGTTTATGAAGTTTGTTTTATATTTTAACTCCCAAAACCATGTATATTTCAAAATAATACAATTTAATTGTAGACTAAATTTTATCAAAATTTGGTTTTAATTTTTATATATTCCATTTCCAGAATACTCCACATAAATTCTCTCATTTAATGTCTCTCAATAAAGGTTAAGTTTATGTTAATAAATAAAACCCATTTGTTGCAAGGCACAAAAACATAAAAATCAAATGCTGATTACAATAATGTATTTGTCTTGTTTTTCGAAACATTTTTTCCCTTTTTGCGATTAATGTTTGACCCTAATTATTAATCAAAGCGCTGAAAACACAGAATGATGAAAGTCTCTTAATTAAGCAATGGCGTGGTAAGTATTTTCAGATGGTAGAGACTGAATTCTTTTGGTAAGGAACTCATTCTAGAATAGGTTTGTGAATCAAGAGATTTGTGGATCATTTTTCATCTGATTCATTTTACATTTTCAACAAATCGTCAATTTCTATCTACATTTCTTCAGTAGAATTAAGTTTAATAAATAATCCAAAAGTAAAAATTCAAGTTGGAAAAAACCTCTTCCTACAGAAATTTTACCATGAGAAGATTTTTTCCCGTTCTCAAAATTGGGATTTCTATTATTGATTTTTATACAATAGTGCTTTGAGCATTCTTATAATACCGAATCTGCATTTAAAGTTTGCCCTGTGTACTATCTATGACAATTGAAATGGGAATATGCGTCTACGGTAAAAAATCAGAGTAAATTGGCAATATTTCAGCATTCGGCAACGTATTCTTGACTGTGTTTAGACAGATTTGTCCTTTGGGAAAAATACAAAAAATGTGTGCACAATATCGATGATGAAGCGTTGTACAATGTGTTCTAGTACGAATCGACCAACGGCGAAGCAATTAAGTGAATGAAAATAGAATAAGAAACGCAATTGACTATGAATGACCTGAATCTATTGATGCTTGAGGACCAGAGTCAATGACTTTTAAGAGAACATGACAGATATGGCAAGTGGGTTTTCTATAACAGTAACTTCGCACTCATAGAATCGTTCAAACAGATGAAGTCATAAATTGTAACATGACTTTCTTACGTATAATTTTACGGGGGATATTAAACCAATATATTTTTTCTCTTTTTAATCTGCTCACCGGATAAAGGCCACCTTGGTATTCAATACAAGAAATATTTGGTTTATACCATTTAGAATACCAGTAAAAAAGTTATACGACAGAAGTCACTTAGTTCAACAAGTGATAACATTGCTTGTTTCACTATATAAGAAGTACCAGGCTAACGAAAAGTACCTGTTATTCAGATTTTAATTGTAAACGTCAAGTCTATAGTCATATATAAATAAACATTAGACAAAATGTGCCGGTGTTTGCACCATCTACTTCATCATACTGACGTAATGCGCGTCTAGTTACTGGTTGTCTTCTAAATTCGGAGATTCACTTTTTCAAAAACGGCGTTTGACTAACCGCCGTCGTGATATAACCTATACAATGTGTTGTTACGGTGTTACCTTTAATTCAGTAAAACAAGCAATCACCTTGAAGGCCACATTTTCATGTTCAATGACAAATTCAACAATTCCGTCTAAATAATAATGGCGTCATAACAAAAACTATATCATCCATCTCTTGTAGACGCTTCGTTCATCAGATGAGAGTTTTGTCAGACGATAGCTTGCAATTGTCAGAACTTTTTTGTCTTTAGTTCATATTTGTGTTAATGGCACGGGTAAACTTTCACTTCAATAAACTGTCGTTAAATAGAAAAAAACAAGGATTGCTATACTAGACGCGCATTCACATTAATGCACAGGTTACGTTTCTCATTTTAAACATCGTCGGTTGCTATTCAAGACCTGCCTTGAGAATATGCATGTTAACAGCGTTTTGTATTTGTCCATTTCGTAACTTTGAATATTGAAACAATTGAATATTAAACCTATGATTTTATGAGCCTAACGTAATGTTAATAGTTTTTCCAAGCACGTAAATATTAACCAAGCACATTTTGATAAAATATTATTCTTAAACAAGGTATAAGACAAGTACAGTTAAACCTATTTTCTAAATTAGTATCTACATTGAAAATGTAACAATCAATTAACCAACAAAGCTTTATAATTAGGAAAATACACGTACTTGACAAGGTAACAAATCACATTAATAGGTAAGTACTTCCGGATATTACGGAAGAGCCATTTTCAAAATATTACATGACAAATCGTTATTTTCAATTAAAATAGAAATTCTATAATGAATGTCACTGATGCCTTATATAGTTCTCAGAAAGGAAATAAATTTAATTTACGTTTTCTGATTTATATTGGTTGGATAATGACAGGTGGTCTCGTTAAATAAAACTATCATCTATTGTTTTTCAAATGTGATTATCGTTTGAAATAAATCTCTTGGGTAGCCTCATCATTCTAAACGAATCTACGTTATTTAGAATTTATGTTGTTATACAAAACTAAGCAAGGACAATTGAGACATTGACATTATACTGAGGTTACTATGACCACGTCCTTAGACACGTGGTTTATTTGTTTAACAATGTAATCCTTTGCGTCCAAGGACATGCGACTATGTTTGTACAAGTATCGCCGAAATGTCAATTATTTAATTTATGGCAACATTATATAAACATATTGCATGCTTGACTGTTGACCTAATCAAATACTTTAATACCAAAGAAAAAGTTTACGCGGACATACATAACTTTGTGGAGTTCGATCATGAAGTAATTTGTTCGGCGTTTCTTTCCGCTATTGCTATATTGACATGACCATTAGCATCCTTTTGGAATGGAATTGACAACGTAACGTTTTAACCCAATTACTTTAAGCCATCTCCATTGACACAAAACCGGTCAACTGATTACCGCAATAAAACTAATAGGGGTGTAACGGTTAACCGATATACCGGTTTATATTGCAATACGACTTCTGACGGTTTTTAACCGGTTCGTTTTTCTCTGAACCGGTTTTTCTAGTTATGTTCCATACTGATTGTTTATATCAGAGTCTGAAATTTAAGTGTTTGAATAAATGTTTAAATGTGTTCGGAAACTTGAAATATTTTTGGTAATTTAGAGAATAATAATCTTTGAAAGTCCATTCAAAACATTTTTTCTAACTTATTCAAACATTTGCATAATACGTGTATATCATGTAAAAATACAAATATCTATGAACAATGTTGATCAAATTAAGACGATGAACGTGCATTAATTTATGCTATGCATGTATGCGCAAAGAATAATATTTATCACAATATATTGCAATATATTGCAATACGGGTTTCGTGTATTGCAATATATTGCAATACGGTTTTTACCGTATTGTTACACCCCTAAAAACTAAACATAATGGAACAAATTTTGTGGATTCGTTCATGGAAATACTTGTACAATCATTAAGATACGTGTTTTTAGTAGACAATCTGTTTGAGAGAACTGCAGTTTCAACATTGTTTGCTTCGCAAGATTTAACATAGCCAGCTGTTAGTTTCTTATTTGTTAGTTTTATACAGTTCATATTTGACAAATACTTGTTCGTAAATTTAAGACAAACGCTATAGAGGCGTTTATTTAAATGTTTAATAAACGAAAACATGAAAAAAGAAAAAAACTGTAGAATTCTGAAAGTGCTCAGAATGAAACTTGCCTATTGCATTCTAAACAATTTTATATTAAACTTTAATATTTTTCCATTATTTTCTTGTGAGAAAATTAATCGAGCAGACTATTTATTTATAAAGAGCCAAGTCAGCAGAAAGTTTTATAAAAGTCACTGAAACATATGGATTAGTCTTGTGAAACATCTTTAAAAAAGAAGAACTAATACAGGAGATTCAAGATATTGTGAAGAAGTTGTTCTACTGCGTTGACACTTGACAAAGCTTGTTTTAAAATGACCAATTTTTACGAAATAATCAGCATACTCCGACAAAAGACAAGAAACCCAAATCGCCATATCAATGATAAACTGGAAATAGCCGCCCGGCTAGCTCAGTTGGTAGCACGCAAGTCTACTGATCGAGGGGTCATGGGTTCGATTCCCTGGCGGGGCATACTTTCGTGGAGCTTGTCATGAAATTATTTTTACGGCCATTCTCCCTCCTACCAATGATTTTTAATTATGTAGGGCAGTTGTCAGTCACTGACGAAAGTATGCGCTTAGTAGTTGGTTAACAGCTAAATCCAGAGATTTAGCCTTTCCAGGAGGAGTGGGTAGGTTGACTGACCGCCGTTATATGACCTATATAATGTGTTGCTACGGCGTTAAACCCAACGAAACAAACAAACAAACAAACTGGCAACAACATCGCAACTGAAGATAAAGTTAGACGGAACACTTTAAAGAAATCCCACACCGTCAATTCAACCTGATGTTTCGCCACCAGAGGGTTTCCTTTTCACACCAACACCGCAATTCAAACAAAAGTTAGCAAAGACATTAAACACCATTATCCTTCGAAATAGTTTTAGTCGAGTTCCAGAAGGTTTTGTAATCGATGATTTAAAAAAGACAAACTTCTGACACTGATTAATGGCGACTAAATGAAACTTGCAATGTTAACAACTAGCCTTAAATGATTTATTTACATGTCATTAAATTTTGCGATATCAATTTACGTTATATGCCTCTTTATTAAATTGTTCCGACATTTTAGACAACAGAATCCACTGGTCATTCTTGATGTTTCGATAAAATTCAGACGAGATATATACAATCTTTGAAACTTCTAATAAATTGAAGACATTATATATCGTACAGATTAAGTATATAATACCTTGTAATCAAATGCCTGTTTTTATTAGACGAATTGGATATTGTAGTATTGAAAATACTTTAGATTAAATATTTAAAATAAAACATGATTCTGTAGTAACATTGTACAATGAAAATCGTGACTTAGGAAGACAATCCCTGGCCAACATTATAATTTCTTTCTTAGATGTTATAAATGAATACGACAGAAGTTTTGAAAGTCTATTATTAGAATGAAGGCATTGATTGTATTCACTATATTAAGAAGTCTCATGTTTGAATCTTACTTAGAATTGAACAGACGCTGTAATTTAGAGTTTAATTAAAATATTTAAGTATATAGTAGACATAAATACGTAAATAGTCATACATACCTAAAAATATCTGATAAGAATTTCAGAAAATTGGTCCAACCAAACATTTTGATGAGATACACATCAAATAAATGAAAGACTATGTATATCTATAGAACATCAATTGACAATTTTTAATCAAATATAACATTTTTAGTTTACATTAAAATATAAATAACCTCTACATCATGATCAAATACATATATTAAAAATATCAGACCAAACTCCTTTGACCACTCTTGAATGAGTTACAAAACACTACGATAAATGGGTTGATATATGTATGGTGCCAAATACCCTTTGATTTATTGTACTTGATAATTACCATGTCATCATAGAATCTGGGAATATTTGCAGTGTTGTCAAATTAATGCATTCTTCATTTATTAGAGTGTATAAGTTGTTTACTGTTTACCATTGCTTGATCAAATAGATTTTGACCCTTCAAGAGCTGTCAACATTCAGCTATACCGAGTAACATCGAAATCATTGTCGAGTTTCTTCTTGTGAATATGACCTGGCGCGGTTGTGAATGAGAGTAGTATTCCATTGAATGTCATGTTACACATAATGATTCAATGGCAGTGAAGTCTAGCCGACACTATGAAAGGCTGTAGGTTTTTTTACATGTACCGAATATGTCATCAAATATATAATTGTCCTGCAACTTGTATATCATTCAAATAATCTGTACAAAAAAATCCAAAAAAAAACCCAGTACTGTTAGTGGTAGTTGAGGCGGATAAGTATAGTTCAAGTTATTACATACGATTTTTACCGTTTCATTATTGTTACATTAACAATTTCTTATAATTTCCTGAACGAAAAGAAGTAATCCATTGTGCTTTAAGGAGTTGACGTTTTATTTTACTCAAATATCGTGTTGTCTATCTCCAATTCAGATAATAAGTTCACACCAAAACGTATTATTCTTGACCCGTGTGGTGAATTACATTACATTTGGGAAATCATGAACTAATTATACTGTGACAAGAAGGATTAAAACATAAACATTTGTTCTAAAGTCAAACCCAATCTAATATTTCTACGTCAATATCTAGTGACTATTAGTAGAAATATGTCAATGAAGTATCTTACTTTCTTGGGCACAACAAACAAACGTAATACTCAGGAGAAATGTTTAAGTTAAAATTACAAGACTCATATTGATCAATGGCAATTCAAACATTATTTTTTAAGATTTCCTGTTGTTTGACCAACATAGTTTGCTGCAATGTTTACACGTATTCAGGTTTTGCATTGAACTGATGGACCATGTACCAAGTCTACCAAAATAGCCGTCGGACCAGTGACTTTTAGAAAGTGTGACGGTCCAACTTTTTACGGACAACATTTTCTCATTCTGTAAATGTCGTAGAATTACTTAGAACTTCCATGTTTAGATTTTTCAGTTGTTGTATAAGTCAAATATTAAAGTTAAATTTAAATTCACACAACCCCTTTGCAACAACACCACGCTGCCTATATACACATTTTCAGGTTAATACAACAAAGTAGATGCATGTACATATAATTAGAAATATGTCAAATTCGAATATGGCAAAAATTTGCCAAGCAGTACTAGTGCAAATGTGTGTTGCAATGTGATTTAGAATATAATATGATTAGATAAGTTTTGTTTTGTGATTATGTTGTTTGTATGACAAATTAAATAACATTGTAATGAAAAAAAGTCAGATTAATGAAGTCAAGTTTATCTAACTTTTTATCTAACTTTCAATTTCTGGAGAAACAAAAACACTAGTATGATATGTGATATACAATGATGAAACACGTAAAGTATGGATAAAGTTTATAGTTGATACACATTGGACAGTCATATATAAAATGATGGTATACATGGGGTATGTACAGACTTTTGAGTAGAATGAGCCGCACTTCATCAGATAATATCTTAAACATGATATAAGTCTGAGCTACAAAAGTCTAAGAATTTATTTGATCAACCCTCGTAATATTACTCCATCGGTTAAACTGGTCAGGCCTTTTCGTCGATAGTTTTTGATGTGGTATTAACATAAGAATTTCGTGCGAGTCTAAAAATGGTTATATTAAAACATTTATTTCAATATATGCTTCACAATTATTAAACCGACATGACTAAAAACTGAAATTCATTAGTATGATTAAATTAGGACACATTTGATACCAGGTGAGAGTTTCAGCCACAGACAATAAAGTGATAATTGTTTTCTTATTACCGTAAGAGTTGCAATAGAGAACATATTAATATCTGAATAAATATTACTGCTTTTATTAATCTTTAATGAACATTAGCAAATTGTGAATCTGTTTTACCAAGCTCAATTAAAAAACAATTTGCAATTTCGTAACATTTGCTAATCTTTACTTATCATGTAGATATATATTGCGTAAAGTCAGCAAATGAGACTTCACAAAGTGGTTCATCACCTACTTGCGTTTAAATAAATGTAAAGACAATTCTTTTTAATTATTGTTCGTTTTTTCTCAACTGTCAAAGCATGAATAATTACACGGTGAATGCTTTTGTTAAAGTTTAAGTCGTAATACACCCATGAGTTTCCAAAAATGTGTATTATGATCGAGAAACGCAGCTTATGTCGTATTACATGTTTTAGTCAACATATTTTTTTTATAACAATTAGGCCGCCGGTACAAAAACAATGCATTCAGTCACCATGAAATTATTCAAGCTTTGACAGTTGAGAAAAAACGAACAATACTGTTGTTACTTCTTCCACAAGGTAATCGAAATTGAGTACTATTTTCCGGGATATTTATAGAACATTAATTACCACCTCTTTCTTTATTTCAATAGAATGCATTGCTTTAATCGGACTAGCGTATTGATGTCCTATTCTGTTACCAATGATGTAACAAGCAATCAGTTTTCCGTCGATAGTGTCATATTGAAAGTTAATGTTTTCATTAACAAGCATTAGAAGTAATAATTGAGCTCTTTTATCCATAAAAAGAATAATATATAATATTAATGGACTCTAAACTTCCTGTTGGAACGGTAAATAATAAAAGTTTTTTCTAAACGCTTGAATGTCACTACAACAGGAACTCAAATTTCTTGCTTTCCTTCCCCCATATATTATCCTTTATTAGTATTCTAAATGTCAACCTACTCGTTTATGCGCTTAACGAGATAGAAACACATTCGATTTAAATTTCAGTCGATTTAAAATTATCTTTATAAAAAGCGATCGATGTAGTCCCATCGAAGACAATTTACGCGTATTATAAGGTGCAGATTTTCGATAACGTTGCTCTTATTAAATCCAATAGTTGAACAATTCCATGCATTTATGACTTGTACATGTTCGTGTTGGTGTTAGCAGACATCCCAAAGACGCCAACATTCATTGCGTACGTCCAGTGACAGTCAAAGGCAAAATTAGAAGCCCACAATTTCGCATGTCCATTCTAGCTAGTATTCACGCAAATAAGTACTTGGTAGTACATGAATGTTTATGATATTAATGTGAGATTAAAGTAATTCTATCATAAAGTATATACAACATACATGCACACATGTACATTTTCATAAATCAAATACACAGAGTCAAGGAACTATCAGTATTTCCGAAATAAATCAGTTATCGAATCTCGGAACAACAGAATTATTTATAGGAAAATTTCACTAACATTTTTTAGACTGAGGACTCTAAAACCTACGCGCTCGGGGACGCTTAACAAAATTCCGGTACGGTATGGCCTAATCATTTGCCGTAGATAAAGTGTACAAATGAGATAACGACTAGTTTATATACACTCTAAAAGAGCGCATGTCTCCATTTTTGTCGCGTTTCTACTTCGTTATACCTAAAAGTTTGTTACATTTTATAATCAACTGGTGTAATATTCCATTTGATGAACAATTCGCGTTAGAAGTTCGTCGTTTTACTCAATTAATGCCCACGGCGATTTTCTTTTGTGAGACAGACAACTTCTTTGTTTTAAATTCACATTAAAAGTAACACAATTGATGATATTTTCATTTACGTAAATCTCGTTAATTAGACAAGAATACAATGTCTGCAATTAAAACATGCCTTGGGAATATAAAACATTCATTCAAGATATGTCTTTGGGAACTTTTATCTCATTTATACGTGGCAGATATTTGTATGCATCCATTAAAATGACACATTCAGTACACACCATTGCATGATATTGAAAATAAACATGTCACACTTTTTGAAAGTCTAAACAATTTAAATATATATTCACAATCTGTTGATTCGTGTATAGTCATTGGCGTGTTGTTTTGGATATTTAATAGGTATTTGATAGTCCAATAAACATGAATTATCATCTGGCCTTTGACAGTTGATATTTCAAAAACTAAAATTGTTTTTATCTATTTCAGAACGTTAGAAAGGCTAGTAGCAAATTTATTGAAGTGAATGATTCTAATGACGCTTGAACATTTAATAATGACAGCTGAATCAGTACAGAAAGATGCCAGTAAAAACATTTTATGAACTATTAGGTACAGTATTCCTAGATATTAAACAAATCAGAGGACTACAGACTACAGAGGCATAAATCAGGGCTTGAATTTAACAAACAAATGGTCTTGCACATGTTTACAAGAAGTTGTTTTTTCAACTCACAAAATGAAAAACCACTCGCATTTTTTCCAAATTTTTATAGCATACATAGTTATTATTAATATATGCAAATAGCAGTATTAAAACAACACAGTACTATATTTACCTATAGATAGAACAAGGGTGTTATTTTAGGATAGACAAAAAATATCGAACATGTTTTACGGTTAATATTTTATTAATACCATCGATTTATTTGGCCGTTTCAATTCTGATTTGAGTCTTAATTGTTCAGACAGTATTTTGCTGAGATTTCAACTTGCGAAAATTTTTGAGTTAAAATGAAAGTTACTCGCAATTTCACAATTAACTCGCATTTTGCGAGTCTGCGAGATTAATTTCGGTCTCTGGTCATAAATAATAAATTCCATTTGATGATCAAGGAAGATTTTAAGAAGTTGCTAATGTAAAAAGAATGTCCTTTTGAATTTCATAGTTATTGATAGCGATCAATCATCTACTACATGCAATTAAATGACATATTTTCGGTGAATAGAAATTTTGTCAAGAAAATAATGATATGGTAGTCTAAAGACACTGACTATTCAATATTAAGTAATTGATATGAATTTCACACCAATTAATGATACATTTAACATTACCTTAGAGCATGGTGATATGCAAACAGAGAGAGAGTAACCGCCCGGCTAGCTCAGTTGGTAGCACGCAAGTCTATTGATCGAGGGGTCGTGGGTTCGATTCCCGGGCGGGCATACTTTCGTGGAGCTTTACAACGAGAAACCCAAACAATATCAGTGATTAAATATTTATCTTGGATAAGGCTTTTTGATATAATACAAAATAAGTTATCATTAAATGGAATGAACGATCATTGTAACAAATTTACAAGTCCTGTTAACTTTACTCTCACGACACACTTACCGTAAAATGGATAATGCTTTATGGTTGTTATATCTGGAATAAATATAATTCCTTACAACTACATAGAATATTTTCTATATGAAACTTACTACCATGTCAAAAAAGAGACCATCCAGCTGAAGTATTGTATGTATTAGGAATGCTGAACAGTGTAAGTGGCCAGTTACATACTTTCTTACCTCTCTTTTGAGGTACTAGTTTTTTAGACTTAGTATGACTCGTTTGTTTTGATTGATTTTAATTAAACCAGATCTTGCCTTCAATTAAAGAATAAGATATCACTTTAAAATGTAAATAAACTGTCATAGGGCAAGTCAGTCAGATTGTGGTTTTGCATTTCCTATTTAGGACTTGAAACGGTATTTAAACCTCAAAATAAACGAAGGTTTACAGTCAGGTGATCCTGCAGACAAAACCAATGAAATAAATCTATAAATTGAAAATATTAACACATGTTTCAGACCAAACACCAATTTCCATCTGTCTTTAGAAAATATTCACATTGTATAGCTCCATAATATCAGTTTTAATATCATACAGATTAAATATTAAAAATGAAACATTCTATTACATTTTAACATGATCTTGTTATTTATTGACAATCCCTGGTAACTATATTAATTTCTTATAAGAATGACAAAAATATAATTCCTTAGAAGATGTAAAACCCTAGTCATATTGACTGAGGAATTATTAATTTCCATTCCGGTTGTGTCTACCTGATAGAATATACGATACAAAAATAAATTTAAATTTTCATACAATTTTAACCAGTTTGACAGTTTTACAAGTTTGGCCAAGCTGCACTAGCTTAATATTTGGATAAATGAAGCATAACTCCACATCGTAAATAATGCAACATCTTATTTAAGTTAGATTTTATCTTAGTTTTCAGTATTGAATAGTTTAATGTCAATTGAACATTATCAATTTTAACCATACTTTGTTTTTTGTATCAATTTATGTAACTCACCGAATTAGGGACTTTAGTCAGTTATCTTTCCTCAATAAAATCTGAAGCAATCCAATTGGTAAGTAGGTCCTTACAGTTGGAACCCTCGGATTTTATCATTGAATTCCTATGTAAGGGTAACAAAATATTTCATCTAATACCTTTCTTGTTAATGAAGATATTAACAGACGTGATGGAATTTAGATAGTTCTTTAACTTAAACATAATTAGCTTAAATTTAAACAAATTAAATGATATACAAAAAAGTTCTTTAAGATTAAATTTGGCAAATTAACATTGAAAAGTAAGGATAAAATCCGAGTAATCCAACTAATTAGACCTACCTATTTTGAAGAGTATTCAAGGGGAAATAACTAACTAAAGTCCCTTATTAACGCTCACTAACTCTTGTCCTTACTAGTTTATGTTTGTTCATTTTTTCGCAGGGAGCCACAACTATCCTCTGTAAATCGACATTACTGTTGAGTTTGTATAGAAGTTTTAGAAATCGATTGTAGTTAGCTGTCCATATTAAAGTTCATTATACAAGATTTTGATATTTTTCATTGAAACGTGTAATATAACAAAGAAGTAGTCGAAATGTTGTTAAAATTATTAGCTTGTGTAAAGTATGCAAAATGAATCCAATTGAATCTGAATATCATTTTTATTATATTTTCCAATTTGCAATGAGCTAAGAAAAATATATCCATAATTATTGCAATATTTGGCCTAACTTGAACAAATTTTGCGTTAATTGAATACTACAAGCCGTTCAAAAATAATAAATTTGCATCATTTATATTTGCAGCTAGTACACCAAGAAAGATATCATTAGGACACGCCATGTTCTTATACAGTATTTCATTCACAATTAAAGTTTTCGTTGTTACTTTAGTATGTTAATATTGTATGTTGATACATTATAACTTTTATATAATTATTATTTACATATATTGTGTCATGTGTAAATCCTAACGCCTTTCTTTATATTTTCAAATGTATCAAAAGTTCAAATTGTAAAATACCCCCACCCCCAAAAAAGATTGTTTGAAATAAACGTATGCCAATAAGATATTTAAACTTGATATGACTTTCTCTAGGGGCCTTTTTTCATGACAATATCTGTGGTATTATCTGCTTTCTACTGGTTTATATCATTAAAATAATCAGTAAGAACATATTCCAATGGGAATATCGCAATACGGATTGTGGTCATCGACGGGAATAAGTATAGCTCAAATTAATAGAAAATTTCCATTTTTTACTGTTTTTTGTCACTATTTCTGGAACGAAATAGAAATGTCCGTTGTATATTTTCTGTTTAGAAAGTGTCATTAACACTTTTCCCGACGATTGTCGTTTGTATCGCCTATTTGTATATAACACGAAGTATGTGAATGTGTGATGATTTACGATACATTTTGGGATTCTTAGAATAATTACAATACGACAGAAAGGATTCCAAAATAGTTGTCTGTTCTAAAGTCTTACTCTATCATCTTTACTCCTATGTCAGTGTCTTTGACTAATGATATAAATATACCAATGAATTGTCTTACGTAATTTGGCACAACGTATCGATACTGACAAACGAATACCTTATAATGTACAGAAACATCCTAAACTCTGTAAATTCAAATTTGTTTCTCGATTACATTATAGACACTTGATTACTAAACACCTGCAAAATTAGAAACCATTAAATAAGTTTTGATTTATTAAGTTCAAATCGTTTAAATTTCTAAGCATTTAATGTGCCTGATTCAAAGTAATGATGTTTATGCAATGATAATAATAAGATTTAGAATAACTCTTAGAATGAGTTCATAATTATTATATATGCTATTTCTCATGATATCACAATTGTTATTTTTACATTCAATAGAGACAGCCATCATCGATGTGCACTCAGAGACAAAATTACATGTACACTCTAGTCCCCACGATCTTGATCGAAATATATAAAACGAAATAAGTGTACACTCAAAGTTGATATCGTTTACTTCAAAAGTTGCTTGATTTTGACGAATTTTCGAATTGTTTTTTACTTAAAAACATTTCTCATGTAGTAAAAATGCACAAACGAGTACATAAACGTCAGCACATCAGAAGTTTCTTCATTAATTTGACAATCAATCTGATTCGTCTCAGTTTCATTTCAACTGGATTTTAATCATGCATTGATCGCATGACTGTCACGTGGATTTTAAGAATAAATGTGTGATCGACTAACATGCATTCGTCACTAGTATGATAAAACCAAATATGGCGTTGTATACCGGTCTATTATACTTAATTTAGTCTCAATGCGTATAAAGGTTTTCGGTTAAATTGGAACATTCATTAATTGTTCAAAGTTCAAAGTAAAGATCAATATCATATATCTACACTCAATAAAGCAGCGATATGAAATAATGTAGAGTATTTACTGAGCTGCGAAGGGAGCGTGATGGGCAGGACGGCGAAAATAGTCCCGCCTACATTTAGTGTTTCAATTAAGTAATGATTAGTCTCTTGACATTGATTAAATACCTTAATGTCACATCACCATGTACAAAACAGCTTGGCAAAACCTTTCACATGATATTATAACTTGATTTATGCATTTGATAAGTGATATCTTCCAGGCTCTGTTAAAAGCTTCGTTAATACAATTTATGCCTATTTAATGTAGTTTAAACTTGTCAGATAATCTCATTTTGTTGTCATTTGCATTAGCAGTAGTGGAACTGGTGAAAAACTCTATTTACTAAACTGTCGGTAATTAAACAATAGTACAATGTCTGTCATTTAAAGCATACCGCGGGAATTAAATTTATCCTGCTTTTCTTTTTCCTTTGGGTATATAATGCTTTGATTTCAACAGTCATTATAGAAATAAGAAGTAATGTTGCCAATGTATTTGACCGTTTCTACCTTGTTTGTTTTGCAAACAACTCGGCATTTTACTATGTCACATTTCTTTGTAAAGTTGCCCAAGTCTCTAAATTCGGCGCATATCGGATAGAGAGCTTTTAAAAATAAAACGACGCATCGGTATCGTGTTTTGAGCTGCCGTTCGCCTTTTTGATAAATCAAGTGCTAAAAAAATTACAAGTAGTATTTTTTATATGGTGTCCATTTCCTCTATATCCAAATTTGTAATCTATATTCCAAGTTATTTGTATCAACATCATATAATGAAACAAAAATATAAAAGTACAAAAAAGTTATTAATTTCGTTTATTCCGAGTTGTCAAAAGCATATAGAACAAAACGATGAAATATATTGAGCAGATAAGAACAAGAAATGTAATTAATCAAATTGTGTTGGCAATTTTCGTGTTTGGTCAATTATTTTCGTCACACAGATTGAAATTATGAGGGAATCTACAAGCCTTTGTGGATTTTAGATCGGATAAACTTACTGTTGCCGATCATCTTGATCACGTCTTATCAATTGGTAGGACAGTTAGTCGTAACAGTAGGTAACTGCTATGTATTTTTAAAGTGTTTGTACTAGAGACCTTAGTCTTTTCAGTATGAAGGTCGACTGACCACCGAGATGTGTCTGAAAAACTTCTGAATATCGCCATAGGTCAACATTAACCCTCAAAGCAGTTAAAGTGTTTATCATACTGAAAAGTTATTAAAATATAAAATGTGTCAACAGTTTTTGCAAGCAACGGCGTTAAAATTCGAACCATTCGTGGTAAATGGGAACTCCGATTTCAACATTCATTTTTAGTTTATAGAAATTGAAATAAGTAAAGAAACAATTTTATAAATTAACATCAAATAAGTGAAAGAGGCGTAAAGCAACTTACATAAATTATTTTTTGGCAGATGCAAGAGGTGAGATAAACACTATTTTTTGTCAAGACAATGCAAACGACTGAAGTGAAATCCTTACAATGTATTCTATTTGTGGTAAAAGCCATACTGCAATTTATGCATTTGGTCAAAATTACATGATTTAGTATCGTCACAATTGGCAATGTGTTCACTTTTCCGAAATGCTAACAAGTGCAAACAAACTTTAACAAAATATGCATAAATAAATCACATGGTAGTTGGAACTTAAATTAAAAAATGTGAATTACACAACAACAACAGCAGCTATAAATACTGACTTAGTTAACGCACACAATGTCAACTCGCTTTTTCATGAGCTACATTTTATTATTAAAGTAACCATTGAAATAAATCACTTATAACGTTTTTTCGTTCCAATTAGATGTTCATTAAATTGAACTTAGGTATGATACATTTTTCATTAATCTGCTTTAGTTCATCTTAATAGTTACTACGATAAGATTTCTATCATGATGTATCATAAATATTAAAGTACAAAAAAGTAGTTCTCCTTAATTATCTATTCTTAGCTAACAGTTCTTGGAATTCTTTAATTGGTGTTGATATTTTGCCGTCATTTGACATTTAAGTATTAATTGAGAATAAAGATAAGTATATCAGTACACGCTATTCCATAATTAACAATAGTTCGTGTTTGCTTAGCGCTAAACAGTTCGGTTTAGTATAAGCATGAATAAACATGTGTTTAATAAAACCACATGAAACAATTTGAAATGCTATGGCCATGTTAAGGAACACAATAACTGCAGTTGCACACTTACTATAGCATCATCCTTCAGAGGATATGATCTAGTTTATTGAGAACAAAAAGTATTGAACGTCTCATGGAACACAAATTAATGTAATTGCATACAAGTAATAAACACGAAAAGCCACGTTTAACAGCATCTTATTATGTACTCATGTATTTAATATAAAAAAAGACCCGT
Source organism: Mactra quadrangularis (assembly GCA_025267735.1). Taxonomy (NCBI): domain Eukaryota; kingdom Metazoa; phylum Mollusca; class Bivalvia; order Venerida; family Mactridae; genus Mactra; species Mactra quadrangularis. The sequence goes on from CM046299.1 coordinate 13,418,173, forward strand.
TTGAATGCAAATCAAAGAACTTAATGTTTACAGTGTGACAAACATTTAATTGTTTGACACTTTTTTCTCTACTGTCAAGATCTATATGCAAAACGTATTTTAAAGTTACCATTCCACATTATGTGATCAAAGATAGTACTTAAATATCTGGAAAATATATCTGATGTACTTGATACCTATGTACATTCATGGATAGATAACTTCAGTTACAAAACTGTAACCTTTTTATGCCTTTTTTCTGAGCAAAGTTAACAAAATTCAATATAGAGTTTAAAAGAATACAATTTGACTATTAATGATGTTTTTATACTTACAATTTATTTATTCAAACAGCTTTTATCGTGCTTTATCTTTGCCATCAGGAAATAAATTATATCTTCTAAAACCACTTTACAATTATTACTAGGTTATGTTCGCGTGTAATTTTTAGGAGAAAAAAACATGGTTTTGTAATAGACTATACTTTACAGTAAAAAGTTAAAGATAACTGTCTATGTGGCGTAGCAACACTGAAGCACAAATAACCTAGGTGTCTTGAAATTTAGGCTGCTTATTTAACATATTCATATTAAAATCAAAGACACTTCATGTTGTGTCTTAACAGTTAAGTATTATGTGTCACACAAAACCTTCGTTTTATGTCATTTGAAATTATATCAATAACTAAAGGATTAAAAAAAACTAATGGTTGATTAGTCCCACAATATTATGACCATGGCGTTAGAAATTTTGTAAAAGTATGCCTCTGTTTTTAATACACTGTTGATTACGGCATTAACAATTTGATTGCATATAAAATTACATGAAATATGCAATCGCTTAAAATAGTGTAAAACATTACAATATATGATGTATTTGCTATTGATTTAGATACCTTTATATAAAATATTTATCATCAATACTTAGTAATTTCTTTACTTAGAACTACGCCATCATATATTACTTTATAGTTTCCAAGAGCAATTAAAACACCTTTTTGTAACTTGGAAATACCCATTTTCTCTGTTTTTCTTTTCTTTCCAATGTTTACTTTTCTTCATCGGGTTCAATAAATCATAAGTAGAACATTAAGCCTGTTAAAGATATCTCATTAAAAAGCTTCACATAATGATTTGTTGATATGGTGCCTATGTGTTTGTTTTCAATAACGAATTGTGGAGGCCGCAACTGTTGTCAGACTAATTCGATTTATTTATAGAACTGAAAAAGACAATAACAGACTCAAAATAGCCAAGTCGTTTTTGTCGCCTTCTAGTACGATAATAGTTTCCAAAGATATATAGCATAAGTCTAATTGTAAACAATTTCTATAATGCGTTCAAAATCTAATAACATAAAAAGACATTAAAATTAGCATCAAACTAAAATATCTAATACAGCAAACGTAGATAATATTAGTAATTGGATCTATTGGTGTTAAAACAGTCTGGATTTTTTAAAGTTTTATTATACCCTCAGGTAGATTGGTTTCTTTTCAATAATGACAGTAATATCACAGTTCTTTGTATTCAGACAACTATTTATCATTGGCAATAACTTTGATTTCAAAAATGTTAATCCCACTCTTGTCAATTGTCTTCTACAAAGTCAGCTAGTTAGTGTATAATTACTCACTTTGTGTTGACAAAACAAAATCAGAAATACCAAATATAACAGTCGAATTGGAAACTAGATCATAAAGGTTATAGATACAGATACGTCTCACCCATTAATATTTCGAGAAAGATCCTTTTAATCGTATTATCTTTATACAAAAGCAATTTCAAAAAAGCTCGGCAATGTAAACCTGGTCACTTGAATCTGACATTACTTGAATAATTAATATGCCTACAAAATACAAGAGCAAGTCGTATAACCTTCTGGCTTTTAGGTAGAAATGGTATTATAATTATTCTAATGGCAAGAATAACAGTCGTTTTGCTTCTGCGCATGTTGAGTCCATAAAGTAATGTATTACTTGCCACGTTCTTGAACTAAATACTGATCACAAGAATATACATTGTATTTACTCAGAACGACACTAACATTAAATTCTAATATTATTGCTATTATCAGTATAATATTTTAATGTTTTGTTAATTTCATGTAATACATTTGTATGTTTGTACTATTTATGTTATTGTTCTATGTATATATGTATGATCTGATCTCTATTCCTGTTTTTGGTATTATTTTTTTGTACCTTTTCTTTTTTCATGTATGTTTTCATGTATTTATGTTTAAATTGTACTATATACTTGTATATATGTTTCTCGTCAAAAACATGTAAATGACGATGTTTCACATTAAACTATTACTGTATTTTATTATTATTATTATTTATTAGATTGCTCATCAAGTAGTTCTATTCACATCTAACAATAATTTTACTGTCTGGTTTTAATTCTAAATGATCTGATGTCTCTTTGTTAAATATGTTGAGTTTGCCGATAATTTAAGTAATATACTATAAATACAAAGCTCTTGTTCGAGACACATCTGTATATTGGATCATGTATTTTTATCTTAAAAGCTAAATAAATTTAATGAAAATAGAATCAAGTTTTAAATTTTCTGTATCAAGTTTAACAATGTTTATGAACAACAAAAAATGGTCATTTATCAATTACAGAGGAGTCTTATTTTAAATAACTTTTAACTAAATGAATTTTTAACTTGCATGTTGTCATGTTATTTATTGTTATTGTTATGTATTAAATAGACTGAACCCGGAGGTAGAATTTGGTGGTCAATACTCCAAACAATAGATTATATATATATAAAAAAAGAATATAATAATATCCTCATATAAAAGGATCTTCTTTTTAAAGAAATTGGTTCTTTATCTAAATTAAACTTGTTAAAATGTTATTGTGTGTCTAATGCATGTTATATTTTGATTTCTTGAATGTTTTACGACAGTTTTCATGTTTGTTTTAAATAAATTTATCTTTATAGTAGTGGCTTTAACAATAAGCAATTTGTGAGAACGAAACAAAGTAAATTAGTAGTGGATACATTGAACAAAACACCATTTGGTACTTTAAACATATAACACCAAATGTGTGTTTGGATAAACGTAGCATAACTCCACATCGTAAATAATAAGCAACTTAGTTCCTTCTCAGTTATTTCTAGTTACTTGCCTTATGGACATTATTTATTTTGACCATACTTTTAAGTCAACTGAGTTTGGCGAACCACCGTTTACTGACTATTGTTCTTATTAGCTCCTGTTTGTTCATTATTTTACAAGAGGTCACAACCGTCCTGAACACGGAGGTAAATCAAAATAAATGTTGAGTTTGTTAGCAGTCAAAACCTAAGTAATGGACTTTGTTTATGCTAATAAATTTTTTGACTTTATAAATATGTTTTTCTTTTAATGCAGAAAAACAACCATTTATACTAAATAATTATGTAATATTTAATTACTTAATAGAAATAAATGGTAATCACAACATAGAGCAAGTCCGTAGAAACATGATAGGGGCTAAAATAACTGAACCATATATAAAAGATTTATTGTTGTCTAATGCCAGACAAAAATTGCCATCACAAAGAATATTAGCCCTATCTTAAATACGGCACTGTTAAGTTATTTTTAAGTTAACCGTATAAGTTGAGTTCTGTCTTGTAGTCTTGATCTGCATATTAAATTTCTATATCTCCAAATAATTTTTTTATCGATTTTTATTTCACGAGTGAGCTAATGATGCAATATTTTCAAAAGTGGCATATCCACGAGTATAAAATTTTTATCATTAGCTCACGAGTTAAATAAACAGATCTTACACCAAAATAAACAAATTTCTGTTTAAACTGTTTTAAGCTTCAAACTGGCTTTTTAAAGTTTAAGTATGATATGTAATCAGAACGGCACATCCGAACAGAGAGAAAAATTTATTTTCATCGTTTCAAAAGAGTGGAATATCGATTTATATTTCACCGATAATTTTCGGTATTCCACTAGAAAGCATATAATAAATGATCTTTTTTAAATTAATGATGTTTATACAATGTTGTTAACCAGTTTTAAAATAAACCATTGAAGAGGTTCATAATCGTAATATATGTTTTATTTTATATTTGTTTTATTATAATTTAAACTACTATTCAAAAGTGGCTACTCATCGATTATATGCCTCCAGAGACAAAATTAAACTTTGATCCAAACTATCTTGATCGACGGAGACAAAATAACTGTAATTCGCTAGAGGTTGATATCTTCTACTTCAAGAGTTGCGTGATTTGTTGACTTTCCAAATTGTTCTTTAATTAAAACACTTTTTTCGTGTAATACAAATTTACAAACGAGTCAGCACATTAAATGTTACTTCATTGATTTGTCAGTAACTCTGACTTGTCTAAGTTTCAATTCAAACTGTTTTTTTTTCTTAATCATGAATTTGCGGCGTCATTTCAATTGTACTAAAATAGAAGAGAAAATAAATGTTGAATGTATCAGTTTCTCTATTTTAGTAGTACTTAAACTTAAAATGTTTTCAAAATGTCAGAATTTACAAGATTGTGAAATTCAGAAAACTCACAAGCCATTATCCAGATAATGGATCTTTTAAATTTAAAATCCGGACAAGCAATTATCACCTGTACAATGCTCTAAAAGTATCGATCACTAAAAAGACGTTCGTATAAAACAAACATAAGAGAATAATACAAGGCTCCAGCGGACAGAACGGCGACAATCGTCCTGCATACATTCAGTTTTTAAATTCAGTAATGATAGACTCTTGACAGTGATTAAAATACCTTAATGACACATCACCATGTACAAAAAACAGCTTAACAATACCACCCATTTGATATTATAACATGATTTATGTATAATATAAGTGATATCGTCCAGGCTCTGTTAAAAGCTTTGTTTACACAATGTATGTCCATTAAGTTAGTTGTTTTAACTTGTCAAACTATGTCATTTAATTGTCATTTGCATTAACAGAAGTGGGACTGGTGAAAACTACATTCACTAAGCTGTCGATAATTAAATAGTAGTACAATGTCTGACATTCAAAATATATCATGGGAATTTGTATTCGCTATTTAATTAATCGTTGGGGTTATTTAACACATTTTAGCACAGTTTGAAACACATGACATTCGTAACAATAAACTTTTTAAACAATGCAATGTGTTGAAAAAATGCTGTCAATACCATGCATACCATGATTTATGAAATGTTATTAAGGAGATCCTATTGAACGTTAAATTTCGTACAATTTCGTATCAACAATTGTCATAATGTTGATTATATCCTGCCCAGAAGTGGCGTTTCAAAACGTTATGTCAATTTTACTAAATGTTCGTCCTAAGTGTATTGTTCTATTGACAACTAGAAATAACCATCTTTTACATAAGTGTTATTTTCTCTATATTCAATTCGTGTTCTATATTCCCAGTTCTTTGTATCAACATTATATAATGAAACAATAATATAAAAGCACAAACAATGGGTTAAGTTTGTCTATTCCGAGTTGTTGCACGAATACAGAACAAAAACATGCGATATAACCAAAATCATTGAGCAGATAACACAAACGATCAGTCCAATTGTGTCTGCATGTTTTGCGTTTGGTACAATAACTATCGTCACACAGACTATAATTATGAACGGAACTTACAAACCTATGTCTGTATTTGTCTCGAAATACTATTGCATTTCTTCCTGATAACGCTGTATCAAGTAGTAGAAAATATGTTTATTCGGTTTCTACATGCATTAAAAAATTGACTAAAGACCTTAGTCTCTTTATGGCCAGCAAGTTAGTCTACTGATCGCCGCAAAGAGTCTAAAAATTATCGAACAGTAACGTAGATCAGCATAACACACAAGATAGTAAAAAAGTTAACCAAGCTGGTACGTTATTTAAGTTTTTCTGATAATTACTTGTCGCACTAAGTATGCAAGCGCTTGCGTTAAATTAATCAAAGCACTGAAGCAAGACTATACTTGTTCTTATGTAGGGATGAGACGATACAGTCATCAGACGATACGAGCCGTATCGATACAAAAGGAGACGATTTGGTTATTGACGATGAGATAAGGGTAGTTATTGTAAAAAGTCTGTAGAAAAACACTCACAATATTTACATTCTTTAATTTATGATCACCTTGAAGATAAACACAACGGAGTAATGCTTCCAAAAGTCGGTCCAAAACACATTAGCAATAAACTTTAAAGGTCCTCAAAAGAATTGGATAAAACATTTCTTTTTGTGGTGTTCTAGTAAAAACAAAGCACAGTTGACGTAGCGTTCTCTATAAGTACATGTATGTAAAAATAATGACTATTGTTTTAGTGGTCGTTCTCTTTAATAACTTCTGTTATGACATGTAAATGTATGGTATAACAATTTCTTGGAATATAATTATTTTATTTTCAAATATCGTCTGTACGCAAAAAAATACTATTTTAACTCAATTAACTTGAAATATATACCGTTGGAAAGTGTTCCAAATCACATTGAAAAAAAGTGTTCTAAAACTCTTTGGAAAGTGTTCCAAATCTCATTGGAAATAAGTGTTCTAAATCTTATTGGAAAAAAGTGTTCTAAAACTCTTAATCAAATGTTCCAAATCTCATTGGAAATAAAGTGTTCCAAAACTCTTTAGAAAATATTCAAAATCACTTAAGAAAAAAGTGTTCCAAAACTCTTTGGAATTTGTAAAAAATAACCTCTTTTGGTAAAGGTGTTCTAATACTCTTTGGAAATTGTTCAAAATATCATTGCAAAAAAGTATTCCAAAACTCTATTGAAAATGTTCAAAATGTTACCAACGTGAATCACGTGACTAGTGTGCTTGATATCCCGTCACAACGAGTAAAATATTCTATCATAATTTTACATGAATTAAATCAATGTATACATCCGCGGTTTTCAGTCGTGCAATTTTTGTCTGCCATTGTTCAATTGTTCACAAAGTTGTCAATATGTGGTGTCTCTATGAATTTTTTGAAGATAGATGTAGAAAATAAAATGTTTAGGCAGATATTTATCGAGTTTTAAATACTATAGAACTATTTGCTGGCGAGCGGAAAATGGACCACAAACTTAGTCGCAGTGCTGTAATGCCGCTAATAGCTTCGACTGTTGTTAACAGTCTTGCTAAAAACCATATCTAATGTTAAATAATAAATTTGACTATACATCTCAATAAAACTTGATACATACGTTTGGCGCCATAAAACAACTTACGAACATTTTTATATCAGAGGAAAATAAGGCGAGATAATTATTAGTTTTGGTTTATGCAAGGTAAAAAAACTGAAGTGAACTATATTTACAATACTTATATTTACTTCCACACGTTATAAAAACCATATTTTACTCTTTGTAAAAATACGTATTGTAGTTCAGTCAAAATTAGAAACGTTTTCACTTTAAAGTCGAGACCGTTTGTGCGAACAAATTTTCATGACAAAAGTTACATAACATTGGGCAGATTAGGTAATGTGATTTATGCAACAACAACAATTAGTTCTGACCTAGTTAACAAGCTCATTTTTAATTTCCTTTTACAGAAGTTTTTTGAAACTCCTGCAGTATATATGTAACGTTATCCATTGAAATAAATCCCTAATAACAAGTTTTCGTTCCAGTTAGATGTTCATTTACTTGTATTTTGGTATGATACATTTTTCATCAAACTTCTATGTTCATCATCGATAATTGCTACGACAATGTTGTTTTCGCGATACATATTTTAGTGATCTTTAGTTATTTAATCTTAGCTAACAGTTCTTTGATTACTTTAATTGATGTTGTTATTTTGTCGTCATTTGACATTTACATTTTAATTGAGAATGAATGATAAATACATGTATATTCGTGCACCCTATTGCTTCATTAACTACTGTTTTATGTTCCGGTTGGCGGTCAACAGTCGGGTTTAGAGTATGTAAAATACATGTGTTTTCACTTTTAAATGCAAGCATTTGAAATCATTTGAAATGTTTTAGTCATTTGAAGGATTTGTAGCTCAAACCTGACCAGAATAAGTACAAATTATGCACAAAATATAGCATTACCCTTCATAGTAAACATCAAAGGGTCAGTTTGTCCAATACCAAACAGCATTAATATTGACTTAAAAGAATAACTGTTATTGTTTAGGAGCAGTAAAACATCAACATCAACTTATTATGTATATTTAATATTAAAGAAAACATGTTTGAATACAAAGTCAAAAACCCTCAATATTTACTTTGTGACGAGCATTTAATTGTTTAACACTTCTTTTGCTACAGTCAAAATCATATGCAGAAAGTAATTTAACGTTACTATTTCAAACAATTTCACCAACTGCTGTACTTAATTATCTGAAACTATATCTTATATACTTGATATCTAAATTCTTGGATAGTTACACTTAGTAATTAGACTAAAAGCGTTTGATTACATGATTCAAAGCAAATTTCAATTGACAAACATTTTTAAGAATAAAAATCCTTGACTTATGATGGTACGTACTAAACTTATAATTTTACCTTAAAACTGAATCGTCACCATTTGGGAAATCAACTTCTCAAGTCTCTCTGCAATAAATGCTAGGTTTTATTTCAATGTATTTCTAAGAGCATGTATCACTGTTATTCTGTGATAGACTACACTTGAATTATAGGTTACTTTCGATGTGGCGAAGGTGACTTAAAATTTGTTAAATATAGGCCTTAGTGATTTACACAGTTGGTAACGGCATAATTTACTGATTGACTGAAACTTGACTGCATATAAAATGACATAAAGTATGCCAATGCTTAGATATTTGTCAGGAATTTGGAAAAAACTATTATATATATAAACTAAGTAATATTTATGTCATCAGATATCTTTTTATACTCACCAAGAACAACTTAAATACCTTTTAATATCTTGGACATATCCCCCTCTCTCTGTACTGACGAATGTGATTCTTTACGATGACGACTGCTGTTTAAACACACATATATAGAAACTGCACCCTTAAACATCTTATATAAAAGATTCGTATAATGGTTTTTGTTATAGCGCCTATGTGTTTGTATTCGTTAACAAACTGTGGAGGCCAGAAGTGTTATCAGACTCATTTCATTTGCTTCATTAAATAATGATAGACTCAAAATAACTATATTTTTTGTCGTCTATTAGTAGTTTTTTTTATTTTCAAAGATATAAATCATATGACTAATTGTCATCAACTGTTTTAATGTAATATTTGTAATAAAAGCAAGCTTTGGTTTATGTTTATTATAAATGCGTTCAAAACCTAATAACATCAAGAACGGCATTATTGTTAGCATCAAACACAATAATCTAATACAGCAAACGACGATAATATTAGTATTCGGATCTATTGGTGTTAAAAACAGTCTGAATTTTTAAGTTCTATTATGCCCCCAGGTAGATTGGTTTCTTTTCAATAATGACAGTAATATCACAGTTCTTTGTATTCAGACAACTATTTATCATTGGCAATTACTTTTTTTTGTATTTGATTTCAAACATGTGTATCCTACCCTTTTCAATGGTCATCTACAAAGTCAGCTAGTTACAGTATCATTATTTACTTCTTGTTAGCAAAACAACACCAGAAATACCAAATATAAGATTCTCGCTCGAATTGAAAATTATATCATAAGGCTAGAGATTTCGCGAAAGATACTTTTAAACAATACAATTTACATACTAGCACAATACGAAAAGTATCACATAATAAACCTACCATACATTAACCTGACTATATTTGATTAATTAGTGTGTCAACAAATATAAGCATGTTGGAAACCTGTGTCCTTCCAGCTACTTCAACAAATTCACAGATACAATATGTAAGAAACTTTATAACAAAATATCTCTTCAATGTTATTTATTTGTGAAAAAAGGAGCTTGAAAACAAATCGGGAACAACAAAAGTAAAAAGTAAAATACACAAACCACCTGTGCAGTCAAAAAATAAAGAGGGTGATGTTGTTTTTAACGTGTTTTATATTTAGCAAAAACTGACAGTAGCAAAACAGTTTCAACGATGGTTTTAGAAGACTAACACTCATGTTATTTGTGCTGTTTATAAATAACCTTGTTTAGTTTCCACCGCTGTTCTAAGACTTTATTTAGATATGAATGATTTATATTAAACCCTTGTTTTGCTTTAGCACGTCTCGAGCCCGTAAATAACACATTATTTGTCACGTTCTTGACTTAGATACAAGTCCCCAGTGTAGATGTACATGATGTTTACTCTAAACGCCTCATACAACTTTAAAATAAATAGTCATATTTTAATCTTACACTAGATATTGGATTGTACAGCAAAAACTATAAAATAAGAATTCGATAAGAATGTAGGCATTGTTAAAATATCTTCTTCAGTAATTCTTTCACATCTTACATCATGTTTACTGTCTGCTATTTTATTTTGAATAATGTGATATCTCTTTGTTTGATAGTTTTTACATTATATAAATTCGAAGCAATTGTTAGAGGCACACCTATATGCTGGTCTTGTTGTTTGTCTTTATTTATATAATGTTAATAGCTCATAATAATGAATGAAAATAGAGCACAGGTTAAATAATAAGCAATGTGTGAGATGGAAACTCAGTAAAATAGCAATGGATACAATTAACCACATATCATTTCGGTATATTTAAACATGTATCACCCAATGTTTTTTTTTAATTAACAATTTCACAAGGACGTAGGCATATACAAATGTAGTTAATTTTTACTTTAGTATTTAAAAACATTTACACAAGAGTTATGGTCCTAGAAAAGAAGTTGGCAGAATTTGGTATTTAGTCTTTGAATTTGGAATAATTTGTGTATTTTAAAATTACCAATTTTACTTCAAAGCTGACGTAATTTGTTAAAATATTGATTGTTACACAGCAATACAGTTATCTGGTCGACTAAGATCTGATTTACCATCAGGAAAAGCCTAGGATAATAACAGAGTGTTAAAAGAATTCCATGTTGTAGGTATATGACAACAGTGTACAAATATCTACTAGTATGCATTCAAAAACATTAGAAGTTTGTTGATTTGTCTCCAAAATATGCAGTTTTGATTTGTTCAATTGGGTAGTGTCATTTGTATTGGTGCGCAATCAATATCAAATATGTTAAGGTTTTCATAATTTTGATTGCGTAAATATGAGCTTTTACTCATGCCCATTATATGAGTACATTGTGATATCAAGATAATACATTTGTATGGACATGCCTCATAAGTTGACCTATTTAGTTAAGAGAAACTAAAATATTTTAAATAATAACTTAAATAACTCTTGTCGAAATAAAAACTTGTCCAATGTCAACCACTTGTCAAAGTCTAAACCATAAGTATGTATATACAAATTGGTTTCAACTAATCCAAAGTCCTACCAATATGCCACGACACTAATGTCATTTTGTCAGTCATAACAATAAATTGGCTTATCCAAAGTAATTTAAAATTTTACAAAATTAATTAAAATCAGACAGCTTTTTAAAAAAGGTTTTAACTTTGCCTCATTAAATTCCTTTTTGTATGCATTCTTTTGTATAACTTCTAAACTTATTATATGAGATAGATTTTGATTTGCAAAAGATACATGAATAAGCGAAAGATAGTTTTTGTCATGAGAAAGCAGCAATTATTACACGAGACTATTGCCCTGATTACAGTTAGTTAAATGAGATTGAGAGCGTATGGCGCTACCATTCAGATGGCAATTACATGTTAAACGTATACTTATCAAAAAGTACCATGTAACCTACATCTTTCCCTCCTAATTAGCACAATGTTCCATGAGAAGGAAACTGTTTAACAAGACGATATTGAGCTAGAAATGATTGTTTTAAGAGAGACTCAAGTGAACGTACAAGTTTGAATGAGATAAACTATTCCATCTGAGTTAACACGAAACCTATTCACGACCAGTAAAAAAACTATGATTGCGGATATCACGAGCTGATTTTGTTATTGGCGTCCCAATGAGCTTTGTGCATACGCCTCTGACACGTGTTGCCTCGTTAAATTCATAGCGTATTTACTTGCCAATCTTTAACGACATTGGGATGGTTTCTAATGAAATATGTTCACATGTTTGTCGTAGGCTTTACCAACTCCTCAATAAGAAATTAATGGGAAACTTTCTACTCATTGTCATTACCATAAGGTGAACAAGCTACAATTATAGAAGTATAGTTAACTTTGCCTTCAATAGAGAATTATAGTTTCCGCCAACGATACTGTTGGCTTTGGATATCGGAAAAATCTAAGGTGTGCTGTCTTGTTTGTCATTTAAATCTACTTGTATTCATCCAAATAGAAATAAAACGAAATCATGGATACGAACTGAAAGTTAAAATGTTCTTGGAAAAAACATTAAATTTCTTTTCATTTATAAAAGCCTAACCAAATGCTTTAGTAAAATAATAAAATAACATTTTATCTTAAAAATTACTAATAAGCTTTCTTTTTTCTATAATTTTATTATAAACAGTCTAATAGGAAATAATCTTAACGACAATATAGTTTTTTAATATATAAGGAAAGTGTATAATTGAAAAGCTAGACATTTTGGATATATAAAGAAATTGTACCAAAGCGTGAAAAGGTATACTATTAAACTTGGATTTGATTTATTATAATGTGAAATAGTGCTGTTGGTTTATGCGCACATGGACATATGACGGACATGTTATCTAAGGTTTGTACCATTGTTTGTTGTCATTTATGTGAAATAGTTTATGAAAAACAGAACGTTCAGCTTAAAAAAACTATTCCAGAATACATTGCTTAAGATCTATGACAATATCGGGCATTATACAACTTTTAATAGGATTCGGAAAAATTTGCCATTTTCATTCAGAAAACGACTGTCATAAAAGATTCACACATTTTCAATCAGACTTCTAAAATGTGTTTCTCTTGGGTGCCATTATCTTCTCACATAATGATTAAAAATGAACTAAATTGCATGAGGTTTTGCATATTCGCAGACGACTTGTAGCATTTTATGTTTGCATCTCTGACTGGAAAAGGAAAAAGCAAAACATTACAATTAGTTTGGCTTTGTCTTAAATAGTTTCTTCAATTTTAAACGTTAAAAATATTATTGAGGATTTTTTTTTCAAACAAGAAACATGCTCAATTGTATGTAACTGAAAGAAACTCGCTGTTAGTTGTAAAGATATGATGATTGACATTTTCAATCCTTAAATAAATCTTTTATGAAGTGAAAACTTGATGATTTATTACAATAATAATTGTCTTAAACTAGCGAGTGGAAGACGTAGCGCAGATGTTTAATTTTCTATACAAATCTTGCTTTTTGCCGTTTTGATGAGACACGACTTCGATGTTTTGTTAATCTTAAAAGTATACGTACTCTAAACAGATGTTCATCAAAAGCAAAGTATCTTAAGACTTTTGTTTTATTGCTGTAGAAAGTTTTATCAAAATCTTAATAACCCCCGTTACAAGCAGTATATTGGCATCCGCTATGCTGTATTCATTTCCTTCCCGCTTTCATACATCATTTTCTTGACGAGTATTTTAAAATTGATAATGATTTATCCAGAAATATTTCTATTGTAACTTGGTCTATATACGTAAGTAACAGTTTGTACGTATGTTTCAAACAAATAATTACTGTCATGCCAAAGGGAGACGCTATTATAGAGTCTTTCGAACATTTCATGATATTGACATTAATTTGTCCCCCGATAACTTTCGCTATGCCCATAATGTCACGAACTGAATTCAAAATTCATGTAACTGGCAGATAGTTCAACATCACCTTAAGGGTGATCATTTCTTTATTTAGACGTCAATGGTCGTTTACAATGTCAAATAATTCTTCTTGGCTGTTAATATCTCAGGCATGTACACATTCGATACCCTTTTAGTTAGGTTCCATTAAATGTGATTTATTTCCATACGCATTTAGTACTTTATTAATTGATGTGTTTTTATACATACAATGCAACCCGTACAAAATGTACAAACTTGAGTAACTACCTTTTTATATACATTGTATGTGTATCTTAAATGGTCAGTTATTGTTATTAGATGAAGGTAATTGTATGTTGTTACAATTTTTTAAACAAGTCAATTTTGTTAATGTCATGTATTGGCAATTAATCGAAATTTAAATTTAACACTTTCTCGGTGCGGTTTAATTTATTTGCTGCTTCGCGGCGTGCTATTTTGTAACTTTTTGATAATATTCGAACACTTCGTGGTGAATTAACCGGGGTTAGTATCATAAGTTGTATCTTTTTTTTTTGAAATGACCACAAAGTAATAGTTATCATATCCTCAATGATGCAACAACATCTCTTTGTAAAGTACTACCTAGTTCAGATTACAAACAGGACTGTGTAATTCCTTTGCCCACTCTGTCCGTACATTAATGTGACTGAACAAGTTTTATTTTAGCTATAATTATACAAACATAACAAATTTAAAGTCACTAAACGAAGACAAAATCTTTATCATCAATCTAAAAAACAATTAATACTATCTAAAAAACTATAGAATATAACCGCATCGGGATTATGATAACCCTCCCTATCGGGTTCCCTTGTAGGGGTAAAGTTCTTCAAAATATCAGTTTCTTATAAAAGTGGGGTACTTTTATAACATGTTAATTAAACTACGGAGATACTCTCTCAGCCAATCAAATTGCTCGAAAAGTGTTTGATAAAACTAAACGGCAATGTAAAGTGTTGGATATATCAAATCGTTTTCCAATGATTTACTCGAGTAACCAGTGCGTGCAAGTTTTGAGTACGCAAATATCTAAACTGGTGCTAAAAAGGAACGTCTCATTTCAACTAGGTACATGTACATGATTTTCGTGATTCAAAATAACAATAGAAAACATTAATGTTGTTTGCCTGTAAGAAGTCATTGGTGACGTGTGCAACGTGTGATCTGTCGTTTTTATGTCGATAGACAAGTATTGACGTTGCCAGAATATAGCGACAATTACAGGACATAAAAGCTGGTCAATGTAATGTGTCCACGAGATTAATTGGCAAACACCGAGTTGTGATTGAATCTCGTTTTAAGACACTTATAAGTCTTAAGGCGTTACATAAGTCGAATCACGACTCATCACTGAACTCCCAATACCATGGCCGCGATGACACGACGGTAGAAATAGACGTCGGTGACGATGGCATAATTTTCACCGACGGCATAATTTTACAAATAGTCCGCGGTACGGTTAACGCCAAACAAGTAGTTTTCCCATTGACCTAATTGGCGTACACGGTTACCCTTTCACTGTACGTGACGTAGATACTGCCGTGAAAATTCGTTACGCGAATGACGTTGGCGTTTACATAAATTTTGAAGTTGTCGTGTCTTACTCACGTTACATCCGTTCTATCTGAACGTGACCTATCAGCAAACGTTTCTGTATATTTGAAGACTTAATTTATACGTTTTTTTTCTCGTCAGTATATGTTCATGTGTTATTTTATAAACTTGACTATTTACATGAGTTACGTGAATTCTAATTTGCTTCCGGACCATTTTAAAACGTGTATTTATCAAAGGAGAAAATTTATTCAATCCCGAATTGAAGTTGTGGTTATTTTTAGCCACGACGGGATATTCCGACCTCGTTCGTTGAGTTCCGTGATTTTGCGCAGTCTTTACTTTCGGTTTTAATCGCGAATTTCAAAGTAGTATTTGTATAATTTCTGGAGAAAATACTTGAGATTTTTGTGCCTGTGATGCGTTTTATATATTCGTTTAATGTTTGCATAAGTGTTAAGCAAAAACATGATACTTGACAATTATCAGCGTTCAATTTAGTAATGGGGCTTTAACAATGCAGATGTCGGTAATATGAATTAAATTCATTTGAAATCACTTTCATTATCAGCTATTTTTCATAAATTCTTTTACGCATTCTAAATATCATTAATACAAATAATTCTTTTTGAATATTGAAATTCTGAACAATTGCAGTTTGATCCCGGAAAAGTTGAATTGTATGTTCCATTTGAACTTGTGGGAGACAATATCGAATTCCATACGTCTGCTGAACATTCATATGCACGTAATTACTGATGAGCTTATTTTAATTTAACCAATATTTAATGATACCAAAAATGTCCATACATTTATTGGTTGGTAGTGAAAAAATGGTGAAGATAATCAACGTCAATTCAACGAGAAATTCTGAATATAGTTACAAGATATTAACATACGAAACAGTAACGAAGTTCCCTTGATTCTATTATTCAAAAACTCTTCTTAAATTAAATGTCACGTTCTAATTTTTGTTACAAGCACGGAAACTCCTGTAACAAAAAAGCAACACTACTCGTCTTGAGAGCATGATATTATACATCATTTTAAAAGAATTGAAATTTGAAATATTCTTTTGCCTGAGCATTTACTGGTATTACTAAGAGTTTAAAATGTAAAATCTCTGCTAACGACAGCCTTGAAATGACTAGAACCTTTACAAAACGACAAATCTCTACCCAACATCAATATCATATCAATCTGATTAAAACTCGATCTAAAATTTTCTGCTCGACTACTCGCTAATTTAGATCTGGCCGTTTTCTTACGAGGGTCACGTTCAGTTGACCTTTTCTCATTATGATATTCATGACGAAACCGTTATGTAATGTAACTTGTTTACATCGTCTACGTCTACGTCCAATGACAGACTGTGAATAATACCACTGTCAAATTAGCTCTCAAACCTTGGTCTGAAAATAGAAATCACGAAATCAAGATGCTATTAATAGTGTTTCGTCTAGATGAAAGCCATGCATTGATTGGTCAACATAAAGGTTTTCTCGACGTGACTCTTCATGGGAACCTTAGAGATCCTGTACGACAACGCTTTACAGGATATCTGCTTACAGAGATTAAACACATATCAACATTTTTTTACGCTCTGTTTTTGCTTTTTGTAAGTTATTTTCACTGTTATCTTCGGCAAGGAAAGACAACATTAATGATTCATTAATGTTGTCATTGACATTAAGCCATACCTCCTATTTCTGAATATTCAAAATCTCAATCTAAATCTGAATATTTCATCAATGAAAGATAAGCGTAAACTTGAACAAACATAGTCGCATGTCTTTGAATACAGAGGATTTTTTAAAAATAATTAGCCATTTGTTTAGGACGTGTTTATAGTAGCCTTAGTAAAATGTCAATTAAACCCTAACAAAATGAAAATGACACCTCTCCTTGGAACAAACAATTTAGTACAGTCCTGATGGTTTTGGTTGAATCAAGGCCATGCAGTTGATTGTGGTTTATTTAATACAAAATTGACTACACCCCAAGTTTTGTCAATTTAATACAAACAAGTTGTCCGAAAGTTTTGTGACCAATAATTTGAAAACAAATGCTCATAAAGGACACACTATATTTACATTTCAACAAGATCCTTCTAGACACCTAAAGAAATTATCGCCTTTTGAAACAAAATAAATGGGTAAACTCTAAAAGCCTGCCACATTTTGCTTAGGTGTGACCGTACTAAAACAATAGCCGACTCATTTGTCTAGTTAATAGAATTAACTCCAGTATAATGTATAGCCTGCTCGACAAAAAGTGAATTTGTTTCGTACAACGGATCTAAAATGGTGATAATGTCTATTTATAATTAAGCTGTTTGTCCCTTGACAGTGTCCATGCTTTCAGGGTATTCCCTCATTCATTGTAAATTCATTTGCATTTTCATTTCTAAAACTGTTTTAACCACTCTTTGTATTTCACTCTCAGTGAAAGCTCAGTTATTTATTTGTTTTTGTATCAATATAGCGGTGACTTGAGACTTCGTTTGTTACGTTTTAATAGAGAGGCTTTCATACAGTGTTTAAAATGACATGTAATTAAAAACTTGCATTTCAATGTCTTTGTTTTTGTGTCGTATTTTGACAATATATCAGTATATTTCAATTAACTCTGTGTGTGCTTGAAAACGATATTGGAAAATCTAAGAATAAAATACCATGATCCAAATAAAAGTCTGTATCGAAAAGCTTCTTGAATGTTTCAACTATTGTAATTTACAACAACTCCTACACAAGCTTCTTTGTACACATTGCGTGCTGTTATATACCGCGGACGCTTTATTTAGTTTTGCAATAAAGTTGCAATTTAAGTTGCAAAGTAAACGCACTTTTACCGTTTTGTCTTCGTGTCATGGCGGTTCAATCGTAAAGAACTTTGTATTGCAATAATTAAGTATTGAAAATGGCCATACTATTTATCTTTCTGAACCAAACCTGCTAGTATTGGTACAATTTTTTTATAGATCAGTATTTGTCTTAAAGATACATGTATATTGTTTTATCTAAATTTCGAAAAACTGTTGTTTACATTATTTAATCTAGTGTAAACAAAGGCAAGACCACTACTGATTTTCGTCAGCATATGTTTCGATGATAATCAGATGCAAATGTGAAAGGTCAGATCGGTGTTAAACTTTACGTACTATACATATTAAGTAAGATTATATCGACTGTTGTCTGTACTGTCGTACCGTTAAATCGTAAAACAAACGAAGCTGATTATGATCAGAGAGATTTATTTCCAGGTTTGTTTCATAAAAATTAGTAAAAATATTAAGTAGCAACTGCACTGTCTAAGCTAATATTATCCGCTCATAAAAGTCCAGTTATTTGATGTATTATCTAACAGTACCTTGTCCATTTATGCAAAACTAATAAAACAGCAGATGTTTCATTTAAGATAAATGTATCTCCTAATATAAAGTTATGACACATATTTCTAACATAAGTTCATTGAAATTCGTGTCACTCCTATATAGAGGTTTGGCCCACGTTCTGGTATGCTACCGAAATTAACTACAAAAGTCATGGTGCATAAGTATTAAACAATTATCAAGTTGTACCAAGAACACGGTGCCTACACCATTGTGTATTTTTGTTATCATTATGTATCGACATATCACGTGATCTTTTAAAGTGGTAAAATAGTAAAAAGTTATCGAAGAAAGACTTACATTAACATTGTCCCCACATAACGAAACGACACGTGGTTATGGCACTGTGAGAGAAAACAGTATGGCTTTCACAACCCTTGAATGAAAAGTTAATATTATACTTTCCTACAGCAGGAAGATGACCTACAAATACTAGATACGATTTAAGTGAACACTTTAGACAATTGAAATATATCACTACGACTTCTGACATGGAATCAAAAGTATGACATTTATTTCATGTTGATAAATTGACGCTACGACTAAATAAGACATTCAATGGATTTTGACGATAGATGACGGCGGACAAAATTACTACGAATCCATAGGAACTCGTTACCACGACAGTATGACTAGGGAAGTAAATCTAGACATTTACCCAATTGTGCCCAGTTATGGTACTTAGTCTTCAAAGTTTTTTACGCAGAATCATGAGGACACAAAAAGTAAATGATGTCGATACTGTGTTCATCTGTCGTTTGGTAATATTTTTACATATGAATCGTTCGATAACAAAAAAAAGATTTAGATTTGGTATATAAGGTATAGAGATTGATAAAATGATGTTACAAAATTCAGAAAAAAAACAATTGAGAGAATTTTAGAGATCTCCTTACCTCAAAGATCTGTCATAACAAAATTCTGCGTATCTAATCACCGTACTTCGGCCTCTTAAAATACGTTCCCAATCAGTACCGTCAAATGCAATACTTAACTATCTGAATTTTTTTTTTACAAAATCTAGAACATGATAATATAATAATTCGCTTCAATCATTGGTAATGCTTCATTGCTTTCGGGGCGATATAACCTTTTTGTGTTCAGGCAGCATTAAATCAAACAAAACATACCTAAGTCATGTTGGTTACAATGCAATATCTTTGCAATTTTATTTCATTGCAACTAGCGACCACTGCTACCGTTACAGTAACTAGCGTGGTTTCAATACTTATGAAACGTAATTGTGTATGTTCCAATCTAGAGTTTTTGTTTTGATTCTCATCAATTTACAAGTAATTACTTTTTAAACAACGCATAACCAGATATATATGTACATTCATTTGAATAGCTTTAATAATATAATGTTATCAGAAAGATGAATAAATATTGCCTTTACTTGAAGATCATTTAACAAAGCTTGTAAATAGAACTGATAAAATTTATACTATCGACGCCCAACTGCAAGTTTGGTTGGAACTAGGTCAAAATCGTAAAACAATACGTAAATTGAATGTCTCATAGACTATTGCTGTTGAGACTTCATTGGCCTAGCTAATAAACCCACTTAAGCTATTTTTGATGCAATCATCTTAAGCTTATTAGATTAATATTATATGTACAATGTGGGCCTATTGAGTGTGTCTTTGACGAGGTTAAGTGTTTTTTATGTTTAATGCATGACATGAAATTATTCATGTTTTGACAGTTGAGAAAAAACGAACTATACCTCCGTACATTTTCCACAGTGATACAAATTTATTATGTATTGCAGATACAATGCTGTTTATAGCTAGTGTACCGTATTTTAAAGTCACTATTGCAAACTCTTTATTCAAATCAGGGATTTTATATAACATTTTTTATTAGAAAGACATGTTAATATATTTGGTTTTATATTAAAATACGTAGAAGTCGTATTCAACCCTTTTTCGAACTCTCACATTCCAATTTGCAATACATGTTGACCACATTTATTTGAGCAGGAATTTTATATTACAATGACAGACGACATTCGCGTTTTTGCCGAAGACAAAATTTATAAATCAGACAAATTATAAATATTTAAATATTGAGTGAAATAATAATATCATTTTGAATTTAAACGGTAACATGACTGAGCATAAGTCAACGAACTCAACGTAAACACCGAATGATCAAAGGATTGATATTTTGGTTAATGATGGCATAACATCATGTAATACGATACATTTATGAAATATAGTGTATTTTTATATATTTTATTACCTCAGGGTACTATAACTGTATCATAAATGAATTATACATTATTAAATAAACTAATAATAGTATTTCATCTCGGGTGTTATTTCCTTTAATTATTGACAAAGAAATGACATTCGATGGCTTAAATAAAAAGTAATAGTCAGGGTCTAAAGTCACGAGCTCTTAAACAACAACTAATAAGGTCAACAAACACGTGCTTTTATTGTCAATTTCTTTTCCTGGCCATAAATGTCATCAAATATCGCATGAAAATTACATTTTTCTGTTCCTCAACATTTCAACTGTTTTTTTTATGTAAATTTCAATCGTTTACTGTAAGTCTGCCGTACGACACGGAACCGAGCGGTCAAGTTGGGTATGCTTTGTTTTGTTTTTGTTTGATTTAATGCCATAGCAACACATTGTATAGATCATATAACGGCAGTCAGTCAACATACACACTACTGGAAATGCTAAATCTCTGGATTAAGCTGTTAACTAACTACTAGTACTAAGTGTATACTTTCGCCAGTGACTGACAAGTATCCTACATAATTAAAAATCATAGGTAGGAGGGAGAATGACCGTAGAAATAATTACATGACCAAGCTCCATGAAAGTATGCCCCGCCAGAGAATCTAACCCACGACCCCTCGATTAGTAGACATGTGTGTTACCAACTGAGCTAGCCGGTCGGGTAAGTAGAGCATTCGCAATAGTACTTTACGCAAAAGGTTTACAGTGAACAATTACAATGTGTATGAATTAGTTGAAACATCAAAGTTTGTATACACCTTATGAAGATCGCGTGAGAATTTACTTTGGATTCAGTCAATAAGAATGAGACCGTTATTAAGGAACTGTATCTTGGGAACAGTAGCAACCCTATACGGTAACAGTTATTGTATTGCTGGTTTGAATCTCTGATTAACCCACCAATAATTTATAGTTTTTAGTCCTCTACTGTCAAATGTGGTGTTGACTTAATTACTTGAAACGTCTTTGTGCAAAAGAAAGCCATATGTTCTCTCAAAAAACATTTATGGCCAAGAAATATCATACTCAATACGCCATTGACACAACTCTTAGTTGGCATTTGAAGTTTTTTTGATTTAATTAAATAATGCAAACGAAGTCAAGATAACTAATTAGAACATTTGATGAAATCCACGTTAAAAAACCTTTACGTTTTCTCTGTCTTTGTTCTATTTTTACGCAATCGCATGCATCTACTAAAAGAAACTACACATCAATGTATACCGTGTGGCTAACATTTGTAAGCATTTTGTTTCGGACTATGCAGAATACAGGCGTGTTTGTGGCAATTATTTTCAGGTTCATTAACACAAACAATACAATCACTGTGGTGAATCGCAATGTAATTATTAAAATGGTATAATATAACACTAATATAGTTGTTAATTCGATGTGTCCACGCAAGGATTGCCATTGTGCCAGTTTGCAAATATGGTCAAAAGGTTGTATGAACTGCATGTTTGGTGTGGATTTGTTTGCATGATGTTTTTGATTGTTACTCATTTTGGGTCCTAGCTTGGGTCAAGTCTTCGATAAACAGTCAGAAAGACTGTAGTACTGTAAACAGAAGTATAATTTGCTAATCTTATGCATAAGCTTGGTGATAGAATAAACCATAATCTTGTTAACTGAATGCAGATTGTCTGGTATTATATATAAACGTCTATGGCATCGTTATGAGCAAGACTGATTATGCAATACTTAATTAACTAAAAATATATCAGGATGGTTTGGTATGAAAAATACTTTATGGCTTTGTTGGTTGCGCCACTATAATTTGGTACATGTTTATAACGTATACTTTACTATTGTAAGCTGGGATAAGCAAATGTTCTTGTAAATGGTTTCACTACGAAGATTTTAAAAGGGGTATAAATTTGCTTATTTTAGCTATGTAAATACTTATGTCATGTCTTTTATTATTTTGTTTTATTATATGCATCATTTATAATTACGTATAATAAATAACAAAATCATCAATTTGAGATACGTCAAGTACATTATTCCATGTACTATCACGCTGCGTCAATGTGCAGTATGGTTGACAAGCTGGATAGGTTCCAGTTGTTGTAGATATGAAATATAACATTTAGTGCTTGATACATCTTAATTAGGTTATATTATTTGTTCCTCTTCAGTTGCTTTCGGCATCATATGATATGTACGTGAGTGAATCGCTTTACTTAAACAATTTGGTGCAGACGAACTTGTATGTCATTTATAAAAAAAGATCTAACAGATATGCTGATTTAAAATAGCTTACATATTTCGCAAACATATCTCCTCGATAAGTCTTGAAAAATGTTCTCTATCCCATAGACTAGGCAAATAAAGAGGGATTATCAACCATTAGTCTCTACTAGATAACACTTAAACTGACAGAAACGCAGGAAGAAAATGTAAGGCTTATCTTTACCATATTAAAAAGTTTCTGCATTCGTCTGTGGCCTAGTAGCAAGAAGTATGTTAATGTATCAAGACGATTGTAAGATGTATTTATAGTATTCGAATTGGAAAACACCAAGTCTTCCGTTGTAGAAATTTCAGCTTTGATGTTATATGTATCGCTTGCGTCAAACTTTTTGTGAATAAGATGGTTAAGAACTATTTCTACATAAAAGTTTTAAGTTCTACAACTTAAAAGATCTATTTAGAATATTTCATTTATTAATTCTTAACCGAAATAAAACATCGACCTAAACATGTTTTTTTTTTTGAAAAACTATTTCGACTATCGCTTACATAATATTATGATCATAGAAATTTAACTTGACCGTTTTCTTCAACTACGTGCATAACCATGAATACCTTGGCCGGGTGAGCTCTAGTAAAATAGATTGTGCAATACCGGCTCTGAAAGCAGTGAACAAAACTTTTATTGGCATGTCTGTAACACTCAAGGTAAACAAGGAAAAAAATCATTTAAATTATCGCATGTGCTTAAGTGGCAATTGTTGTCTACAAAGCATGTCGGTGACTGTATGTCATGACCAGAACGTTAGTGCCATTTTTGCTGCACTATGTAAGTTTCTGTAAAATTAGTTTAAAACAATCTAATGTCTTCTTTTCTTTTTCTTGTAATAAATAGCCTGATTTCTATTCAACAATAAGTATGCTACAAATTCTAAAACTTTCTGACACTGATTCAATGCTTTCACTTTGTTCAATTTTTTTCTGCTTGAATTAGGGTTTGGCAAAATGCAGTTTCGGATACTATTATGATACAATTAGGAAAAGTTATAGCTTTTCTCACGGTTGAATATAATGAGTCGCCAATTGGCAGTTAACGTCATTTTTCTACACTTATTTTATAAATATAAATCGTTATCCTCACATTTTAGGTCGTGTAATTGAAACATTTATGACCAAAATGTGACATAATCTAGAAACATACTCATCGGAATGAAGATACCTAAAAACTAATGATATTCGTTATTATTATTCAAAATTACGTATTTCATGTTGAACGTTATCAAAACATCTGACGAAGTTCACACAAGGGCAGCATCCTTAAAACAAATACCGTATTCCACTTTTATAGTTAAGAAAGATGAACGTAATACCCTAGATACCCTAGGTCAGATCAACAATCAATGCAAATATAGCACTCATAGCATAACGAGTATTTACGAAAGAGTGACGAGAAATGAATATAAAAACGCAAACGATACAGAAATTAAAAGAAATGCAATACTTGCAAACGTTGATTCATATATGCATGTAATTAATGTGGTAGGTAGTGTTATTGATTCGTGAAATAAAGATAAGAAATTCAAAATGTTAAAGGACATATATTTTAAAACTAATGATTATAATATTTATTTTACCATCAAGTGTCAGGTAATGCCACGTGGTTTTAATTGCCTTGTGTGTTTTCGTCAATCGTGTTTCGCTTTTGATTTATTGCCCGTTCGTCCTTTGTGATCGAGTCCTGCTACATACAATGACAGTATTTAATTTCTGCTACTAGTGTTGACAGTTGACTGTAGCAATTTGTTAGACCGCGTTACTTTTCTAATGACATCCCATCGCAATTTGTTAAACCCCCTTACTTTTCCAATGACTTTATCATTTTCATCCCAGTGGGTCGTTTCTTTAATTCCAATTTAAAAGATGCAGATTATTTAAAGTGTGCAAATTTAGACAAGATAATGCGCTTTAGCACTGGAATATGCATGAAAACACTTTTTAAATCTTCTATTTGAACTTGAGAGAATAGAATGTTGTCAACTTTTATGATGATTTTGCAATTTCTGTTTACTTCTATTTAGTGCCATTAAACTTCAAATGTAGAATAATTTCCTTTGTGGGTAACTTACAGATAATTACATTACCTGAAGTCAGCAAATGAAATTCCAGTAAAATGAACAGTTATATTGAAAATGTAATTGAAAACGCCTTTGCTTCCAATTTATATTTTATTTCATTTATAATTGCCTCTTTAATATCAAGGGGCACATTTTACTATCGTGTGAAATTATTTTCTGCTTTTGTTCTATCTATATATATAGATAATTATACATAAATACATTCTTTTCATATCTTCGTTTCACGTTTAACTTGCAATAATTAATTAAGTCTCGATGGAATCCTACAATATATGTTTTGTTTTTAAGAAAGGCATAGTTAATGGAATAAAACCTAATGAGTGAATGCGATATTGACATATATTGCAAAGATTCCATGTATTTCTTAATGCGTGGAACAGTACCAGAGGATTCAGAGTTAATAATGAAAGTTCACAAAACCAATTGGGAATTTTCGGTTAGAAAAAAGTAGAGTAGTAGATCTTGTATGTGTTATATTTGATTTCGTTCGTGCATTTGTCTCACTGCCTCATAAAATGTTATAAAGACTTTTGTTAGTTTTCTTAGGTCGTCTTGATGCTGTGAAACAATTTTGAAAAGGATTAATGGCATTAACTTAAGGTTGTATTATAGTCGATATGATGAAATTATTATTAGAAATTATTATTGGAATTATTTCATATGTCAGACTGTCACTCACTCACTTACGAAATCATAATATAATTCCTGCTATAAATACCACTTAGATTATTCCAAACTCGCGCGATTGTTTTACTATTTAAAGTAACATATACTTAAATAAAGATAAAAAAGATACCTATATACGATTCTACTATGAAAACCGTCGATTTTGATGGTCCTTATTGTGGAACTTTACTGTGTTCTTGGATGACATTTTTATAGTTATTAACTACAAGCCTTTTACTACCCAATTATGCTCCAGTCCTAGTGGGAAGAAAAATGTCAAAACTTACACAAACAACTTCTAATATATCGTCTAAACTCATGTCTTCTACAGCAGTTCTCACAATACCGACCGTCTACGTAATTAAATAGTGGTATTATATTTAATTACAGAAGTAAAACTAAATAATTGTGACTAGCTTCCAGACATTACACTGACTTTATTTAATGAAACTCGTAAATGATTCTACAAAACGGATTTGTAGACGGTTTACTGTCATAATAATCCGATAGGACAGGGGTGAACTTGATAATCTAATCTTAATTTCTAGAAAACATGTACAGTAGATAAAAAGACATGTATCTTTAATAAGTTTAACTATTAAACCATGCTTTCGCATTTTTTTAATTATAACAAAAGAATGATCTTGGCCTTTAATTAGTAACTAAATGGAATGTCAGATTAGACGATAGAATTGCATAATGAGTATATATTTTTTCTAATTCAGATATACGTCGTGTATCAACTCGGTTATTGAATTAATTTATAAACGATAAAACGTTTTATTTCAACGTTTAATGGTATTAAATACACGCATCATTTGTGTTTTGTTGTCATTTTTTTTATTGTGTGAGTTTATAGTCCGAAGCCACGTATCAAAACATATTATCCTTAATTCATTGTAATTACAATATATCTTTCACATAGAAGAACAAAGAAGCACAAATGTTCTATTCTAAGCAGACGTTCTTCCTGATGAGCTTTAAAAAATCATATATGTAGACTTTTTAATATTTTCTGTACCGCCAATCTTTTGTAATGGCGACAAATGATGCGTTCTGTCAATAAAATGTTCCGTTCTTTACAGATTTTGTTAGAGTAAATATCTATTTTTGTACAGATTCTTTATAAAATATTCTGCATACAGACTAAACAGCGCATTCAGACTCGTCTTTTTACAATACAAGTAACCTTCATGATGCTTTTCAACATGACACTAATTCTACTTCGTCTAGAAGTACTTTAAAATTATCATCAATGATCTTGTTGACGAAATATCGAAGGACGTTTTGGGTTATTGAGCATGTCACATTTACAAGCAATATTCTTCGTAATTTAAAACTAAATGAAGCTGATGTGAGTGACAATTGGCTTTATTTGTAGAAAAACATGAATCGTGTCTAGATTTCATCACAGAACTGATTTAACTATCGTTCTAGCTAATGATACTGACTCATATATGATGGTGTCAGTAAATATTACGTTACCTAACAATGTGATGGCAGACATCTTGTTTGACACCTAGTTTCCAAGCAGCGCATTATTCCATTTCAATGCAGGCATCTAAGTATGCATTCTTCTACGCTTTCTTTTGGAACAAGTTTTTGTGCTAACATCACCTCGACTTGACGTGTTTAATGACATTATTTGTTTTTAAAGTTTTCCTAGCAGCATAAAAAGAGTACATTTTTCTATAATGCTTTCGTTTGGAACTAATTGACCTTTAGTCGTGTCTGTTTCTCTCAACTTCAACTTATTATGACTTTTAAGTGACTACATGTATTTCGTATGAATCGTTGATTTTCTTGTTCGGTTTGACCCCATTATCGGAGAGTACACAAGCGTGCCCTTGTCGTTTCGATGGAGTTCAGTTATTCTTTTCAATGGTGTCCTGTTTTTAAAAAAAACTCACATTAGTATATACAGACATAGATATCTTTGGTTAACTTCTATAACATTAAAAAATGCAGATTAATTTTGATCATAAATAGTCAAAACTTTTGTCATCACGTCATGGTGTTAAGGAGTGTATTATTTGTTATCGTTCTGGAAATTTAGTCAGCCCTATCTCTTCAACAGTTTATTAGATCTCTTGCCATATTTTTGCTCTTAGTTTGTTTTCTCAAAGTGGCGTATTACTCTATCACATGAGTCAAATATTGATTCAGAATCACCACTTACACTTGTAAATCGGTAGGAATAATAAGTAACAACGCGATTCAGAGATAACCAAACTAGAATAACTCGAAGAAATTCCTGTTTAATTTTGACTATTTTTAGATATAAGATATCGTTTTGATAGATAAGGTCAAATATTTGCGTGTTTTAAAACTTAATTTACTAAAACAATATTTCAATCATGAAATCCGTACTTAACTATTTGACAGAAATCAATATTCTTCATAAAGTTTAGTGATTTTTGTACTTTTTGTTAGGCTGCAATAATTTTCATCTGTTTAAGTTTCGTGTTCGTATTTCTATCGAGTGTTGTAAATGAACTTACCACTTCATTTAATATTAAATAAACTAAATGTGGTCCGTAGCGCAGTTGGTAGCTTTCAGGATTTCTTATCTAGTTTCCAAATGGAGATACGGATTCGAATTTTACCTTGGGCGGTTATACCATATAAAGAAATTTAACGATATGTTCATTTCCACCATTAATAAGTTAAATAATGAAGTTGCCGGTCTTGTGGAAGGCTATACGAGTACTGGTCACGAGAAAAGGGTCCAGCAAATTTAGTTTAGGTGCACCTGTCGTCGTAAATTGGCACGGCGTCAAGCCTAGTTAAAAAGTTAATGAACTCTTCACTCAAGTATTATAAAATCTAATCAGAACGCTGTAGCACTATCTACAATTATTAAAATGATAAAGATTTCTACAGGGACTATAGTTGATTAAGCAAAAACCATTAATTTTTATCATTGCAATGCAGGAATATATTACTGTTTATTGACATTTCGAGTTCTCGTATGAATATATTTTGCTTATTCCTGTTTGACACTGAGGCAAATCAACGTTCGGTAAACTTGTGTTTCTTTTTCACACTTATAAGTTATATACATGGATTAACATTTTGAACAATGAAATATACATTTGTTAATTAAAGAAATAAGTAAATATATGAGTCCCTTTGACTTGTATCTAATGCAGTATCATAAAACGATGCCAATAAGTAAATAAGGTGTCTTTTAAACTAACGAGGCTTGTTTATCTATTACAGCTAAATATCTTGAACTAGTGAACCAAAAAATGTAGATACGAACAATATTGTTACAGATTCGATATTAATTCAATATTTTATCAATAATTTTACTTTTGAGATGTAATTTTGCATACGTGACATTGAAATGTCCATATTTGTTAGTAATACGTCCATGCTGTGTTATTTTATGAAAATGGTTTGTTTTCATATGTCCAAAGTTATTATCTGTCAATAATTTATTATTTTATGTTCATATTTTGTTACTATAAGTCCCATCATATGCCAAGTAGGCTCTGCTATTTTATGTCTATCTTTTGTCAGTTAATATCCATGCTTTGCTATTATATGTCTATATTTGTTTTCTTATGCCAAGAAGGCTCTGCTATTATATGTCCATCTTTTTGTTAGCAAATACCCATGTTTTGCAAACATATGTCTATATTTGTTTTCATATGCCAAGTAGGCTCTGGTATTACATGTCCATCTTGTTTTAGTATTGAATGTCAATGCTTTGCTATCAAAAGGCTTTATTTTGTTATTATTTTCCAATATTTCGTTATTGTATGTCTACATTTTGTTTTTATATGTCTAGTTTTGATACAAAATGTACTTCTTTTTCTAAGTGGAATGGGTTTCATGAAACACTACTCTGCTATCAATTAAAACATTACTACGTTATATACTGGTATTTTTTACTTTCTGGATTTCGTTATCTTATCTCTACATTGCTTTATAATAAAACACGACAAGTTTAGCCTAAAAGAGATGTGTTCCAATAGATGACATGAATGAACTGGGATTGTTAATACGTATACACTGTATAAACACCATGTTCGACCTTTACATCAAAGATTCAGGTAATTAAAAGAACCGAGAACTCACTTTATGGTTTCTATATACAGAATAACCCTAGCTTCATAACAGTATTGGTCATTGGAAACGTTATTTCCCAATGGTCATAAGACCTTATTAAGCAGGTCATAAAACCGTAGTAAGCGCTGCGGGGCTTTTTCATAAAACAACATTATTTCGCACTGTAAAGAGGGTAATAAAGAGAACGAACAACATTATTTTGATATGTTTAAGCTCAATAGCAACAGTTACTTAAGCCTGTTTGCTGTAAGAGTTGCTGTGAGCAACACCTGTAAATAAAAAATATCAAATACTTATTTAGTATTATTTTTTAAATTATGATTTTTATTTTTTCAATTTTTCTTTAAGCATCGACAGTGTACCACTCAATGTACTTGAAGGAATTCAATTCAATAATGAATTGAAAATGAGTATAGAATGTTAATTTTTAGAATAGTTTGAAAGTCAATACCTTTTGCATTGCTCGCACATACACTGGTCTTTTTGTCATGAGTGGAGTAAAATGTTTTGCTTATTTAAAACCATGCATTTTGCCTGATTACATCAACGCAATTTGTAATATTGTTTTAGGAGGAGACTTCAAATCGCAAACAGACCAAGAATATTTCATTTAAATATCATCAATATCAGAATTTGTATATAAGTGCACTATTTCAAGAAAATATATGTTAAAATTTAATAGATGTCCAATCCGAATATAAGTAAAGAAGTGACACTTTTTGTTCATTCACGAGTGTGTACTATTCTGTCGGGATTAGTTATATTTCCTCTAACTTTTATGAAGCCAGTATTAGACAGCAATATATTATTTGAATTAAGTCATTCCGTTGGGACTACACAATAATACCTCACGATGGTTTCTCAGTAAAACCGTCTAGATACTGCTGTCTACAACACATAAGCGCATCAATTTAACAAAATCTGGTGAAATGTGCGGAAATGGTATTCATTTCCTGCAAGCACCTAGATTGTTGCTTAATGTTCAGTTACAAATAGAGAACGATATGGCTGTATTAATGGAACAGTCAGAGCACATAACACAACAAAGAATCGAAAAACAGACGTAGCACCCGAAGCTGATGTTGCTTTTGTTGTTAAGCACGTATGCCTTTTAAACAAGAATGTGTCAATAAATAACATATTTGTTGTTTATATTAGAACATATGTCAATCAATTAAACTAGCAGACGGCAACAACTCGTGCTGATCGGAATACTTTAGTGCAGTAAATATCTTAACTGACCAACAGACATATAATGCACTAGACAAAATGATGTTGATTTGTATATTAGTAGACCTCTTTTCTATTTCACAATCTCTGAGACTCGGTGTTATGAAAATGTTTCTTCAGTAACAGAATGTTATGAAAGAGTTGGTACTGTAAGCTTAGCAGGAAGTTCCCCTTTTGCAACAACAGTATTATACTGTTTTACACTAATTACTGATTCCCCTACATCTCATCATGATTTTATAAACAATTTAAAGAATGATATCATCAGATACGACATTTCACAGACTGAGAGTTTTTCTACCATGTTTCGTCATCCGGCACTTTTGACGTACCATGCAAATATGTATGATAGATATTAAGGTTAACGTTGTGCCGAGTACGCTTTGACTGAAGTTTGAATTATCTAAAATGTCAGAAGTAAACCATTATTTATTCATTCATATATTATTTATCTTGCATTTTTAAACAATAAACATCTCTAAAACGATAATATGCACTATGGAGGGTTCATTTTTAAGTATAGATAGTCTAACTCGCTGTACTGTCATACCAACAGAAGCGTATAACGAAGAATATATAATCAATTAGCATAATGAGTCACCCATGATAGACACAGTAAAGAGTCAGGAACTACTACCCGTGCTACACACCTGCTTATCACAAGTAACCAATGGCACTTTATCTTATATCCATTTCTATATACCGAAAAAGTGTTTCATTGAACAAACAGGTATGGTAGAGCAAATTTTATTGATTAAAATATAGGTCAAAAGTTGGCTTATACAACTGCGCCGATATCGCTTACTAACGATGACGAAATGGTATGATTGAAGTAAGCAAACCATTTCCAAATACAAAATGTACTTTGAATATACTCGAAGCACTTAATTAAATTATCAGTTTTCTTGATGTCGTATTATTTTTCAAAAAAATTGTTAACTCATTGGCTAAAGATTTCTTAAACATCATTTTCTCTATTCACGTTATCTTGTTTATGTGACAATGTATATATTAATAAATATGACTAAACCATATGTTTCTGCAGCATCTTACTAAGCTATATTTTACGCAACCTTTGTTTGTAAATCTTATATCACATGTATATGTGCTGAGTGTATTAAAATAAACAGACACTTTATATTGTTTGTATCAAACATGAACCTGTTGGGACAGGAGTAGGTTGGTGCACCACTAGGAACTTTTTTAAAACATCCGCTCATTTATTTTGCCATAGTCCATTCCAGGGCGGAAACACCTTAGGTTATTGGCCCAGTATCAGTATTTGTTTGAGGCGTCCTCTTCATAGTAAAATGTTAAAAATGTTAAGACATCTCTCTATTTACTCTTTGGCTGTGTGGAAATTCTTGTTTTTTAAGTAAACACTGCTGTCCTGGTATGTTAAGACTCCTTATTAAAAATTGACTTCTGTAATAAGAACAAGCTAAATACCTTGCAAACACAGATTTCTTCAGTTTTAAACCCAACCCGTATGGTTACAGTTGGTGTATTCAATACTTTATCTAGAGACGTGATTGATATTTTATTATACAGAATATATTATGAAGTAGGCATATGAAACATATAAACGTTTTATATCTACGGATATTGTTGTTTATTACCTTTTTGAAATGCCTAGGGGGGAAACAGTACAATTTGATAAGATCCAGGGCAGCATGTCCTAGGATTTTTTAATGAAACGCAGCCCTGATTGTTAAATACGATAAATAACCACTTTCATAACGAGCGAAGTGAATGGCTTTAATTGTGAAGTGGTTGTATTATCACAAATTAAGCACCTGGAACTTAAAAATTGGCATAACCCGCATGACTTTGCACTTAATAGTGGAACGTTCTGTAGTGTACAATACACATCATTGCCTGTGGTGACGTTGTATTACTTAAGTAAGTATTTTCCTCATGAGTACCTTACACAACTAAACATTCTCATGCGATATTCAAAAATCAGAAAAGACTTTGTATGCAGTACAACATTCAGTTCTAGATAAATTTTAAGTTAGATTTCATTTATTGTCATATTATTGTTTGCTATAACTTCCATGTGTTGATGTTCCGTTAGGGCAGAACTTTCCTATTACAAAACTATGTTTATGACCGCAGATAACTTCTCAGAGAATAGATATGTAATTGAACGTTGTATTTCTAATGTTATCACTGAGTCACTATTGCAATCACCTTTTGCATGAACAAACTATAAGCATTTCATTATTTTCATATCAAATGCGTTATACATTTTGTTTAGTCTTTTTTTCTAAATAAAAAAAATGCAAAATGATTTCCTTGATATGATGAATAAAACAATATAATGCCATATTATGTCATCACAGTATAGTTTTCACATGACTTAATGATTCCAAATTTGCATTAGGGAATTCTATCGTAAAGTCAAACAACAACCAAAATTTAATAACAAACCCTATTGTTGTAGGTGACATTACTGGTTGTCATATGTATGAACATTTAAAACCCCAACATCAAAATAAACTGTTTTTGGACTGCAAGGAAAATAAACATTTATCTATTCCAAACACCTCTAATAAACTATATTATTTAAATAAATCCAAATATTGTTAAAATATGCTTATGTTATTTATTATTTATTGCATTTCAAAGTGAAAGTAGATCGAAAACGAAAGCAGAATTCGGTTGTCAATACTTAAAGCAATAGTTTTGATCACAGTATGTTTAAGTTGAATTTTTTTATAGAAATAACTTACTCCGGATTACAAAATTAAGCTCTAAAACTATTGTGGATCAATATATTAAACATTCATGAATAAAGTGTGCTCTTATAAAAGTATCTAACTTTTTAAGAAATGAACACTTTGTCAAATTCAAGTTCAGTGAACAGTTTAGTGTGTCCCTCATGCAAGTTATATTCTGATTACTTCATGCTTGTTAAACAGTGTTCAAGTCTACTATTGATAAATATATCTTTATAAAGTGACTTTAAAATCGTGTATCAGGATATGTAACATCATCCTGTTAGACAGTTTAGAGCATGTAACGATCAATTATCAAATACCAATACTAGCTTTTTCTAAATAATCGACAGAATCTCATGGCGAGTTCATTAATGCTACGCTAATTGGCAAGTGTAAAATGAAGAGTCTCTTTTTTCCTGATCAAAGTTATTTCTTAACGGAAATGTAGGAGAATTACCCTATTCAGAAGCTGTCAATAATGTACTTAAGTTGATACATGACATGTAATCTGTGATTAACAGCTTTCAAACATGGTATTCTAATGACTGTTTTTAATTCAAGTGGTCCATTCACGATATTTTGAAGGATAAATTGCTATTGTATCGGTAGTCAAATATCATATTCAGTTCTAACAAGTCATTTGCAAGTTCTTTTAACAACTAAACTAGACATTAAACGTCTGAATCCGTAGCAATCACAGCATAATATAACCTCTCTGTTTTCACGCGCCTTTTCCATCATTCTTTATTGATGGCCATGAAATATTTCATGTTTTATGAGTTATGACTGAATTCTAACTAATCAATTATATGGTTCGCGTTTTATCATTTTAGCCTTTGGTAGAACTTGAATTGCAAAACGGCGACCGCCTGATAAAAAATATTTAACCAAAGAATATGCGTCATTGCTTTCTTTTGCTCCTTTACTTTTATTATCCGCGTACAATTTTGCAATAAAACGTACCACTCATTTGCGAATTAACGCATACAATTTGTCATAAAAACCTTGTTGGTTTACGTTCAATGTTTGATACAAATCAGCTTTGTTGATATTTATTTATAATATGAAGTTTAAATGAATGTTTTGTCAGCCAAATAACTTGACCGACATACATATCATAAAGCTAGCGCTTTGTCAGTGCTTTAAAGACTAAGGTATGTTATACATAAATAAAACAATATGAGATGCTGCATAATATTCCTTTAGTGAGTTTTCACAGACAAACAAACTATTTTGCGCTTATATGGATCAAACACTATGATTAAAACGGTCCCAAGTGTGTAAGACTTAAACATTGACCAATACATTTTTGGTTTTCGTGCTATTGTACAAACATAATACAGATGATTCAGTCTTTGTTATCTATTTCTTTCACTTAGAGTTAATAATTGATGCATCGGTCCAAAGAGGGTCCAATCAAAAACATTCTAAAGCATTTCATCGTAAATTGTCAGTAGACGATCTCTCTACATTGTAATTAAAACAAATCTGCCCAACCTTTACACTCCATAACACGTTTTGACCACGGCACTGTAACAAAACACTATGGAAAATGTCAGTCATTAATTTGTCTGGGGAAAAGCAGACATTAATGCGAGATTGAGTGTCCCCATAGATGTTATCACAGACATCTTAATCAATACAAATTTTATGGTAGAAATACATATTGACTAAAAGATTGAGT
The DNA here is from genome assembly GCA_025267735.1 of Mactra quadrangularis. NCBI lineage: Eukaryota > Metazoa > Mollusca > Bivalvia > Venerida > Mactridae > Mactra > Mactra quadrangularis. The sequence continues at coordinate 13,453,823 of CM046299.1, forward strand.
GAAACATCCAAACAATTATTTTATACATATTTTATTTTGTTCTTGGATGGATCTGATTTCTGACCAAGAGTTGTATTGCAAATACGATTTTTTTAATTCTTCAAGAATAAGTATTTAAAATAATCGGAAATATGTTTTACAACAAACATGTGTTTGTTTTTTACGGTATTCTGAATTTATTGATATTGCGAAATAAAGAGATATACGAAAAGCTTACAAAAGTTTGGTGACTTTGGGGAATATAATCACTTCTGAAAGGAAACAAGAACTTGTTTTCCCCGATATTCTTGTATCAGCCTGAAAACAGAAAATATTCACGCAGCACATACATCATTTCAAAGTTGTCTACACCAGCTTGTGAGTTGCAACCGTTTGCTTTGAATTCTCTGTATACATTACTTATTTAAAGGACATAGTTAAATGCTTGATTCAATTTTTTAAATAAAAGGCAAAATTCAAAGGACATCTCTGTGACTTTTGGGGAAAGAGAATGCAATACTCGATGTTGTTTTATTATTTTCTCAAGAGAGGGTAATCAGCGGAAAGGGAATCAGGAGAGACCAATATCTAGTTGGGTTTTTTTCGCTGCTAATTGACCATTCTGAACAGTTTTCAAATATTGCATGAAAAAAATGCCAGTTTTATTAGTTTAAATATACACTAAGTTTTATGTTTCAGAAATGTTTTTAACTTCTCGTTAAGGTCTGTCAAGGGAGTAAGTAATACGATTTACTGACCCCATAGTACCCTGAAATTGAGACACTTGAGCCCTTTACTTTGTTGGTAACAGATTAAATTCAACACTTTGTCACGGAAGAAAACAAATATCTGAGACGAGTATTATGTTATTTTTGTTACTTGCTATATGATAAGTTTGAAGTAATTTATACGTCCAGTTTATACTACTTATTCTAAATCATGTTGGACTGGTGTCAGTCACCGACAGAAGTATGAACCTAGTAATCGGTTAACACCTAAATCCAGAGATTTAACCTTGTCTAGGAAGGGCGAGTTGGGTGAATGATCGCTGTCAGTTAACCAATACATTGTGTTGCTACTGCGTTTTACCCAATAAAAAAAGAAAAAAAATACATTTTGATAGATGTTGTTAAATATATAGATTTTACACGTTACAGCCCGACACGTTCGTCGCCTGAACGTGACACCCGTTTGGATATAACCTAATTTGCCTTATATTTATGTCATTATAAACCACTTTGTTTGAAAGGCGCGGAGTCTTAGAATAAATGACTTCAAATGGTCAGCGGACGATCATTTCTTGTTCTAATTTTTTATCTATAGACAGGTCCATTAGGAACAATCCGGTATCCTACAGAACAAATGACATTTCAAACATGACCACCATTTGATAATATTACGTAATCTGTGAAAAATCGTCTAGTAATATTCAATTAATTTTGTCTATGAGACATTGTTTTGTTCTGTGATAATTTTCTTAAAACATATGCAGAGGATTATTAGCACGTTTAAATAGTTAATTAAGGCATGTAGTCATACAATTTTTACAATGAAATGTTTATTTATTATGTTATTGGATTTTATTTCTGTACTTGTTATGAAAACCAAATTAACGAACAATGTTTTGATTTACCCTGGCGAAATTTACCGATGAAAAATAGTCGATAGGGCATGAACTTATCGTATTGTCTTTGATTTCATTCATTACATCGATACTTTGTTAAATTGATTGGATGAAGATGATGACACGCTAATACAGAAAGTAAATTTCATTTCGTACTTAAAGCGATGGATGATGCAAATTTAATTTAGCATGTCTAAAATAGGTATTTATTATTAGTTTTGTAACAGAAATGCATGAACTGTCTTTATACAAATCATTGCTGCATATGGTAGTATACGTATAATCAATCGGTTCATTAAAAAAATTAATTTTTGTTTGAATTTTTTTTACCGTATATGCCTCATAACTTGACTTTTAAAGAGAAATTCACATTGACATGTTTAAAACGGTATACGTACACGCAAGAGCTGTGATACATCGTTCAGTTTATGAAGTCTTATTTCTTTTTGTATTTGCCATAATATTAGTTAATAAAATTTATTCGACAACCACACAGATATTTTCCTTTTCACTTTACATGTATATCGCTACTGTGATACTGTTAATTGTTAAAATCTCATTAAATGAATACGTGTGAGACAATATAGATTACTTCTTATTCGCATGGAATTATATGCTACAAATTAAAAATGCGTCATTGGAAATGCTTTGAAGTTTTTTAACCTTAAATGAACATCAAGCTTTGAGATATGTAAGTTGTTCTCTTAGGAATTGCTTGATTGGCGGTATCTTCGTCGGTACCTTTCTGCTGTGCATCGTTCATCTGATAGGCAAACGGCGACATGGGTATGGATCAAATAAACTATTCCAACAAAACCAATTTAAATCCAATATTGCAACCAGATTTCGAATCATATCTTTGCCAATTATCAAGTGTTTATCAAGAAGACTAATTGCACGTTTATTTAATGTTTACACCAACACGTGATGTTATTTGTTTATTTATCTATTGGATTTAACGCCGTGTCAACACAATTTTAGGTCATTTTACGACGACCAGCGCACCTAACCTAGCTTTCCTGGACCATTGTCTATAACCAGTATTCACCTACCCTTCCACAAGGCTTGAAACTTCTCCATATTACCTAATCAATGGAGGAAAAATGACATTTTTGTCAAATTTTCATGGAAGGGTATAACCTCCCCGGGTGGGATTCGAACCCGCACCTCTTCGGGCACGAGTATTCAAACTAATTGTACGTGTTAACACGTTAGTTGAACATAAAAATCAATTGCAAAGTTTCACGTGGCATAATTACTTTATCAACACACCTTTTCTTTCAACGGAACTAGTAGGAACGACGGCTGTGTCATAAAAGGTAGTGCCGACACCGTGTTGAAAATCAGCTTATAATACTAATTTACAAATCAAGCCTTATTTTAGTGTGTACAATTAATTTCCATTACAGTAAATGGCTTGCAATAGATATTCTTATAAATGATATGTCTCGTTTGCCTTCTTCATATTGCATTGCTAAGTAAAAGTATAATACTTCTATGTCTACGATCAGTCAGTTTATAATTAAGGATTAGTTATAATCTGCTGTGTATACTTATGGTATCAACTTGGGACATTCAAGATGGAAAAGATTATCTAACTTTATGACGTTATCCAGAATTGATTCAAGATGTACTTTATACGAACAAATACGGTTTAGCATCGGATTAAAACATCAGGCTTTTTATATTGACATCGACAATCTGGATTCATGACAATGTTGCCCTCGCCAATTTCATGTTTATTACATAATCACTCATATATCAACGCTTTACTGATTGAATTGTCTAGTGCTGTTCTTGAAATAGCTATATGATTGTTTCTTATCATAAAGCGACTGTATTCAATCGAAACATTTTAATTGTAAGAAATGTTTGCTGGATTCAGAAATTTGATGGCATTTTATTACTTGCTTATTACTCTCTGTCAGGTAAGTAAGAGTTCATTAAAAAACGTGCTGTTTAATTAATTACGATAAAAGTATTAATTTTTATTAGCTTTTGTCATCATGTCAACAAGATGTGTATTATTTATAGAATAACATCTGACAAATTCGTCAATAAAGATGTTGATTGTACAAAGTACAGCATGTCTATTAGAAAGGTTTAAAGTGATCTGATTTATTTAACTAGAATAATACTCAGATAATTAAAGGAGAAAATAAGTCAGAAATCCAACGTAACTGACGAAGCTTTTATAAAGAGAATCATCAATGGAATAAAATTTGTATTTTTTGCAATAATTAAAAAATACATTATTATCAATTCGCACATTACCAATTTCTTGATAATAAAGATTTTTTTTTCAAACTCAATTTGCAATTTCAAAGTTCTGTTGTACTTGATTTTAATAACTGTTGTGACCTTATATTGACAAGAATATTATGGAAATGCTCACGCTCAACTGAAACGATTGAATTAGATAACATGCATCTTTAATAGTTCATATCTTTTTTTCATACAATTTGTTTTTCTCAAAATTATAGGATAAAATTACTGGCTACAATTCTTCAATTTTAAAAATATATCGATAATTTTAAAACATCATCCAAACTTTCTCGAAATTGGTTGTCAAATGACGGCATAATACGAATTTTAACTCTTTATCATAACGCGCCTGTAAACAAACCAATACGCGGGAATCAGTACTTATAATTATGTAGATAAAGTTTCTTATCTCTGTTACAAGTTAACCACTTCGTGTATATTCTCCAAGTATATTTTTGTGACGTCATACCGAGCGTCTGGTCAATTTCTTGCATTTATATATATACATAAAGTACCAGTTTCAGTATGATGTTGCAAATCATGAACTACTTTGTCTCGGAATATGCTGGCGTGGGTGCTGTTAGGTTTTGACGATGTTAAACTGAACGATTGTAGAAATACGGTTATATTCTAATGACTCTGCAATGAATGACAACAAAAAGTGGCATAAATGCTCAATGTATGCAATTTGTCATGAGCACTGTATATGTGGTGGAACGTTTAATCCGGTACTACATAAATTATATTTATAGGTTAAACTGCAAGCCAACACAGAAAGTTAATATCGCACCCAAAGCAATCAGAAATTACACTCAATAAAAACCTCATATCAAGTTCCTGGAATCAAGAAGTTAAATAATAAAGAAAATTATCTTCTCGCAGGTAATAAAGTATCGCATATGATGGAGTTGTTTAAGCTGTAATTATTCGCTTAAGGAAATATGCCAAATATATGACTTGACTCTTTTCCATTGCAATGTTAGTTAATGCGTTCTACTTTCTAAATGGAACGAAGTTGCAAATCAAGGCTGGCTTAATCTACATTACAAATATTACTTTTTGATAAAGCCGATTTAGTAATGCAAAGTGTGCTGCCTAACAAAAAGCTGAGTTTTTGTCACGTTGCATGTCTGTATTTTTATGATAACCGTATATGACATGCGTTCTGTGGACATTTCAACAACAATTAGTCCTCTAGTTTTGAACTTGGTTATACAGAATCGGTTGTATAGGTTTTATAACATTATTAATGAAACAACACCTCTAAAAGATATTTACGTTACAACTAAATTGAGTTCTTCCAGGAAGTTATTAGAATAAAACCTTCCATAAAAAACTTGCCTTAACAATACATAATGTAAACATTATCCGAATTAATAAACCCCGTCTTTACAAAACATTTTAGCATTACTTTAATAAACAAACAGAAATGTAATTTATACGTTGAAAATGTCAATTCCTCGATTGTCTCTGATGTCCCTGAAGGTTTAATAGGTCATGATGTGGTGGGTGTATTTATTGAAGGTGAACGTAAACAACAAAATAAAAACAATATCGTTCACAGACTTGATGCCACTAAAGAGAAATGTGTTTGTCAAACAAAAAGGTACTGACGTTGAAGCTATATATCATTTGCGTTAATTGACTCTGTGGACCCAACGATCAATGTACCTTAAACAATGATGATAAAACTTGTTTTCAAACAGTCCCCAACAATAGCTTTGAAACTAATGGTAGGTTATAATAGCGTATAATGGCTTAGTTGAATAAATACGATGTTCAATATTTCATTTATAAGTAGAGCATATAACAATTATCTGTATTATTTCGTCTTGCATAGTGTTCGTTTATGGATCATAATTAATTAAATACGCGTAGTTGAGTGCTACTCTACAGTCAATGGATTAAATCTTTACAGTATTTACTAGTTGACTTGTATTTAGTCATTTGATGTACGTGTATTTATATTTCCAGTTAATTCTTTATATATCTTATTGTATACATTGAAGATTACGGTCGGTCGAGTGGTGCATGTATATAGTGTTATTCTGATTTCAGTACTGTCTGGTAATTGACTCATGTCACTGACTTTTTTAAAATATTTACTTACTTTTGAATGTTATTTCTTTTATACGAATCAAAGTATTGCTTTGTTTAATTTTTTATTACATCGATATCTTTCTTTGTCTCTTGAATAGAACTGTAGTATATTATTTCCTTTGAACATTTAAATAGTAAATTAAGAATTCATAATATATGGTACAGTCTCAACAAAGAAAAAAAACATGTTAAATGTTATTTTTTTCTTCTTCCCAACTGCTGCCATACTGTGTAATTACATTGCTTTCATCCTTGTATAAATATGGCCAATTACCATATATTACATACTTTAAACTTTTTGATACAAAAATTTCACTAATTATTTTAGACGGTTCAGAAATCTGGGGCAATCTGATTAAAACCCGATCTACAATTTTACCGCTCGCATACTCGCTAATGTAGATCTGGCCTTTTCCAAACGAAGGTCACGTTCAGGTGACCTTTTCTCATCATAATATTCATGACGAAATTGTTATGATACGTATCTTGTTTACATCGTCTACGTCACGAAATTTGAAACGAACCGCCCAATCGCAGCCTGTGAATATTACCGCGGTTAAATTAGCAAGCAAAACTTGGTCTAAAAATAGAAATTACGAAATCAAAATGTGATAAATAGTGTTTTCGTCTAGATGAAAGCTACGCATTGATTGGTCGACACAAAGTTCATCTCGACGTGACCTCAAAGGGAAAAAGTACAGATCCAGTACGACCGTGGTCTACTGGATATGTGTTTACGCAGATTGAAATCTGGGGGTACCAATCTAGGAAAAGCAGTGAAATGGTTCTTCGATTGGCTTGTGAGCGATTTTTGTGTGTAAAAAAATCATCATATAACGCATCTGTCTTTGGTGATTGTGAGCATTATCCAATTTGGGACGAATCTACAAAACGTTGTCTTAAGTATTGGCTAAAGATTTTGAAAATGCCCATCACAAGATATGTAAAGAAATGTTATACTATGCTTAAGCAACTTGATTGTATTCATTATTTCAATTGGGCCAACCAAATTAAGCATCTTTTATGTAGCAACGGTTTTGGGTACGTCTGGGAGTTGAATCAAGTTGAACCAAGGAGTTGAAAATAAGCATTTGTTTTTAATATACTTTTACTCAACGTCTTAAAGATGAGTTTCTCCAAGAATGGTATAGTAAACTTGAATCTTTGTCTGCTCTTTATTTGTATAAACAAATAAAACCATCATTTGATAAAGAAACATGTATTGACATTCTGTATTTACATAAACTCAGACATTGTTATGCACAACTTAGATCTGGTTTACCGCATCTTGAAGTTGTAAGAGGTACATACTATAAAAAGCCTAGAGAATCTTGTATTTGCATGATATGTTCGACAAACCGAATCGAAGATGAGTTACATTTTACATTAACTTGTCCAGTATATTCTGATATTCGGCAGCTATTCATTCCTTCAAAATTCTATAATAATCTGTCAATAAACAAACTGTACATTTTATTATCCAGTACAAACCAGACCATTGTTAAAAAACCTTATATATATCATGCAATTGCAAGAAAAATGATGGTTCTAAAGCTTTAATTTTGTTACCAATATCATTATCTTACTATAAAAACGTGTATGTATATATTTATGTATACATATGTGTATGCGTGTTAATGTATGTTGATATGTTCATATATGTATATGTGTGTATGTTTGTATACATGTGTATATATACGTGTGTGTATATACATGTATATATATTGCTAGTTTGCATACTGTCATTTTATAGTTCATATCATTGTCATCTGCCAATGTTGTTTACCATGTACATTATGTTCACATTATTACTTGTTCTACTTGTTATGGGCTGGAGACCTGATACAAAATAAACATGCTGTTGTTGTAGTTGTTGTTGTGTAATTAACTTTAATTTATTATTTCATTGGAATAATAAGCTAAACGACAGGGCTCGAATTTAAGTCCGCATACTCGCAAAATGCGAGTGGATTTTGAAAATTGCATTTTATTTTAACTCGCAAATTTTCGCAAGAAATCGCAACATAAAATACTGGCTTAACTAATAAATGTTTTTTTCTTCATTGTGCGAGTTGAAGTTAAATCAACTTGCAAACATGTGCAAGTTCTTATTTTTGTTAAATTCGAGCCCTGTAAATGGTAAATTAAATAAGCATTGTACTTTTAAATACCTACATATGAATGCCCGATAATGGTTTGAGAACTTTTAGATATAGCCCTTTGACATTTTCTATCTTATGTAAAAATCAGAATTTCAATAAAATATCCATAAACTCAATTAAGTTTAATAGCGCTTATTACTGCTTTAACAACACTTGGAGACAAAGAAATTATTTGTTTATTAATTTGATATACACCTGGTTCATGATGTAACTCAGTTTTTGCCGCGAATGCTATAACGACCATTCATTGGCCTAACATAAGTCCTGATATAAACCCACTGGAAAAGTTAAGGACATAATGGGTCGCAAAATACAAAATTTGGTCCCACCTGTAGTCAACATGTAGCAACTGACACAACTTCTGCACAAAAAATGGCGAAATTAGACGCCTTACTGGTTGCATGAGGAGTATTGGTGAGGCTGTCGTCTGGGCACTCGGCAGTAACACAAGTAATTATATATTTGACTACATAATGTCATTATATGTTACGTAATTGTCAACATTTACCAAAAATAGCCACCACTTAATGTTTTGTAAACACTCTTACACATACTTATAAACAATTTTGGTAAAAACAACACATTTGCTTATTCTTTAATAATTTGGTTTAGAATGAACTAAACCCTTTAATTTACTAATAATGGATTATTAAATTGGTGTCGCACTTATCAAATGACTATTTCTTTGCTCAATTTAGTCGTCATCTCACGACAGTGCTTTCACTCACAATTTTTGATTTCCTGGGTGTGCTTAACCTATTTTCAGGTGTACATTTATAACCAGCTTATGAATTAGATATTATTATATGCAGATAGAAATCGCCATGGAAATCATTTTATGTATTCAACAACTAATCACTTCATTAAAAATCAGACTGACTAACGTCAAACCTAACTCACGAGAGATGATTAAATGGAATCAGTCGTCGGAATTCTACGACTGTTGCCATGCCTTCGAGGTTAATCAAGTACGGCATTGACTAAAAACAGAAATATTTAACTCTCTGATGCATATGAAATATATTCAAAGCCTGTTATCAAATTTCGATATCATTATTTTGTATTCTATAAAATATAATTGAAATTCTATAATGTTCAGATATTCATATAGATTGTAAAATCAGAAATTATATCCACCAGTATAACTATGACTGATATCAAAGATTATTTTCATTACTATCGGTGTCTGTTAAATATACGTTTTATCCCTTAAGCCAGAGATAATATGTCTTTCGATGGCATAACATATTAATACGTTTAAGAAATGTTAATAATTACATTTTGTCTCACGATTGTTTACAAAATACTACATGGTAACTTTCTTCAATTCGAAAGGAAATGGTCAATTTGATGATTAGCACTTTCAATTGCCAATTTAAAATTAGCAATATCGTCACTGACATGACTTATATTAGTAAAAAAGTATATTTTACGATCTGTATTTGTATTCAGGTGTTTATTAGTTTTGATTTAGATAAGTAATTGCCGCTATATAGACCAAATTGGCTGTTGCAAAATCATGCAAATCAAGACGATGTTTAGATCCCAAATGTTTTGTCATTCGGAACTACCTCGGCGATATTCTAAGCAGATATACCTCGGATAGTATAAGGTGAAAAAATAGATCTGTAGGAATATGGTTTCTGTGATAATGTAGTCTGAACTACACAGAAATACGACGTGTGAGACATTGTACTGATGAAATGATGTTATATAGCATGTAACAATGCTATTATCATATGTTGACATGTAAAGTACAGTCGCCGGACCTCATAACCTAATTGTATTCCTACTACGTCTGATTTCCGAGGTATATCTTCGTAGATGATCGCCGAAGTTGTTCCGAATGATGTTTTGTTTGTGAAGAAACAAATACATGTAGGCCTACCTCTATTAAAACCATCAATTATGTATATTCTCATTCATAACCATGTATAGCATCACAGTCAGTGTTTTGTAAAGGCTTTCAACTATCTCCAGAATGTTATTTTTAACACATTGACTGGTTTCAATATATAAATACATGGTTAGACAATAACTGGTCAATGATGCATTGACTACAAACGTGACCATGCGTTGTTTTTTTCAACTGATTTTAATACCATGGTTTGTGTTTGTTTGAAGCTCAAATAATGTACATATTACATGTTTTCAGATTAGCCCAACTAGGTAAGTTGGTAGCACGCAAGTCTACTGATCGAGGGGTTGTGGGTTCGATTCCCGGGCGGGGCATACTTTCGTGGAGCTTGGTCATGAAATTATTTCTACGACCATTCTCCCTCCTACCAATGATTTTTAATTATGTAGGGCAGTTGTCAGTCACTGACGAAAGTATGTGCTTAGTAGTTGGTTAACAGCTAAATCCAGAGATTTAGCCTTTCCAGGAGGAGTGAGTAGGTTGGCTGACCGCCGTTATAAGACCTTTAACTGTGTTGCTAAGGCGTTAAACCCAACAAACAAACAAACAAAAAGATTAGTCGGTTCTTTGTACTTGGATGAACATATACTTGTTTAGTAAATTTAAAATTGTTCCAGAGCCAATAAAATGCATATATTCGAACAAACAAAAAGTAAGCAATACCAATTTAAACTAGAAAACATTTGCTTCTCCGAAGTTGTTTATCTTAATAATATCCCTGGAGAATGGATATTTATTTAGCGATTGTTACGTAATCTTTCTGATTTAATATTCTGTTTGTCATTCATAAACCTACTTGTAGTCTATTATTACATACCTAGTAGGGACGATCACATTTTCAACTACTTTATTTAGATGCATCATATGTCATTTAACAAAACATCTTCTAAGTAATTATTTTGAAAATTATTGCCATTTCTTGTTAAACAGTTATAAAAAATTGTAAACAAACACATGCTAAAAATACAGAATTTGAAATAAATTTTAAACAGTAAGTAAAACGAAGACCCACACTAGCATTTGATTTTACAAACAAACGATAAGTTCATGTTGCACGTCTAATAAAGTAAAGAGTACTTTATTAACCATAATAAGGGCCACTTCCCATTAGATATTTTGTTTAATGAAGGATATCCATACAGATTGTATTCATTTTTCTTTGTCAAACCGTCACTATATCACTCAAAATATGACAGATTTGTTGAAATCCAACCTTTCTGGGCATTTGATTGGAAGTAAGAAAGTGCTTCCTAATGGAAAAATTCAAACAAACTTCTTCTTTCATAATTTTTGGTTGTCGATGCACCAACAATAAATTATAATGTATTTTGGTTTATAATACATCCTGATCTCTCCATCGTTGTTAAATACACAGTAAACCATAAAAATAAATGTATTGTTTTATATCAACAAAGTAATTAATTTAACATATTACCTCAAAAAAGGGAAACTCACTCTTGAATTAAAAAACAACAGAACTATCTGAAAAATCAACTATATACTAGCAACGATTTCAGATAACTTCATTTTACTATGTGTTACTTTAAACTTTTATTCCTGGAGGATGGGCAGACATATGTCTTAGATACTTAGATACTACAGGTAATGCATGTTGTTAAAAAAATGAAAATGCCAAAAGTAATGGAATGTAACGCCATTTTTTTTAAATTCCTTAAAACACAAATAGGTTTATTTAAGTAAACAAAGCGTCTTAAATTGATAGTACAATGTATATATCACCACAAGTCTCTCTTGTGATATTCTTAGATTTTTTATATGATACCAGATCGTGATTATACTGTTACGAAAGTATGAATTAGCTTAAGAGGTTTATAATGAAATACCAGTGTAAGATATCAGACAGGGATGGTGTCAGTAATTTAACCGATAAAATATTTATCAAACATCAATCGCAGACAAGTTGTTCGTTAATGGCTTATATGAAATTAATATGGTATGCTGTCATCTCTACCATAATAGATTAAATGTATTATAAATCAGAATTTAGTTCAACATAGGATGTTAAATTGACCAAGATTTTTATGGGAATATTTTATAAAAAATGAAGGATAGCCTGACATATTTTGTCCTGATACATTTTTTGTTCGTATTATAAATCCACTGTTAGTTCCAATGCAGGTTAGTGTTTTCAACGTTTTTCAAACTTTGAAGTTGTTCTTTTTTATTGTATTTTAATATGCTTGACAGTTTTATTTTATCTTTTATCGAATCACTTAGACGTATTCTATTTTATTTTGGGTCGGGAAAAATATGCGAATATTCGGATTGTCACCGAATATTCGAATATTGAAAACGAATACGAATATTCGAAAATGTATCAGGACAAAAATTGGGTTTTTCTATTTTTGTCCGACAAAGATGCTATTAAATTCAAAGTTTAAGAAGCCTGTTTGAAAATTGCAATTTTGTTTAACACATGTCAATTAAGATAGGTTACGACCCCGAAATTACTTCACAAACCTTGGTTACAGATAGATCGTGAAGGAACCGTCCTTCACAGTGTGAATTACACAAAAAGTATTTCCAAATGTAAATATGATAATTTATCACAACACTATCATTACACGTTTTAACTTACAGTTTATATCACAGTGACCCGTTGCAATTTTTCCTTCATATTGTATGTTCTATATATGTGATAAGAAGGAAAAATTCATCGGGCTCCTGTGATAAAACTACAAGTAGAATCATGTGATGATAGTGTTGTGATAAATTATCATATTTACATTTTGGAAATACGTTTTGCGTGATTCATCTTAAGACATTGTAAGCTGTTATATAGACATCCCTTTATCAACATTTGGATTTATGGAAAAAGTATTTTAATTGTGTTTGGACTGACGTTATGCACTTGATGCATTACTTACAAAATATATTGAAATCATTTGGAATTTATGGATATTTTAATATATTTAGTTACCCCACCCACTTGTGGATTTTTTTTCAATTTCAACAAATTATATACCTTTAAAATCACCATTATTAACTTTCAATTCAGTTGCGGCCGTGGCATAGCGGTTAGCATGTCTTATTTTGAATCCGGAGATCGCGGGTTCGAGCTCGGTCGCGGTAGAGCATACCCTATTCATGAGTTGTCGGCCTCGTGGTATGGTAAGTTAGTACTGGTGATAGAAAAAGTGTCCAGGAAACCTTTATTAGGAAGAGCTGGCCGTCGTATTTATAATAAAAAAAAATGTTTAATACGACGTTAAACCCAATTAAAAAAAACAGAAAAGAAAAAACTTTCAATTCGATGTAGCATGTCAGGGTTATTGCGTTTGTACATAATACAATTCTCGGAATGATTTATACTGTCTATTCAAAATATTATTATAATCGTAAATTGAATTCAATAAATATTCAACTGCTATTGCTACGTGGAAATGATAAAATATCTTTTGCGACATGAACAATTTTATTATTTTATTTAGTACTATGCAATCCTGATGAGACTTTGTGATTTTTTGAAAACGAAGAACATCTAGCTCATTTGTACCCAAAGTCAATGTGTATATGAAAAATGTAACGCGCATGATGGAAACAATGATATTAAGTAAAACCTTCTACAAAAAACTCATATAATTGAAATTAAGAATGCTATAGACGAAGTATTATCAAACAAACTTTTTAATCCAACCCTAATCTTGATTTGTCATCATTTATATAGCTTCGAATCACCATAATCTAACAAGTATTCCAGGTCCAATTAGACATGGTAGAGAAAAGTGTTCATATCTGTGACAAGGGATTTTACTTCTGTACAAATTACAAAGAATATTCTCGGTTAAACATTTCTTAAACGATTGCTTAAAGTTTTTTCAGGTTTGTGCAAATCCATCGAGTAAATTACATTAACGAAATGTTTGCTTCAATTAAATAAAGAATTCTGGTTGATTATCTAATAGAAATAAATTTGTTTACTAACATTTTGCAATTTTAACGTATTAACATTGTTATTTTAGTATTTCATGCGCTGCCACCAATATTGTGGAAGTGTGTCGTAACCTTCAATCAAACAAACAAACAAACAAACAAACATTATATATAACATATGATCAGCTTTGTTCATTGATAAGAACTATAATAATGGTTTGCATAATAAAACTACATCTAATTCTTATTTATGAGCATTATGGAACTAAAAGTAAGAAAGAATGTAATTAGTTCTGCGTCGTAATGCAAACAATACAATTGTATGTCATGAAGGGGTGGAATAAAACTTTTTAATAGGTAAACACCGCCCACGTTGTTATCACTATTGGTTGTGTAACTCACGGCAATTAATTCTAGATTAGCAAGTGATTTCACACAGTCTACGAATAAAGGTTAAGAAAAAACATATCATCTGATTTACTACTTCGTGGTTCTAAAATAGGGGGATATGTTACGGAATTACATTATATAGTCTTCAGGACGTACTTTAATTGATTGAAAAAATCACGTGCTAGATATCGCGAGATTAGCGAAAAAAGGTCGTATAGCAATATAAGAAAAGAATAAGTTACAACCATTCTCCGCTAAACCCGCGATATGCTAATTACAAATATGCATAATTTATTAAACGAAATAATTGTGGGTAAATATTTTAAAAATATTATCCTAAATATAGTCCAAGGTTGTCGTTTCCATAAAATTAAATTTCAACATCCCTTTTTAGCATTGGTAATTACAATTTATGAATCTTATGTAATTCTTTTGTGCTGGTGAGCAGATTAGTGAAGTTGTTTTTGTCGATTGAAATCATTGCCTCATGATACGGAAAATGCAACAAAAAATTTGATCAAGGATATATTCAATATAGCCTTTCGCCAGAATTTATATTAATGTTTGACCTTAATATCTCATTAGAGCGTTCTGTCGCAGCATAATGAACAATGTTTTGGTTTATATATACGCTGTTAATCAACAATAAAGTTGATTAAATAACACAACAACATCTTAACTTAAATCAAAGTCTTTTTCTTCTTCTTTACTCTTATTACTTGTTTTTGTTCCTAAAGATATCGACATCCTCTACGCGGACGGATGATAATTATAATAATATTGGTGAAATTTAGTGACAGGTGGGATTGATCTTGATCGAATATGAATCAGACGTTGAATTTGTGGTCAAATAAAGGTTAAAATAAATAAGGCCAATGACACTACGGCTGGAATTAATACCATGAAAGATCATGTAAAACTTACTCGCCATTGGTTAGGAAGAACGTCCACGTATTCTATTTTATCACCTTTATTGCTTAATTGAGAATATATGCGTCTACTTAATAATGTTATGTCAAACAACACTTACGTTTTCAATAATACAACTACGACTCCCTTGTGAGCTAGTTGTCTACATTTAAGTGTTTTGATACGACCGGGTTTGACTCTTAACATATACTTGCAGACATCACACACTAGTTTTTCAGACATTTCGCCATCTTAAGGGTAATTAAAGAGCATATTTATGCCGTATGTGATTGCTTTCCGTGAGATATTTATTGAGACGACTGATTATACATCTAGAGTAATGATAAGGTATAAAACCCCTAACGTATAACTAATGTGTTAAGGGAGCTGAATAATCCAAGAAATATTTGTATTTGTGTGTACATTGTATTTTTAAACTTTTTACAAATGTACCATGTTAGATATTGTAATAATGTCATCATAGACTTTCAATGGACACATTTAAGATTACTCTATTCTTTGATGCAAGGGAAGTAAATACTATTATAAGTCTGGCCAAAAGTTTTTGTCAAATGATTTTGAATTTGCAAGTTATGTAATAATTCTAATCCATGCAATATGATAAACATACTGTAATGAATGATAAACATATTGTAATGAATGAAATATATCATATTTTGTTTGCTTGTATCATACTTTCACATAATTAATTTGTGACTATGAGTTGTGTTAGGGAGTGTATACCTTAATCAATCTATTTATGACGAACATGACGGTGATGCATAAACACTAGTAAATTTAGTTGTTGAAATGACTGAAACGTTTGCTAGTACGGTATTACTTTGTCGCATTGAACAAAGCATAAACATAGTTTGATAAAACTTGGTTCACGAAGACACTATGCCAAAGAGCATTAGTGTTAATAAAAGTTGCGATGTGTGAACGTGATTGAGCGATAAACACATCAAAATACTAATACCAAAATTAACTATTAATTATGTTGAATTATATAAACATCATTAATTTTACTTTAAAGTTTTATTGTGCAAAAATAAAGTTTAAAAGTACCATTTACTTGAACTATTATTTTACCAATTAAATCCCATTTAATAGTACTACTATTCTTTTCTTCTACAAACGCCAACGAATTGTTTTACATGTTAATTACACAAAATGTTCACTAAATTGGCATCAATTTTTTTACAGAGTAATTCGGAAGACATGTATATAAGAGGTCAATTACCTCATAATAAATTATCTCTTATCTTTAATAAACAAGCATATGAAAAATGTTTTAAAAGGCGCAGTTGAAACTGAAGTCGATTAATGTACAGGTGTGTCTAAAGCTAAACCTGTACTGGTATTATTCATAATAGGTGTATTTTTATAATCATCATTTCCGCCTTTTTAATGAATTAGCCTTTAAATATAGATGTCATATTTCATTCAGAAAAACAGGTTTGGTGTTTTTGCAACGTTGGAATCACGCATAACTTTGTTACATTGGTTGTTTACTTGTTTCCATTAAAACATGAATTTAATGGACCGATGCTATGTGTTTTGCATTACTGTGCCGGTAATAAAACAAACATGGTTGAGAACGTGTATGTAGGAGTAATATTTTGACACGTCAAGGGAATATAAAAACGTATATATCAGAATTATTTTCTTGTATCGTGATGTTCCTCCTACACCGATTGACTTCTCCCTTAAATATTATTAGGATCATAAATCATTTAGTCCATATTCTCTGAAGAAACAATACTAATAGCATAAAGTATGCTTTTTATGTCTGATTTAGAGTGATGTAATTTGATCTATCAAGTTTAAGGAAATTTAACGGTATTATACTATAATTATTTGTGTTGTTATATACGAATAAGTGCTGTTTTAGTAGTAAAATGTTGGTTTTTTTCATTCTTTACGGTGAAACTTGGTGTTATTCAATGAAACTATAGAATGAAAATGATTTTTTCTATTTTTTGTTATATAAATATACTCTTATATTTTCGTCGTCAAATGATGCCACCCTTGAAGACAAATGACGTTATCTTGGATAAGAAATGATGTTATCTTATAATTTGTGTAAACAATCTCTAATAAATACAAAACTAAGCATAAAGGAAACAGAATATTCGTCAGCTTTGGTGAAAGATCTTTTTTATTTCAACTCCTGTATTCATGGGTATGCCACTCGTAAAATATGTTTATGAAATGAAAATCGATCTTACACCAAAATTGGTACGGATACCCTCTATTTTTTGCTTAATGCAGTGAAGAACCTAAATCGAATGTAGATGTAGCGGAGATATTTTGTGTTAAAGTTTGAAAAACAACCCTTTATCAGTATATCAGATTACTTAAGTGCAATTCAACTTCTTTTTATTTCATTTTTTCTTTTTTCTTATGCATATTTGAAAAAGGCAACTTTATTAGATGTAGTGGGTATACTTTGATTTCGGTTTTAATTAGCTTATATCAAGTATTATAAATTACCCAATTGAAATTTTAACTTCGCTCTGTTTTTTTTAGTTCTTATGATTATTTAGAAATAAAAAAAAACCATGTGTCTGCCTTGTAATAGATATATAAATAAAACAAACTAGAAACAACTATCGCTTGGCGATGTAGAGACAAAGGTACATATTCCAAGAGAATGTTGTTATATTTTCAGACATTGCTTCATTTGCACTTGAGACGTTTGTAGTAAGTGCATCACAACTATAAGGATTCTAATGAATACAAGGATATGATGTACTGTGCCAAATTTTAAGACTTTTGTTTCTTACTTAATTCGTAAGAAAACGTGTCTGGGCAGAGTTTTTTATGAACTTCATTGAACCTTTTGATTGCAATAACAACCAGTTGATAATTATAATACATCTTGTGATAAAATCATTGATTCTGTTACTGTAAATGAAGAATTAAGAATAATTAAAAAAACTGTAATATATTTGTATGTGCATATTTGTCATGAAATATAAAATCGGGATTTTGTAAATCTTGTTTGAGAAAAAAAAACCCAAATAGTTATCTCCTTCGAAACAATTGTACATTTAAAAGTTAATTAAAATAAAGTTCTGTTATGAGAACATTTATGAATGCATGTGTGCTACGATTAATATCATTGGAAGTTTAATTGATTAGAATTTCAACGTGTGACGACCTTTAAATGGAAAATGACAAAATAAATTATGATTATCCCAAGATACCTGATAGTTCAGAAAAGATAAAATAAGAAAGAAATTATGTTTCTAGACTCAGTACAAATATGAAACCAAAAACCTAACTTATCTCAAACAGGTAACACACATATAAAATCAACTATATAGTTGTTAAAACATTAAAATGTGAACTGACATTACTTTAATTATACATTTAAACCTATGATGCAACTCAAAGTTTGTGTAACTCTATTCTTCTGATGATCCAAGGATCGATAGTGATTTCTGAAACTATATCCCCATTAAATGGTTATACCCTGTCTATATTGTATGGTACTTATTGACTAACACACTTTTTTACCATTTCAGGTTATGAATGCTACTAACAAATTATCATCATTTACTCTGTTGTTCGGCATGTTTGTATTAATCGTGCTAAATCCTGCCACTGTCTCAACAAGATTATGCGAATCAAGATGCGAGGAAGCTGTTTCAGATTTACGACGTTTGAAACTAATATGGCATCACTTATCAAAACGGGAAGGAAACGGAGGTAATTATTCTTAGAAGTTATATATATCAATGAATCTTGATTTTATGTAATAATACATGTTTATATCAGCTTTGTAATATAAGATTTTATTTTATCCAAGATAAACATCCTTGCTTATCTTTAATCATTCAGAAATTAGTCGTTCCTATCAAATACGCCATGAAACCACAGGCTTGTCAATTTCCTATTGATCTGATAAAGTGTGTCGTCTCTTGTTGAACATCTGTAGGCAGTTCATGTAGAGGTATGTGTATAAATGTATCGTGTGATCATTACCTACAGGTCGTATTCTGCGTGTTTTTGCACTTTAAAGAATGGACTTGTCCACTAAATAGGTGAATAAGCTAATGCATGAACAACATTTTACCGATTTAAACATTCCACTTTGATATTTAACATTTATTCTAAAAGCGTACATGTACTTATAAATTCTATGTAAAGGTATGTTTATAAAATAAGTTTAAACGGACTTAACTATAAAATTGTAAAAATAATACACCCCTTAATATTGGTGTGTAATGAAACTGGCTATGTTTGTATACGCAATGTTTACGTGCACGACCTGTAAATCAATTACCACGACAGCAAAACAATCTAATGAATTCACCTCATTGAACGTTTATTGACCTCAATATAGTCATGATGGTGTTTTGCATTTTTAGGCATTGTAATGTATAAAATAAAACAAAATTTCCTTTCAAGTTTTCCTTCAGTTTTACATACATATTCTTTCTTATTCTCAAATACCTAGGTTTAGACTCCTTCATTACTTCATTACTTATGTCAAGAAATATCTAGAACTACCGAATAGGAAGTTCAAGGTTCTGACTATATATTCAAGCAGCTATTTCATGACAGTATGACCATTCGTATACCAATATTGTTGCCTGACTTGTATCACAATCTGATGACAGACATAATCAGGCGCAGAAAAGAACTTTTTACATAGTTTACAGGTTATAAAACATGTGATTAGATAAAAAATCATTATTTAAAACGACTGTTGTAGTGTTATGGGTCAGTGCCTACAATAAAAAGCATAAAATTTACAGAATGAACAAAATGAAGATTCTATAATAATCATAGAATGCTCCCTATCATATATGACCTTGGAATTATTTTCTATGAGATTGTTATAATTGAAAGCAAATAAAATGAAATACGGTTCCTCATATAACGCTAGGAGCAAGTATGAGTTGAGTTAAAGTTTATGTACTGACTGAATCAGATATTTATTATCAAGTTAAATCTAACAATCATTATTTGCTATCATCAATGATCATAAATATAGTGTGGTTTAAAATTTGAAGAGTTCATTGCTAATGGCATTAAACATATTTATTTTTTATTAAACTCATCATAATTTGAGCTTGCGATCACTTAAAAAATTAATGGATGTTTTCTTAAGTTCAATTTTCTAGAAAGACAACGATTTGCTCGTTGATATTTTGACTTGTCGATGGCTGAGCTCTTCCACATTGAAGTTTGTTAGTTTACAAGTAATCGTAATCTTTATTTTCATTGTGTGACAACGTTTATAAAATTTGCATATTCTAATGAAGATCTTCCTTAATTATTATTGTGTCGATTTGAAAATGATTAAATATCATTCTAGAAGATCATTTCAATCTGAGAACTGTACATAAAACAAGTATATGGAACACTTACCAGCTAATATATGCGTCGATGGACTGATAAAACTGCATTTCAAACCATTGCTGTTTATATTGCTATAAAACCTTTTATGAACTTTAGGAGTTTTAACTTTCTCATTATTTGCTTGATTTCTCCATCACTAGCAACAACATCCTTTTATCCTTATGATAAAATTTCTGCTATAAACACCAGTTTGGTTAAAGCAAAATCATGCTATTGTTTACTATTTTCAGGCCCAAATGCTTTTTTGACCAATTGACTAATTCTACCATTGATTTTGATGCTTCTAATAGTAATACTTTATTTCCTTTGTAATCAATTTGTAATCAGTCTAAAATTACTGTTGATAGTAAGTTCGTTATTGGAAGACCAAGTCAACTGGCATGTTTGTTATACTTGCATGCTAAGTCTGTTTCCAGTTCACTTTCAAATACAATAACATTTTGAATAGTTGTCGTGTTAAGGTTAACCTGTTTTAACTATCCAAATATATTTTTCCATATGTGTTTCTATAAAGGTACGATCCTAACGTAAAAAACTTCCACAGAATCAACTTACTAACGACATAAATGTCTGTAATGCTTCAATGTCAACCTGTTAATTTATTCAGTTCCTTTGATACTAAAGGTTTTTTTAGTAAATTACCATTATGTAGTAAATAGACAAATACGTTTTCAACCAGATACGTTTAGACTGAATGACTCACATACAAATATAAAGTCCGGATCAAAGACTTGTCTATCATATTACTTTTTTCTGTAATATCACCTGATATAACGTATTCAGACATTCAAGTACGCAGCTGTTCAACTAGTAATCTTAATTCTACGAATACATAGGTTTAAGATAAATTATTTCAAAATCATCATTATCATTATTTGAGATAATCCTATAAATTAGATTTTTTAATTCATCACATGTGCGCGAGTGGTTAAAATACATTGTTTTTTCTTCATCATAATGTCAAATTAAGACTGTATTAATTAACTTAAAGTATGATACTGCTAAAGTAATTAAAACACTTTGTCTCTACGAATAAGTAAGTTCAAGATTTAGTCTTTTAAAGTCATAATTGTCAGTGTTTGACCTTACTTCAGAGCAATCCTACTGATCAAATTTGTTTAACCAATCACATGTTTGTGAGTGGGTAAAGTACATTGGTATTTTCTTTGTCATATTGAAACAGTATTAACTAAATAGTTAGGTATGATATTGTTAAATGGGTAAAAACACTTATCTTCGATGCTTGGTACCATAAATACTTCTGTTACAATTTGGCAAGTATGACAATGTTTTTTTTCGTATATGGCTGTTCTTTCGTTTGTTAAAGAGTAAACGAGTATAGTGTTGGTATATGGAAGAACTTGAAAAAACTAAATCAGTAAGTCGTACGACGGAAGTAGATTTTTAAAAACAACAACTGATAATTGACTTCATTAATAAACAAACAGATAATCAATATTGTTTGTTCTTTGAAACAAATGTTGACAGTTATTGCATCCAAACATAATTAAATTAGACTACTAAAAGTTTTACATAAGTTTACAACGTATTTTACTGATTCAATATTCGAGGTACCCGAGTCCCAAAATAAAGAAATAAACAATGAGTCTAAATCTTTTGTTATAATCTCTCATTGAACAAGATGATACCATTATAAAATATCATTATTTCAAGCAAGGTAAACTACCTCCGTCTACCTGATTTTTGTAATCATCTTTTTTAATATCAACCATAATCGACATTACTCGGTGTTCAACATCATTACGAGAAAATAAGGTGTAAATGTCACGTGTGATATGTCTGTTGATAATGACAACCCTGATACTTAATTGGAATCGATTCAAGACATCTTTTTAATGATTGTTATGATGAATATTTGATAAAGGACAATAGTCTAAGACGATAATCATACAGTTCACAGATACTTCTTGAGTATTGTTGTCATTGGTTCATTTAGACAATTGTTACAGTCTCCTCTATGTTAGGTTTAACGAGGCGTTTTTAGTTAATTTAATATGTTCATCTAGGTCTATGTAAATACTTTTCTTGACAGAGACTTGTTCATGTATTTTTGGAAATATTATAGTAATGGTAGCTGATTGCTGTAAAATAGTAACGGCTTTGTGTCCATGTGTGTCAATGTTGAAAGGAAGGTTCAACTCATTCCCATATTTCGATGCTAAATTGGTATACAATTAATCAAAAGTCTAGTGTATTTGATTGTCCATTTCTGGTTCATGCGTTTATCTTATTTATTATAAATGTATATTTAAATTCTCACCTAATGTGAAAAATGTTATTTGTATTGTTTTAAATGTATATTGATAATGTACAATGTACAAATCGTAAATGAAATATATAATCTGCTCGGTTTTAGACGTTTATATCTATTAGAGCTGAGCTTCAAACCACCGGAGAGGTTATAATATTTCATAAGGCTTCTTTAAGCTAGATAATGTAATGATTGTCAATAATATCTCGCTTAATATATAAGTTACATTTTATCTCATTAAATGAATCACATTACTTGTTATTAAAGGCTTATGCATTTGTGACAGAACATGGTGTATACCATTATTCTATCTTTGTTTTTATAAGTAATTTGAATTTTGATGTAACATGAACACCAAACAAAGTTTATACGTACTTGCTGCTATTTCGATCTTATGGAATCAAAGAATCATATACAAACTAGCGTCAGACCGCGAACTCATTTTCAAAAGTCTCGAGTCAATTTTCACTTTAGCAGAAAGGTAACAGATTAGGAGTTATGCACACATGTCTTGAAATAAAAACAAATTCAACAATATTACTTTACAGTTCTTCTGTTACGTAAACATAATCTACATCTTATACCGATATACTCGTTACAGACAAGTCAGAGTATATTTTGATCTAATTATATGTCTTATAAGATAATCAGACTCGTTTCAGACGATAATACGTTGCCAGCTAATGCAATTTGCCAGTTTACATTCGATTTAGAAACTTTTTCTGTTAGAATTTCTAAACAATTTTTACCCTGATATAATTTCTCCAGCTCAACTATATTATTTAGATTTCACTCTTTCTATGAATAACGTGATAATTATATGTATCAAAGAATTTAGTTTGTTTAAGGCTTTTTCGCAATTTAATCAATTTTTATTTTTCTTTAATTTGGTTGTAATTCCTTATTCTTTACATATTATTCTAATGTTTTTTTTCTGTTAACACAGTAAAGTCACATTACTATCCATATGATTTTGTATGATACTGTTTAACTTAAGTTAGCCCGCCGGGCAAGCTCAGTTGGTAGCAGGCAAGTCTACTGACCGATGGGTCGTCGGTTCGATTCCCGGGCGGGGCATACTTTTAGTGAAGTTTGGTAATGAAATTATTTCTGCGGCCATTCTCCCTCCTACCATTGATTATTAATTATGTAGGACAAATGTCAGTCACTGACGAATGTATGTGCTTAGAAGTTGGTTAAGAGTTAAATCCAGAGATTTAGCCTTTCCAGGAGGAGTGAGTAGGTTGACTGACTGCCGTTATAGGACCTATACAATGTGTTGTTGCGGCGTTAAACCCAACAAAACAAACAAACAAACGTTAACTTTTGTTAATTTGTTGAAATAACTCTATAAAAGCGAAGAAAAATAGATATCGTAGGTACATTTACGTTTTTTGCCGATTCATTGTAAAAAAATCCCACGTTATCATTATTTAAACTATATTGCTTGCCACCCTTATTAATTTTCGCAACCTATATCAATATATAAATGAATTAAACTAAGTATCTTACTTATGTATGTTATAAAATGTTCTTAAAAGTCATATTTAAAGTTGTTTGCTGCGGGCTGCGAGATACTTTTCAAAATGAAGTACCTGTCATATTTATTAATAATGAAATAAGTAAAGACATTCTTAAAAGTCAGTGAGAGTTTTGCAGTGAATTACTACTTGTTAACCAGTGTATTGATGTATTACTGTGAAGTAAAGACAAACTTTGTAATTTGAAAAAATAATATAAAAAAATCAACTTGATTAAAAAATTAACGAATGTAACGAAACAATTTACAGAAGATATCAAAGGCCACAACAAATTGATCATATGTTCTATGGATTTTGTCCGAAAAAAATTGGAGCGAGCGAGCGAAAAAAAAAAAATATTTTTTTCCCACATTTTGCATTTTGAGGAGCGAGCGAAAAGCGAAAAATAAAAAAAAGTTCTATTTTATGAATATTCATTTACTTAAAGTCAAAATGCACTTAAAATATGGACTTTTTGCAAAAAAACTTTAATAAATAGCATTCTGTTTTATTTCAAAGTGCATATAAGCCACAATAATCTCTTAAATTATGGTTGTGGATATAGACATGCTAATTAAATATAAAACATAGATTGATGCTGTACTACTATGGATTTATTCTATTTTTCTTTCATGATAAAATTTTAAAAGCACTGCATGTATTTAATATTTTTCCCTTCATTATAGTTTCATATTTAGTCTTTTTTCCTTGGGTT
Source organism: Mactra quadrangularis (assembly GCA_025267735.1). NCBI lineage: Eukaryota > Metazoa > Mollusca > Bivalvia > Venerida > Mactridae > Mactra > Mactra quadrangularis. The sequence continues at coordinate 13,478,947 of CM046299.1, forward strand.
TTATTATCTTGACCTTGAATTACAAGGAAATGTCAGTTTAGCTCTGATTATCTTGTAGTTTGTTGTAAGAAAGATTACTAGTTGTTAAAATTCATAAAATTAATGCTTTTAATATGATGCAAACAAAATAAATGCCTGTATTTTGTTCCATTTGCATTTAGATGAACTGTACTATAGTATCATACTGTAAAATATCCTGATTTCATTCAATATTGAACTTCAAAACTTCCTTGATCATTGTAAAAATTTAAAACCAGCTCTGCTCAGTGCTAAAATTATAAAGGACCAAACCTGGTGACTTTTTATGTAAAATAAATCCCTATATTAACCAAATAAATAAGAGATGGAATCAACAACAAACAGCTACTCAGCAAATTTAAATCCTCCTGAATGAAAATTTTAGGCCCTGCACCCCTATAAAATGATGGACCAAACCTGTTGACTTTTGGTGTATAAATAAAGTCTTAATATTATTCCAGTAAATAAAGGATGGGCTCAAAAACATAAAAATTGTATATAATTATATTCATATATTCCTGAATGAGAATTTTAGAATCAGCACCACTATAAAATGATAATGAACAAAACCTGATAACTTTTAAGTGCATAAATACAGTCTTATTAATTAGGAAGAATAAGAAGATTATTATTTAACCAAATCATGCTACAGACTAAACAACATACAACTGCTAAGTATACCTAAGTAATCCTGAAGGAAAAATAGAATCAGCACCTTTATAAAATTAAATGGACTATTCGTTTTGGTGTCGAAAGTATAGCCCTTTGGTAAATAATACAAAATAAAACTTCATTTTAAATCAGTCTGTTCGAATATCTCCCCAGCATGAACATAATTAGAAAAGGTTTTTTTTCTATCCTGTCCTACCTCAATTCATAAGACATGAGTCGACCTCTATTGTAAATTATTTAACACAGAAGGTGAACATATGACGTCACACATCCAGATCATATTTGTAGGGTTGATGGAGCCGCTCTGTCTACGTCACTGTTCAACTTCTGTGTGTATCAAGAGTTAAAGTTTATGGAAGTTAAGCATTGCATTTATTACGTATAAATTTAGTATACATGTGTTAAAACGTGTACAATGTACTAAATATAATTTAGGATTTAGAAAAACAAAGGAACAAAGGATCGACACGATCATCATAGTGACGTATGTAAACGTGAATACTTTACTGTTTTGTTACAAATATAGCAATGTCATGGTGATAAGCTTTGATATTTAGACCAAAAATTATTGATTTTCTCCGTAAAACTTCTTGGTTGAGTGCCAAAAAAAATGACTTCAAAAAAATCTTAATGCGGTAAAAATTTTGAAGTGCGGGAGCAAAAAAAAAATAAAAATATTTTTTTTCCATTTTCGGATTTTTAGGTGCGGGAAATCCGACGAACAAAAGATCAATTTGTTGTGGCCTTAAGGAAATAATATTGTTATACATGTAGATTATACTAAATAAAGAAATATTGTATTATATTGTATTTCATGAAATCCCTGAAATTTAGGGATTTCATGTAATCCCCAACCATGTAAAATTCTGTCAGGGAATACATGTAAACCCTGAAATTTTCTAGAGGTTTCACGTATTCCCTGATTGTTTTTCAATTTTTACACAAATTCCCTGACCACAAAATTATCATGATTTAAATGTAAAATATGATTTATTGTGCTGTAAGGTTTTACTTATTAGATACATTTACTGTTATGCATTGATACTTTTGTTTTGTGAATGCAATTATAGTATTATAGCTTGAATTTTCAAAGAAACGGTATAAACATATTTGTTCGTGAATTACGTGAATTCCCTAACTTGGTAAGGGATTACGTGAAATCCCTGGTTACACACATTCCCTGAAACATAATTAGGTTAATAGATTATTATTATACCGTTCTATGCTTACGCCATATGTCTTGTACTCATATACAGTACCCATCAAAAGTTTGAAGACTTTTTCACTTTGCTGACCTACTGAATAGCTATGGTTCAAAATTGGATAACTGTTTATTTTGAAATGCTTTCTAGTTTTCTTCATCCTTAGGTTATTATTGTAATTATTACTGAGACTACAAAGATTCAAGACATGTTATGGTAAATAATTACAATAAACATGGTTTTGCAGGTTAAGGATGTCAGATGCTGAATCTTATAAATGTGTTGCATTCATGTAATTTGTTTATATTTCACCACATACCATACGTAGATATATTAAAATAATGATTCTACAAACATAATCATCAAACTTCGAGAATTGTAGTAAGTTTCTTTAGTCTCCCAACTTTTAGTTGGTACTGTAATTGCGTTTTTCTATAGGTCTTATTTTTCAGCACTGAATATTTGTCAGGGTTGTTTACTTTGCTCTTTTATAAATGATATGCTTTATCAAATTATCGGACTTTTTACCGAATATTTTAAATAAATTTAAATTGTAGTACAGACGAAAATTAATAAGGGTGGCAAGCAATATAGTACAGACAATTATTGAATTTTTAACTCGGGTCATAAGTTGTTATTATAATAATTGTTATATAAACAAAGATGACATTTGCATAAAAAAATGCTGTAAATAATTAATGTGTTTTAGTTGTCTACTTAAAGACATTGAATGTAAGAAATTCGTCGCTGATATACATGATCTGTTTCAGCAATCGAGTCAGGGAATTTGTGTAAAAATGAAAAAATATTTTAGGGATTTCATGTAATCCCTAGTGAAATCAGGGATTTCACGTATTCCCTAAAATCACCAGGGATTACATGAATTCCCTGAATTGGTTAGTGATTACGTGAAATCCCTGGTTACACACATTCCCTGTAACATATTCGACGAACAGACAAATTAACAGTGTAAAATGTGAGACAATACGATCATCAATACTTAAACTTGATAAACAGGAATATTATTATAATGTTATTAATTAGTGTTTTCATGATGACCTTGTTATTTGGCTAAAGACAGTCATATTAGCTTGAGACCGCAGGCCAAACAACTAGGCTATTATGGAGACTTTTAATTATTGACAATTTTGTTAATTAACTATACAGTTTGTGCAAAAGTACAATAGATATAGGGATAGCAACTTATTTATCAGATTGTACCAACATTCAAAATGGCGACATTTGTTCTGTGTAAAAGAAAAACACGGCCTTAATGAGAAAACTCGGGCGTTATGAGATTCTGAACCAATCAAAATGCCTAAATCTCATAATAGCCGAGGTAATTCATAAAGGCCAAGTTTTCCCATAATGGCAGAGTAGTAGGTAAAAAAGCCGTAGTGAACGCAATATCAGCCCTGAATTTGAAGTCCATATCACACCATTTGGTTTTCAAACGATAATCTAAATGCAATAGAAAGGCTTTTGAGTGGGGAAGTTAAATTTGACAAGTAACTGCCAACGTAAAAGCAACACTTTGCATTTTGGCATGGAATACTTGAAAGTACGGTAAACATTTTTAACTCTAAAATTTCCCAACTTTTTTCATTTTTTTAAAATATATACAATCACAATGGGATTGAATTTCATTGCTTGAAACCGAAAGCCTTGGAACAGTTAAAATTTTAAATGCTAGTTTATATTAAGTAACAACGTCCTTGTATTCCTATACAGCGCGTTCTAGCCTATTAAGATATATCGATAAAACACAAATAATTGCATAAGGTTTAAGGAAAATACTTGTGATTTATGAAAGTTATTAGATTGAAAAGTAGGCTAAGATTTATATTGTTAGACTACCTTGACATTTCACAAAATGACTATACAATAAAAGATAATATTTTAAGGTCATTCTAAACAAAAGTCATCTATTTGTTACGATTGAACTTGCTAGTCTTTTAAATAGATTAGAGTTAGGAAACATGTTACACGTGGATAAACTATATATGTAAAAAACATCTGATCTCCATAATATAATTCAAAAGAACTTTGATAACAGTTCCAGCAAAACCATAAATCAAAGCCGCCCTGCTAGCTCAGTTGGTAGCACGCAAGTCTACTGATCGAGGGGCATACTTTTGTAGAGTTTGGTCATGAAATTATTTCTACGGCCATTCTCCATCCTACCATTGATTCTTAATTATGTAGGGCAGTTGTCAGTCACTGACAAAAGTATGCGCTTAGAAGTTGGTTAACAACTAAATCCAGAGATTTAGCCTTTTCAGGAATAGCGAGTAGGTTGACTGACCGCCGTTATTTGACCTATACAATGTGTTGCTATGGTTTTAAACCCAACAAACAAACAAGCAAACATAATTCAAGTTGAGAAAGAGATAAAACATTACCGATAGTCGGTACACTGCTTCTTGGTTAACTAAATATATTTTATGTCTCTTTGTTTATACGCTTTTGTTTTTATATCAACGTTCTGTTTGCACATTTTTTTGCTATAAAAGTTCATTTAAAAAAGCTCATCATAAACATAATTGTTCAACGTTGTAAGATTATTTTTGCTTTACTTTAGAATAAAACTAGTGAAATACTAAGTAAATGATCTGCTTGCGTAAACTCCTGGCTGTTCGTTATTTCTGCTAGATTTATGTCCTTATAAAGATGGAAAATAAAAGTTATATTTGGAATAGATAATGATGTTTAATCAAATGTACCATGTTAAAAGAATATACTTTTATGTGAAGAAACTCGCAATTCGAAGGTTGACCGCAAGACTGTAGTAAGTGCATCGTGTTCAAGAGCGATTTACTACAGTCTCGAATTGTAAATGGCACAAGTCAAGGTTAAAGGTACTCATTCACAGATTTCAACTTAAACATCAACTTTTTCTGAAACTGACTAAATTGTATGGAAACATTTTTTGAAGCAGGAAATTGGTGTTATGATAATGACCATTTTAGTGCAAATGGACATAAAACTACAAATGATTGTGTTTCAAGTGATAAAAATCTACCCCGTATGTCACGGTATAGATAATTTTAGTGCATTTTTGTTGCTTGCATTGTATATAATTCTTGCAACATATAGGCCAGTTTGTGTAAAAATATTAAGAATTAATTTTCACACAATTACAGACACAGAATTGGTATTAGAAAATTCTTAACAAAATCTGTAAACTAGTACCTTTAAAGGTGCACATAAATTCCTAAATTGTGGAGAAAAGAGAAAGGCACACAATGTAAGGCTATTTATCGACATTACACTGCGATACATTAAAACTATGTCCACTGGACATTGAGATTAAAACACATACACGTACGCATTAACTTCATTTGATTCCATGATCAGATATAGGTGAGCTAAAAATTAACATATTGAGTAAAGCTCCGTTAAAGAGGCCATCTTATTGTAACACTATGCAATGTTTGATGACTTTATGTTAATTATTAATTTGGGAAGAAATATCCCTACATGAAGACCCTTCTTCAATTAGGGACATTATACCGTAACAAGCGTTACGGTGTCAAAATGATAGATCACATACGACAGATTGACCGAGTGCACTTCCGTCATAATTACGATCAATTTACTAAATGAGTATTTGCACTATGAAGTCAGTTAGCTTTTGAAACTCAGTCTAGAAACATGTAGTTTTGGAGAAATAATTATTAAGATGTTCGAGCGCTGTTAGCGGCTCGAACATATAAGTTAGGAACATTGCTTTGAATCTGAACTTATATGTTATGATATTAGATTTAGAACTTTATTAAGTATGTTTGTAAACAATAACGATCACGGACCATTATTAAACGTCATATACAAACTGGTGTTGTTATAAACTGTATCCTAAGTATTAATGTTGGTACTGTAAACCAGAGACATGATACACACAACAGTGTGGCAACGTAATAATCTGTAGCATACCGCTACGCCACACCATTTAATTTGAGTGTCCTCATATAGAAACTGCTAAGATGAATGTCATGCCGCGTGAACATTTTGCTATCATCTGTAATTAGCCTTAATACGCCAAATAAGAATTATCATGAAACATACCTGTTTTTGTTTCAATCTAACATTGGTATTCATTAAGACATAAAAATCATGGCATTTTTTGCTAACGTTTATTTCACGAACAGAAAATTAACAAAGAGCGTCCTATATTACATTTTTTTCTGAAGATTGTTGCCGTTTGATGGAGAGTACGAATAAGTGAAACCATCTTACCTAGTAATAGCAACAAACTTAGTAGTTACTTCACTGTAGTTTTAAGAATACTTTATCTTCCACTTACAGACATACGATCGTTACAGACATGTAAGGCTGTAATATCTTATTATATAGACAAAAGAAATACTCGAAGAAACTTTTCAGACATCATTACATTGCTTGATAATATAATGTACAAGTTTATATTCAAATTTAAAAGCTTATTCAATTAAAATGTATTCAAGTTTTTACCTTGTCTGTTACCGCGTCAAAACAACGATACTGTTTCAAATATGATAACATGTGCTGACTTCTAAAGGCAGTATTCCTTTTTGAAATTGGCTATATTCTTTGTAATAATATAGTTTTTTGTAATAAGTCATGCTCCTTGTCATTCATTTTTATCATTAAGAGTCTGATTATTTCGTCAATTGTATGTACATTTGTAATTGCATTTAGACATGAACACTTACTTCACGCGTCTTTTGTTCCTCTTATAACCTAATTCATGTAGTTTCTTTCTGTTTAGGTAGTAATCTTAGTTGGTTATGTTATCGAATGTGCTGAGTTGTGATTATGCCTATCATATGATTCAATGCCTTTTTCTTGTTTTTACTTACCTAGCTACAAACTATCTGCTTTACAATTTATTGACATTTTTAATGACTTTCCTCAACTTATGAATATCTCTTAAAGTTTCACTATTTACACCAAAATCAATGACCTTATAAGCAGAATATTCTTTATATAGGGACATATTTTCTTCTAAAATTAAGCATTTGGGGCTTAATTAACGTCAAAATCAGAATGATTTTGCTACAATAATGGTGGTCTTTAAAGTAAAACTTATTAGTAATAAGAAATTTATAAGCAACTTCTTTAAAGGTTTGGTTACGTTTTTCTTCTTGTACTTCCCTATATAACCACTAGTGTCATTGGAGCCAGATAGTTAACTTTGCCATCTTTTCTGAGACTCACAACTTGTATTTCTAATCCACAACAAGCTTGTGCCTTTTTACATTGGAAATTGATGTTCAAGCCTTACTGAAGCCAACATTCCTTCGCTCAATGAGAGGTTACATTGACTCGACAACGGATAACAAGTATCATTCTTTACTGCCTTAACAACGTAAATGTCATTACATGACAAGTACAACTAGTGGTTTAGATACTTTATCTCAATGCTTCCTGGTGAATAGTCTTTGATTCGTGGCAGTTAGTTAAGTGCAAAATAATAACTTTTTTTTTAAATTTCAGTGGAGGCAATGTGTTCAATTCTTCTTTGAATTGTTGCTATATCAATTATTTCTATGTCAATCCATGCTTGTAATTTAAGAAAGTATTCTTCAATTGGTGTTGTTATGATTATTCTTGGTTTTAAAAAATATAATATGATAAAGGTTGTTCCATGACCTTTACATTACATGGGGTGATTTGTCACCAGACGACAATATGGCACATGTTTTTTATTCTTATCTGAAATATTAAACGCTAACCAATATTACATACATACATCCGTAAATTGTATGAACAAAATTTATTAATGAAACAGATGTGTTCAGTAATATGAGTAAGGGTACATGTGTCATTGACTTTCATATGAATTAACATTGTTTTTTGTTTTCGCTTTTGACATGCACATTTTACTGGCTTAAATTGCTTCTTTGTTTCCTTATTATAAGATTCTACTCGACAAATGATACAATAAAAAGAACTGAAGCTATTGTCCGTTTGTTCTCAACTGTCAAAGCTTGAATAATTTCACGGTGACTGAATGCATTGTTTTTGTACTGGCGTCCTAATTGTTATTAAAAATATCTTGACTAAAACATATCATACGGCATAAGTAGCTTTACTCAATCATAATACACACTTTCGGAAACTCATGGGTGTATTACAACAATACTTTTAACAAACGCATTCACCGTGAAATTATTCATGTTTTGACAGTTGAGAAAAAACGAACAATATCACTGCAGAAATTAAGCGGTGTATCTAATTTATGAGATATACTTGCAATATGAAAGTTTGAAATGAAATGGAAATGTGCAGTATTTCATTTGAATTACGTACGCGTTTGAGATACGTTTACGTGGGGTACGTAAAAACCTTTAGTTTCGTTGACACATTTATAGTTGGAACAATCTTCAGCAGTAATATAACATTGTTACTCAATTTTGATACCTAATAATGTGTACTAACCTAATCAATGTAGTACATGTCGTAAGTAGCTTAAACTGCTCATAAACACTAAACTTACATGTCGTGAAGTTAAATTAAAGCTTTTCGAAGAAAGATTTAATTGCTTTGCGTACAAAAAGGTCTATATTTCTTACAATGGCATTCCTTTCAGTCTGAACTTCCTAATCAGGAACATCGAAGCTTCGATTTATGATTATCAGGAAACCATATTGTGTTACTGATTCTCACATTGATAAGAGCAGAACTGTAGACACTATAAATATTGCTGTGATTTATGTAAAATCTGCTTATGATAATGAATTACAATTAAATTTCCTACACAGCGCCCATCGTTTGTTCCTTAAGCTGACCCATGAAGGGTGCAAACGTGTGTCACAAACAATTTAGCGTTGATGAGGTTCTTTGATGAAATCAGGAACAATATACATATACTCGTTGATGTAGACAAGTCAGAATTTAAATTCGTCTAATGATATTCACATTATCGAAGAAACTTAGCAGACGTTGATACATTGCCAGCTAATGTTATCAGTCAGTTTTATTCGATGAATGCACATATTTTTTTAAAATCAAGTAAAGTTATCTTTAAGCAATGTCTAATCTTAGTCTTTGTGCTTATTTCGATGTATTGTCATGTAATGTAATTATAAAACCAATATCCATTTTATTTATTTATATTTTAGAATACTAGTACATGTGATGTTTTTATAACATGGGTTTTAGTGCGGTAAATGTCTGTAATTGGTAAGCCAGTACAACAACCTGTTTTTTGAAAATATTTTATACGTTTTCTACGTAATTTGTCTGATCATTACGTCAATTCTATGTCTTTTAAAAATCGAATTCCGTACGTATTGAGTCCAGGTGATGGCCTCAGTTGTTTACATTCTTTTCATCTTAAAATTTATATAAGGTCTACACCATCAAAATCGTAAGTATCACATGATTGATGCTTTTTGTTAAGAACTTTTACAACAAAAAACTAGCTCAAATTTTTTTCAAATCTACTGAAAACTTGTGGTAAAGATCTAATACCTATTTTTAACTCTCAGCTATGTTGAATGGCGATCCTTTAAGGAAGTGTTGTTGATTCCTTTTGCCAGTGCTTCATACGTAGACTATTTAAGACAATTTATTTGCCTTGACATTTCATTTGGTTATTTTTCAACAACAAATCTCCTTTAACATAAAAATTACGATTGTTATGATGTTATCATTTATTTGTTCAAATTAAACGTACCAATCTCAAAAAATGAAGCAGGTGTCTTAAGAAATGTGAATTACACCAGTCAATGATTTTGATATGAATCTTTCTTAGTATAGTTTGTAAAAACATAAGTTCACTTCCTTTAAAATCTCAGGTTTTTAATCTACCACGCAAAGCGTCTTCATTTTATTATATAACACTAGTTGACATACGACGATTGATTCAGAATAAATTGTTTTAAATAAAATATGTTCGTCTATAATGTCCATGCCAGCATTTTAAGTTTGAATTATACTTACATAAAGAGAATTTGTATTGCATGGCGCATTTTAGTTACATATGAATTTGAATGTCGTTCTTATGAGAACGTTCAAATTTCATATTCATTATTAAGTTTTTGCATCAGTACAATGAATGTTGCAATCCCGTCATTGCAGCTACCATACGCTGGCACTCGTTCATTGTATCTTCAACAGGTTATTCAATTATAAAATCAAGCATTACTAGAACACTTTACGTGCACGTCAGACAAAATTCATTTTTATAAGCTTATCAAATACATCTATGTTCGTCGTTTAAGTAATGTAATTCATTTACTCAATTATAACCAAATTAGTCAACTTTATGATCTGCATGAGTTACATCCTTGTTGTTCACTATTACTGCTCGATTTATGTCTTCGCCAAGATTAAAAATATAAGATCTCATATACAGTTTACGCTTTAACTTTCAAAAATGGTCTTCAATGCCAAGTACACCTACTAATCGATCGATCCGATGCGTGTGGTTTTTTAACAGGTAATCATCGACAGTATCTCATAAATATTATCTTCCGGGAATCACGAAAGTCACTTAATGATTCTGATTTAACAACAGAAATCTAAAAAAAATCCTAGGATTATAAGCTTATTATTAGGTACAAGTACTTACTTTACATGATACTCGTTAGTGTTAGAACCTGTTAATTGATTGTGGAGCATACGTTAGTCAGGATCTTATGCATATAAGCGACAATGATTTAGCGATAATTTACTCAGGTGGTATTTTTAAAACAGTAACACAATTATGCGAAACCTAATATCTGAAGTGATATTTACTAATGAAGTAACTTTTTCACTAAGAGAGTTTTAAAAAACAACAATAGTATTATAATACGTAACTTAATCTCAAAAGTGAAATTTAAAAATGAACTAGTGATTGAAATATTCCAGTAAACGTCGATTGATTATTATCTTATTCGCATTCGGTGCAATATAACATTTCATCGTTAGTAAGCAATTGGACCTTAAGATAGAAACATAATTGAGTAAGTTTTACAATAACTAAAAGGCTGTTTCGTTTAATCACTACCCATTATTGGCATAACATAGTTACATTGTATAACGAAATTCCATTTATATACAGAAATCTTATTATTAAAAGTCTTTTTAATATTTTATATCGCTTATATTCTGAAAATAATAAGAAATATAATTATAAACTTGAGAAAATGACGTTTTTCTCAGTTTCATTTATTCGTATCAACCATGCTGTCAGTTTCTGCATCAATGAATGTTTGTTTGTTAGTTTGTTTGTTTGTTTGGTTCAACGCCGTAGCAACGCATTGTATAGGTCATATAACGGCGGTCTGTCAGCCTACTAACTCCTCCTGGAAAGGCTTAAGCTCTGGATTCAGCTGTTAACCAACTACTAAGCACATTCTTTCGTCAGTGACTGACAACTGCCCTATATAATTAAAAAATCATTGGTAGGAGAGAGAATGACCGTAGAAATAATTTCATGACCAAGCTCCACGAAAGTATGCCCCGCCCGGGAATCCAACCCACGACCCCTCGATCAGTAGACTTGCGTGCTACCAACTGAGCAAGCCGGGTGGCTATCAATGAAAGAGCGATGTTGACGAGATCAATGATGTACTGGTAGTACGTACTAAATCGGATAATCTTTCAGTCATGTGTTGTGCAATAAATCGTATCTGAATTCACATTACATTCGAAAATCATAAGTGTGCCTTCAATGATTAACCTTTTGTCTGGTTCTTGTATTCCATGACAGTTAGTACTTGCAATGATATCAACTACAGCTGTCAAATGAACAATTGTTCAATCAATAATAATAAAACATGGATAAACTGAACGTCTTACAGACTTTTGATAATTAATATTCTGATAATTGATGACTTTCTCCTTTTATATAATTGTCCAGACGTCTGATAAGTAAATAATCAGGTATTTTCAAGACATAAATCGCGTTTATTATTCTTAACAAAGTTTTAATTGCATATGCAATAAACGTTATATTGAAGCTCATGTACAATATAGCAAGGAAATGCACTAACCAAACATCGCTTGTCAAGTTTAGGTAACCAACAAACAAACTTTGTATGACCAGATAACGTAATGCATGAGCCAAACATCATATAACTCGATACTGTTATGTCCAAATAAAACTTTATATAACTGGATAATGGTATGTCTAAACAAAACATCAAATAACTGGATTAGGTAATGTCCGAACAAAACATCATATATCTGGATTAGGTTATGTTCAAACAAAACATCTTATATCTGGATCAAGTAATGCACTAACAAAACATTGTCTTATCAAGTAATGCACTACCAAAACATTGTCATATCAAGTAATACACTAACAAAACATTGTCTTATCAAGTAATGCACTACCAAAACATTGTCCTAGCAAGTAATGCACTAACAAAACATTGTCCTAGCAAGTAATACACTAACAAAACATTGTCCTAGCAAGTAATGCACTAACAAAACATTGTCCTAGCAAGTAATGCACTACCAAAACATTGTCCTAGCAAGTAATGCACTAACAAAACATTGTCCTAGCAAGTAATGCATTAACAAAACATTGTCCTAGCAAGAAATGCATTAACAAAACATTGTCCTAGCAAGTAATGCATTAACAAAACATTGTCCTAGCAAGTAATGCATTAACAAAACATTGTCCTAGCAAGTAATGCATTAACAAAACATTGTCCTAGCAAGTAATGCATTAACAAAACATTGTCCTAGCAAGTAATACACAAACAAAACATTGTCTTATCAAGTAATGCATTAAGAAAACATTGTCCTAGCAAGCAATGCTTATCAAATGACTAAATACACAAACAAAACATTGTCTTATCAAATGACCAAATGCACAAACATGTCTTTCACAGGAACATGCAACATTAGATTGTTGATACCTCTAAGTTAAATATTATAATGTGTCATTTTTAAATATTTTCGATACAAAAAACTACCACGCGTGGATGTTTTTTTAATCCCTATTATTGATATATGTCTCTGTGAAATAAAGTTATCAACAGCTCAACTCTAATTTTAAATAAGTCTGTCTGGGGTATTTAAATACGAATGACAATTTGTCTACTCGTTACAAAAAGGTTATTTTATCGCTATACGGTATACCATCATTATATTATTGTAGTGCAGTACATTGATTAAACTCGACGCTATTTTGCAATCAGCTTCATTGATAATTTAACTTAATTGTTATTTCAGATTCAAAAAGGTATATGAATGCGAACCATGTCTAAATTTTATAAATATAATAAATTTAGAAGAGCTCTTTCACGTTTAAAATCTTCTTCCTATAAATGTAAATAGAAATGAAAGATTGTGTCCTTATTGTATCTCCTTTTTTGAAACTGAATATCATTTCCTACTCATATGTTCTCTTTATACAGATCTCAGAAATAAATGCATGATTACGTTTTCTACGAAAATAGATATTAAGTATGTTGAATTCTAGTTGGTATATGCGCAAATATGAGCGCTTACAATTGTAAATGAAATTCAAGAGTTAAAATCATTTTAAATGTAAACAGTATAAATAATTATATTTTAATATAGTTCATGTATAACCATACATCATACAGTTAACAGTTGCTAAGGGACAGTTTGTGTCTAGCGTTGGTGCATCTGGAGGGATTGTTAGGTGAAATCTCATGTTCATGATGCACTGGCAGTGAAAATGAATCATAATTCAAAATGAATCTAACATATGCATTTTAGTTGTAATGTTCACATGTAGTTAACACACCCTGTAGTGTTGAAGAAATAACTTTTTTATACAGTTATTTCCTATTCAATGAATTAAAGTACCAAATGATGATGAAGTAAAGTACTAATTTACTCTGACATGGCATAACTTCTGTCAATTTGTCTCAGACTTCAAGACATCACTAATAATGAATAGAAAATATCCTATATTAGAAACACATCACATTATATTAACAGTAATAAAACTTGAATAATGAATATACACTTGATGTGCAATGTTCCTGGAAAACATAGTTACAGGACACAAATGGGAAATGGAATTGAGCAACTGTATGTTTATTCTTTTTGATCTAAAATATGCCAAATTTGAATTCCATGATTGATGTTATGTTCAACCTTTAGGATTTTAAGGGTTTTTCGTTATAAAGTTACTACATTGTTGTGAATATAATCATTTAATAATTATCGGGGGTATACAAAAGTCAAAAAGTCAATGATTTCCATTTTGCCCTCATAACTATCGTGGTATCACTCTTATTCAGAATTTGAGTTTTCCGATTGCCATCAAAGCGCCATTGACTCTATGTTGATATTTAATGCTTAATTCTTTGTCTTTTTTTTTCAGAAATATCATTTACTGAATTCGTAAAGAAACTTGTGTATGCCACTGGAAAGCGTAAACATCTAAAGTCATTAATGCATGAAGTTGTCGGTGCTGTACTACAGTATCAAGACTGTATGAAAGCATGTGAACATCAACACAGTAAAAGAAGCGGGCGTAATACACTCACAAATAGACAAAACATATTTTGTAAGTATATTTTAATCGATGTTTCTTTAAGAATTTGGTTCTTAAAGTCTGCTTCTGTGATTGGCAAGTCCGTAGGGGGTTTTCTGTCAAACTTTTCATTATTTTTACTGTCTGATACGCCTATTAACTATCTAGGGTACTAATCTTGATGTGCAAGGATGATGTACGATGGCGATATGACAAGGTTGTCGTCTGATTATCAAAGAAAAAAATATTATGTTTCTTCCAAAGCCTGGATAGAATACAAAAGTATGAAGGCCATTTCAGTACGAGTCTTTAACCGTGTTTGGTTTCTATGGTGATTGGGTGAGTGTATGTAGTCGCCTGATAAGAGGCAGTCATTTTGTATTGAATGCAATCACCACATGTATAACTTTCCTAAAATATTTTACAGTAATATTAGTATTATCAGAAGTGTTAAATATCTTTAATCAAAGATAGAAGTAATTTGCATGGAATTTTGCACTACGACAAAGAGTGGACTCTACAATATTTGATGTTAAAATGGCAATGTCCTTTAACTAGAACAGATATTCGATCGTTTACTCGTACTTTCTTTAACGCGGTTATTTTTTAATTTCAATAATTTACTAAATATGTGTCATACTTTACATTGATAAAGTTTCCTTTTTTCTTAAATTTTCTCGAATGCCATGTTCTGTGTGAAACGTTTTAGTTTCATAATTGAACCCAATATACTAATTATTGTGAAGCCATATCAATATACGGCTATACATTTAACAGAAACTTTATGAATATTTGTATGGGTTACGTAAACGCAGTAAAAATGGTGAAGGCTAGTACCGCCGACATGAGCGCGAGTGACGTTGATACTGCTGTTATCGATAATATTTAAAGCAATACAAATCATCGTATGTCAAAAGCAAGAAACATTCATATAACGGTTATTTTTGGGCCATTCAATTTCAAATATCATTAAATTAGGTAAAATGTTTTATACATTTTGTGACAATCATATCATAATATGTTTATTATCATTCTGACTTTGAGCTGCAAATATTATGAAATTGACTTACGATAACTTTTTTCGTTAGAGTTTTTGTGAAAAGGTGCACTGAACACATCGTCGGTTATCCCACGATACATTACTCCGGTATACTGCGTTATGTACCCTGGGTCATTTGGTTAGGAAAATCTCGTAATCATGAAAAATTAATGAGGAAGTTTCATTGGTTCCACAAGGAAACCTCCACGGAAAACTAGCCAATGAAATTATGTTTAATATCTAAGGTTTGATTTACTATTCAAAATGGCGGCCTCCGTGAGTGATTTTTAAAGCGGGTGAAGAAAATCCCAGTATGACGTCATTGTTATTGAAGAGTATTTAATTGTAACATGCGATTTCATTGGAAGAATATTGGTCTTCTCTGCCTCATACATATTCATGAAAACGAGATTTCGCCAGTCAAATTGCCCACGATACGTATGGAGTGTAACGGACGAAAGTACAGTGGTTGCCCATGGTGCACTGGACAGTGATAATGATAATAAGGATGATAATAATAATTTTTGTTTCTCCTTTATACTTTCAGGCTACACACCAACTTTTTGCGTTGTTCGAATATGATGAACAATGATCTCGGAAATTCTTGGATTTCTTATGAAAAAAAGACATTATCAACATATTATTTTGTATAATAAAACTAACATGATGAACACTGTCAGCTTTTTGGCGTATTATTTCATATGTTTATGCAATCAAAGATCAAGAATCAAATGTTAAATTGGAGAAAATTCTAATAAAGGGACAGGATGTTACAAGTTTTAATTCTTTCTTTGTTACGTACCTTATAAGTATGGTTAATATGGTTTTATATCCTTACTTATGTCCTTGAATGGTATAAAGCCATAACTGATAGGTGGAAATATCAGACGTAAAAATCTTGACATTTCAAAATGTATAAAACCATGTTGGAATTTGTCTCATATTTTAATACCGTCAATGTTACTTACATAAGAAGTAAAATTGTGTCTTTTGAATTTGTGTCTTTGAATTTCATTCACTCGATTAAGTGCAACTGAGCTGTAAGAATAAATTAATTTCTGTCGAAGAGTTTTATATGGAAAATTCATTTCTATATGAAAAACTGCTCGACAGAAATGAAACTTGCTTACTGGAATAATATGCGTCCTTGACTGTCTGTGTATAAAGTAAATATGGAATGCTCAGTAAATCGTCATTATGGTTTAAGTAATTTTTATAGTATTTTAAGAACTTTCTGGATTGAGACATGTTTTTGGTGAAGCTGTCTAAGCCAACTATTGACCTATATTTTAACCAATACAATATGCTCTACCACACCAGCTTGTCCAATGAAATTCTTATACGGTCAAGAGAAATGGTTAAACATATAATACCATTAGCTATTTGTTATAAACCGGTGCGTAGAACAGACAGTAAAGGCTGACAATTTTCTCTAGGTGATATGGGTGCCTCACTTTGCTAATTGACTATACATTCCACGTTGTAGGCTCCTCGTGGTATGACTAAACAGCGAATATGTCTATTCATACCTCAAACAAAATTAAAACTGCAAAAGGGCAAATATCCCTTTGAAGAGATTTCTTGTTTACGAATAATCAGTTCGCTTAGAGTTATCACTAGTTATAGAATTAATACACTTCAAAGATAACACTGCAATGTGCATTTATTAGTACAAGTATATGACCACATCGTTTTGTTGACAGTGCACCAAAACGACTTATGGCGGTATTTGCCGAAGCTTTTTGGTTGTTATTTTTTTGGATCAATCCACACTACTCAGCAATTTAACCTGAAAGAAAAATTCATTGGACAAAGCCAGTCGATTTCAGATAAAAAAATACTGTATACAGTTTTGAAGCAAGCATACCAAAAAACGTTTCGGCGATAGTCGTTTTAGTCGCTAAATTTCATATTCTCGGTTCAATCGATGAACAATATTTAATAACAAAAACCAGACAAAAAGTGTGTTTATGAACCTTTGTAAGCTTACAACAAGAACCATTTTGCACAAGGTGTTGCATGCGTGCTTTACCTCGCATATGTAGCAAAAGCTTAATAGTCTTGGAGGACGAGATTTTTTATTTATTTATTTATATTTTATTTATTGGAGTTAACGCCGTATCAACACAATTTAGGTCATTTCACGGCGTCCAGCGCACCTAACCTAGCTTTCCTGGACCATTGTCTATAACCAGTACTCACCTACCCTTCCACAAGGCCGGAAACTTCTCCATATTATCTAATCAATGGAGGAAAATCGACATTATTGTCAAATTTTCATGGAAGGGTATAACCTCCCCGGGTGTGATTCGAACCCGCACCCCCTCGGGCACGAGTATCCAAATCCCGGCGCGCTACCAACTGCGCTATCGACCCGGGTTGAGATTTTTTATTTAATGAATAGTCGAGGTGTTCCAAATGAGGCTGTGACTGTCGCGACCAAGTATCGAACCAGGATCGATAGATTCAGCGTATTAACTACTGGATCATGACCACTGTAGCATATGTCTTTATCCTCATGAGATATTCATATCAAGTTGTTGAATAACTACTGTAATCAAAGAACTGAAGTGCTGGAGGAACGATGTCTTAAACTAATTTATTAGATAAAGAATATAATTATGTCTAAATATCAAACTTGTGCAGCAATATTTTCTATAAATAATGTATTAAGTATCAATAATTGATTCATTATTAATAGAATTTAACAAGAGCAGTCCAAGGACAGCACCAGACTTGTCGAGTGTTTCACTCCTGGCAAGGTTTATCTTACTTGATCAAACAAAATAAATCAGTTGAAGAATAATAAACAATTAAATCAATATAAAAGAGGTTTAACTTCTACGAGTACGCGACTAGTATTACTCGATTAAATATTTTTGGTGGGCGGAGTTTCACTCTGGGCATGTTAGTTGTTTACTTTCGCATACAGCGTTAGATAGTAAGTGAGTCGCTCGTATTAATCGTCGAGAAACTATGTCAACGTTTTGTTTATCCGAATAAATGTTTAATATAAATATCATGGTTTTACACAACACTTGCGTTGCGCAATCGTAATGTTAAATACATACAATTCTTGAATGTATAAAATTTCAGGTTACATACCACTAAATGGTAACCGGAAGTGAGCATTTACCGGAAGTAGAAAGTGTGACATAGTCCTTTTTTATTTTTTGAGAGCGCATGGATACCTCATTTGTGGTGCTTTTTAATATTGAAGAGTATGTATGTCTTTGACAATGCTTTTCCTATGAAAGTATGCAAAAATTCAATGGATCTGGTTTGTTTAGTCGCGAAAACTGGTTAAAGGGGGAGATGACTCTGTACGGCTGGTGAAGAGTTAAAAACCAGGACATTTTCAGGGTAGGAACTTTCAATCGAAATTTATTTTCTTATAAGTAACTTTTTTTCTAATACTGATCATTTTGAGGGGAATAGATAGATCTTTCAGCCTATATATGGTTTGGGGTATCTTACGTACCTTGGTCATAGTGTAATTTGTCATTGAAAATGAGACTTTTTATATACAACAAAGAAGGATTTTATTTAGTGGTATGTAACCTTTAAACGCTTTCCGCAATTTGTTTAATCGTTGAATCGACAAGCTCCGTCCTAGACATTAAGGTGTTCAAGGCGGAGTCTATGATATAGCGAGTAGGCAGGTTTCATAGCACCACCTGATGTTAGTCAAAGCTCGATAATATACATTTGTGAATGACTAACGACCGACAACACAAGCCTGCGTAGGTTTTTTATTATAATGAGATATTAATGAGTTTCACGCTTGAACTACGCCTCTTTGTCTATGTTGAAAATTGTTGACGCGTGAAAAGAGTAATCTTATACTTTCTTGTTACCATTGAAACGATGTTTAGACATCGTTCCAATAATGGAAATTGACTATATGCACCTCTTCTTATTTTGTACTTGGGAATGTCCATTCTTTATCGTATTCACGGTGCCTATGTCACGTGCTTCTTTTGTCAGTGCAGGTCAGTTTCATCAAAACACGCACCTCAAGCATGTGTTTTCTTCCATAACTTGTTTTTACCATTTTATCATTTAAAAGGAAAAACTTACAATGTAATCTCCATCTTATAAGTAATCTATATGAAGAAAGTTTATTGGTAAAATCCAAATTTTTTGTAAAATTGAAACGGCGTGTTTTTACTGTTTCAACGTGCGGTTTCGCTTTTCTTACATTATTACTTTTTTCAGAAAAACTTATCTATATAAAAAGTATCTATATGAAAGTTACTTTGACACTAGCCTCTTAATTAACGATACATTATTACTTAACCGTGTGTCGTCGACAGTATGATATTCCTTACCAACTCATACTGTAACATGGAGATTGACGCTGTGTAACTTAGCAAATATTATTTTATATAGACGACATATTCTAATCTAAAATGACAGATACCACGGCGTATATATATTAATCAGGATTATTATTTATTTGTAGTTGACCACCCGTCGTGTTGTAGTTTATCAAAATAGTATTCACTTTATAAAGATAAATTTTATTACGTTTTCAGTTGTTCTTTTTTTTCTCTAAGAAATTAAGGAATAAATAGACATTCGAAAGCAGAATTAGGAATCTACTATCATTTTGAAATGATTTTTGAAAAGTTCACAGTAAATCAGGTGAATGTCAATCTGACATATAAATCATTTCGAAGTTGTCTTTGTCACAAACCTTTTTAATAAGATAGATAAATGTCAGAACTTACTGACAAAAGTAAAAATAATGCCTCCATAAAATATTAAACTGTTGTACGTCACGTGATAGTCTGGAACAAATGGCGTGCTCTCGTTTCGTTTCAGAATATTGGCAAATGCTTTTAAAAAGTAGACAACGTGACCTTTTAATAGAGAAATATCGTCAACGTGTCCTTTTGACCTTAAATGGAGAAAAGTAGACAACACGTCCTTTTAATGAAAAGGTATCGTCAACAAATCCCTTAAATGATAATGTAGACATCGAGTCCCTTTAATGCAGAAATAAATTCAACGTGTTCTTCTTTTGAAGAAAATTGAAATCGTATTCCTTCATTGGAAAAATGTGGACTACGTGTCCCTTTCATGGAAAAATATGGACAAAATGTCCCTCTAATCAAAATATATGGACAACGTGCCCCTTTAATGGAAACATATGAACAACGTCTCCCTTTAATGGAAACATAAGGGCAACGTGTCCCTTTAATGTAAACATATAGTCATCGTGAACATTTCTTCAGTAAATTTGCAGACTTTATATCAGGAAATTATTCATGTTTTTGTACGAGACTACATTTATTCCTTTGATAATTTGACTTTCAGCAATATTGTGAGTTTTTCAGTCATGTTTTCAGTTGATTTATTGTTAATTTTATTTAACTGTCAGAGGCAGCTACATGTACGTTAACCACACTGATTTACATCAATAGCAAGAGCAGAAGTACAGTAAGGAGTAATTAAATCAGTGGGGTTGATATAAATACAATTGATATTTTATTAAAAATTTACCAATACTAGCAGGTACTGTTGATGAGAAGGGTTTAACAATAAAAATAGACCGATTTTATCCGGAAGAGTCCAATCATAACCATGACGATCGGTATAACCAGTAAATACTACCATGAAAATCACTACTAACTTTAATATCTCAAATTTATACACATCTAAGAGTTTCTAAGAGTTTAAATC
The DNA here is from genome assembly GCA_025267735.1 of Mactra quadrangularis. Classification (NCBI taxonomy): domain Eukaryota; kingdom Metazoa; phylum Mollusca; class Bivalvia; order Venerida; family Mactridae; genus Mactra; species Mactra quadrangularis. The sequence goes on from CM046299.1 coordinate 13,499,999, forward strand.
AATCAAAATAGAATACAATACAATAATTATGTATTAGGTCAGATATAGTAGTTCAACATTCATTGTTTAATAGCACAGTCGGAAACTAATCGGTCAAGTATGTCCCATGCATTAATTTTACCAAGCAGAATTCAAAACCAGGGCCCGGTTTCACGAACGCTCTCATAACTTAAATAAATTTAAGATTGTCTTAAATATTTTGGTCGTAACTATGAGTATCTTATAAAGTATTTTAAGTGGATTTCACGAAGCCTTTCTTACATAAGTATAAATTTATGGTTGATATAAGCGACCCAAACTTAAACCAATAAAATTACCTTAGAGTACTAAATGTCCAACGTGTTTTATTGATGGACTCTATAGCGTAAACGGTTAGACTGTTGTGCTTGAAACATTGTTTTTGTCTGTCATAGGTTCGAGCCGTGAATGTTAATTTTTTTTCTCTTGTGGTCCATTCTTTTTTTTGTCAATCATTTGCGTTTTCCTATTATGCACAATTACATGTATATTACATTCACTTCATTGCTGTACTTGTAGAGTTTAGTATTTTTTCGAAATTACTATATTGTGCATCAGCGAAGATTGAATAATAAGTGATAAGTAGGTAATTAGTGGAGGATATCAGGGTATAGTTTTAAGATTCATACGAAATCTCATATCCTTTGAGCTATTATCAAAGTTTGGCGACGAGCTTTATTTAATTTGAATAACAAAACTCCAAAATTGCATTGCAAACTATGATTCCCGTCTTGGCTTACTTAAAAATAAGGTGGTATGTCAAGTTTATTACTAGTATGTGATAAAAACCCTTTGCTAAATATTTGGTTTACAAAATTTTGAATTTGTGTAAATGTTCCAGGCAGTTACACAAAAGCATTACTTGAATTGTAGTGCACGGATCAGTCAGTTATATTGTCCGTTTGGTAGAGTGATAACAATCCCTACATTGAACAGTTCGAAAATCGCTTAAAATGGCTTTTGACGAATGATGTCCGCCTTGCAATATGCTTGACATTCTCTCACTGTCTTACAATAGGTTTGGCATTCAATGCTTGCCTAGACAGTGTGTTTAAATGCATTGCATGCCTTGCAAGAGTATGGTGGTTAGAAAAGTTTACATTGTCTATGTTAAAAATGGTTCGACTTTCATAACATGCATCTGAAAATATTGAACTGTTCATATTTCAATTTTTTGTTAAAATCTACAAGCTATGAATCTTAAAAAAACATAATGAATGAATTTAGCATGTTTTATATGCGATGCCTCTTTAACAAAAATTCTGAATATAGGTGTAAATATTTACGCGAAAAAGGCAACGAAGTCCCATTTATTGTTGTTTACATGTATTTAGATTTAGGGATAATAAAGGAATTGAATAAAGGTATGATTGCAATGTGTTATAATACGATAAAAATAATAATGATAAAACACCTTCGAATTACGGTGCGACTTGGTGACGAATGTGTATTAAAATTAGAATTAATGGAATTGGTAAAACTAATTAATTCATCAATTTTCTGTTAGAATGATTGTCACTCTAAAATCTAAACACAGAATGACGATCGATCTAGATATTACAGTATTTATTCGTTTTTTTATCTGCTAGTTTTATGATTATTTATGTAATAATACAGAAACTCAACTCCGCTAACACTAAGTCTTGATGAAGTGCAGAAACTGTCATACTCTATCTTATACATGAGGGGACGAATAAGTTCAACGATGAAATGAATCGTAGCAGATAAAAATCTGTAACTCTGATATATTCTATCTTCCGACGTACTTCCTAAACTACACTTAGTGTCACTTCGTCGGAATTCCCGTCGTCTAGGGACTAAATAGCCATTCAAACATAAATTTAGACAAACGTGAACCATTTGTTTATATTTAAGTAAGGTTTACATTCAGTTTAATCTACCCGTTCACTCGATTAAATTTTCACTCATAACTTAGACTATTTAAGAACGGATTAAATTGTAAAATGTTTGTGAAACGCACTCTAACTTAAAAATGCTAAAAATAGAAAATTTAAGGTTAATCTAGAAATTTTAGATAGGAATGCGTTCGTGAAACCGGGCCCAGAGGTAACAAAAGCAATTCATTTCAATCCAAGGGCCTAAACGTCACAGCTACGGAGTCATTTAAATCAAAGTAGTTTACTTATCACAGGCGACCAGCACGGTCCGTAATCAAAAACACTGTATGTATATGTATATATGTATATATAGTGCCTTTGATTCGGGACCATGCTAGTCGCCTGTGATACTAATAATAAACATAGTAATATGTTGGTTGGTGAAATAAATAGAGAATATTTGTTTATTTCGGTGTAAGATCGATTTTTATTTTACGAGTGAGCTGAGGATGTAATACACTCACAAGTGGTGTGGCCACGAATGAAAATATAATATCATTAGCTCATGAGTGAAAAAAATAGATCTTACACCAAAATAAACAAATTTTCTGTTTATTATATGCTTCAAACTTTCTTTTTAAGTTTAAGTATGGTATGTCATCAGAACGGCGCATCCAAACAGTGAAAAATAACACATTTATATTCATTATTTCAAAATAATGGAATATTAATTTTTATTTTACCGATAAATCCCGGTATTCGACTGTGAAGCATAATAATAAGCTGTGTTACCTTTTTGTAGGAACGTTCTTTTAAAAATGTAAATATACATAAGTGCAGTCACAGCTCGGACTTAAAATTGGACTTAAAGTAAAGAAGATATCTTTGTTGGAAAAAAACGAATTATTAAAGATATGGTGACAGCGTTTTACACAAATCTTGAGTTTCTTATAAACTATGGAATAACACTGACGTATATCAGAACAAAGTGTATCTCTACGATCATTCCTCGTGGACCCTAACGGTCATACCAAAGTCATAGGAAAGTTTGAAATTTCAAAAACAAGAATACGTCTCCCTCGTCTCAGACGAAGTGCGCTGACTTGCATCCGATCTTAGCACGTCGAACACACACTCTATTTCCATAAATTATCAGAAATACGAGTATTCGGGTTAACGTCCGACCTCAGCTCGCAAGAGTCAAAACAAATTCTCCATTTCCGTAAGAAACAGAAGCAATGCGTATAGGCTTGCACCTATAACAATATGAAAATGCTTGGTTATTTATTCATGTACGGAATGTAAATTACTCTCATTTGGTTTTAAAATACCATTGTGAAATGGCAACCAATTTCTAAGCATGTCAAATAAATCCAATAGAACATCAAATAACTTAAATCTCCATAGTAAGAATACATAAGTTTTATACCAAAACTATTTTACAATTTTATAAATATTAACAGAGTTATAAACAATTTTTAATCAAACGAACCAGAGCAAGAACTTACCTGCATAAATTATCTTTCCACAGTAAACATTAATTAAACAATATTTAACTGTTCTTAAACCCTATACATGTCCCTCAGGACCCAAAATAGCGCAGTCGTGTAGGTAGAATGCATAAAGATATGCACTAAAACTGAAATAGTTGTTGCTAGTTTGAAACCTAGTTAAACCTCAATTCTTTTTATTTTATTATACTTGAAAATTTTGTTTTTAATGTATGTACAAGTCTTTATAAAGATAAAAGGCTTGTCTTAGATGTAAGTTTTGCTAATCAATGTTCAATAGATGGACTCCACTTGTCCATCGTGATGTCTATACATTTCGTATGATGAATCCTCTACAGCACCGACAAAATTGGATAAGTTATATCCATGTTCAAATATCGCTTTCACTTAAAACGGAGTCGTGACCGTGGCCCAGTTGTTAGTATGCGTCATTTGAAATCTGCGGGTCTTGGGTTCGAATTTCTGAGGATGTTGGTAATCGTTTCTTGTATATGTGACGATAAATTGTCAACGCAACGTCAAAAGTTGAGGCTAATAAACGAAACGTTACAAAAGCCTTTTAACGTCGACATTTTGCGTGATTTTAGGTGTTGATGGAAATGCTGTTGTAATTCTAACATGGCTCATACCATATCGACTACATGCAGAGTATAAATTCCACATTAATTAATATTTTTATTATAGTTTGTACCTATATATGTATATATATATGCAGTCCAGATTACATCAAAGCTCATTATTTAAATGTACATTGTAAAATAGTCTGGAAATGCTGGATACGTGAGCCCTTTTATTAGAGACAAAATTGTATTAAAATGACAATATTTAACTGATCTTAACGCTTCGTTCGCCAGGACCATACATAGCACAGACGGGTAGGTGGAAGGAAAACAAGCTGTTGAGATGAACAAACTAAAGGTAGGCTGGTTCAAACATAGCGTAGCCGTACTTTTTATATTCAAAATATAAATATATAGATAATATTAGGAAATATATTTAATTTTTTGCATGTATAGGTAACATTAAGAACTTGCGATATACATTGAACTTACAAAATGAAAACTAAAGTGAATTGATTATTAAAACAGGTTATTAAAACGTGCTTAGGGGACTGATTAAAATCGGTTTTCAAATAAGATAGTCGTTACTAAGATAAGTCTTTACTTATGAAACTGATGTAAGTTTTGTACAAACATGTTGATTAGTGTAGTAAAATATGCAGTTATATTAATCTGCACTTACCACAGGAGCTGTGAAGACGTTCAGTCTACAATTTATGTGTTTACATGTCGAGTGTCTAGAGCCAAGAGGGTGAAGAGTGAGCTCTATGGGTGGAAAGTAGACAGAGCTCGCTTCTGATTGGTGGTGCAGCTCACGTGACAAGGTTCTGCCCTCTGATTGGCTGGCTGCACCGCTGGTTGCCGCTAGGCGAGCACCTGCACTATTCAGGTTTTCACTACATTAGATACACTCCTGGGACATTTCTCCAATTTATATAATTCGTGCAATGTGAGACCCCAATTGAATTAAATGACAGACCTGAAATAGTTTGACATAAACCCCTATATTTTACGAATTTATATTTAGAATTTCTATTTCTAAATAGGTTTGTAAAACTCTACTAGTTACTGATGCAAGTAAAATGATATGAGGTTCCGGTAAAGTTTTAAGCCAGGTCAAAAGAAAAGAATTAAAGTACATCTAGCATAAACACTAATCAGACAAAAAAGACGGTCAGCGTCAAAAAGACTTTTTAAATAAGCTGGCATCTTATGTTGTCTCCTCGGAATGATTTTAATACTACAATCACGACTACATTATTCAGACACACGTTTTAATAATCTTTGATTTGATAGACGCTTTCAGTATTTAAATGTCTGTCCATGTGGCTTATATATAACACCCACAATCTTTGCTCATTTCTTTTTTAATTTTAAATCTACATGATGATGATAAAAATAGCCTCACAAATATGAAATAAGCTAACTATCCCTGACAATAATAACACATGTGTGCTTGTACAATATTAGCAAGTCTGGGCAATCTAAAATCTGTTTATGTATTTCTATTTTCAAAATATGATATTTTTTTTATATTTTAAGGATAGTTCTAAAAGAATCTGCTTATAAATACACCATTTACCACAGAATATTTTCAATTAAATATTAATCTTAGATTTATAACTTTAATAAACGATAAACACTCTATGGGGAGTGGAAAACCCGTATACTTTTAGTTGTACGTAACATATATTGACTTATAATGAGACAAGATTAAACGATCAATACATTTTAATATTTGTATGATATATATTCATGTACAATAATACATGAATGTTGGATTCTGATTACATAATCTTTTATAGCTTTTTTGCTTTGGTTTAACGCGATAGCAACCCATTTAAAGGTCACATGACGGCGGTAAGTAAACCTATTCACCTTTCTTGGAAAGGCTAATTCATTGCTCATGGAAAGTGGAAAGGCTAAACCTCTGAATTTAGCTGTAAACCAGCTACTAGGCGCATACTTTCGCCAATGACTGACAACTGTTCTACATGCTTAAGAATCAGTGGTACGAATGAGAATGGACGAAGACATTATTTCATGACCAAACTAAACGAAAGTAATCGAACAATCAGTAGACTTGTGCGGAACAGACTGAGCAAGTCTGGCGGCTTTGACTCTGTTTAAAAGAAATATGATATATATACTAATGGACAAAAGTCTTGTCCAGTCTACAAAAACCATAATATCTTTTTTGTTTGTTATTGCACACTCATACATTTGGTATCGTAAGAAAGAGAATGTTATTATGCATTGAATAAAAAAGAATTGTGAAATTTGAGCCAGTTCTGTCGGTACAGTAATGTGTTGAACATTGACATTGAGGATTTGCAAGTTACAAATGATTGCGTTGAGTCAGTTTTAAATGAAACATTTTTCCAATAGTGTGTGTGACCCCATTAACCCGAATGAGTTCGGTGCTCCTTTTACACATCGATACTACAAGTTTGCGAAGGAATCTAGCCGGAAGACCAGAAAACTCATTCTGGATGAATTATACCTCTGCTACATGATTTTGAAATTTACCAATACTTGAGAAATTAAATAAATCTTTATTGTCACATTGATAACACATTTTCAAATGCTACATTCTATTATATCTTCCCTAATGCGTGAATACATGTCTGAAATAAAATATAATTGTAATAATGAAAAAAAAACAGCTTATTTACAAGTGTAAAGGTAATTTTTTTAATGACACTATATACAACGTATTCAATTTAAATACCATTGAAGTTAACTGAAGAACAAAACTTGAAAGGTGGTGTCAAATATAATATACTTAAGAGTTTGAACTTTATTAATAATCTGATATAGTACGCTAAATCATCTGAAACTCTATTTGGCAAACAAAAAAGAAACCGCATGATATTTATACTATTGTTTGTGGTTCTCAGACAGTCAAATTACGTACATAAATCCGGATTTTGTTCATTTTATACGTTTCTTATATGACTTTGTTAAATGTAAGAGAAAATGTTGTCTTAGTTCTAAGAAAAGATTATGTTGGACCTGTACATCAGAGTACGTGAGTATATCATAGCAATATGAAACGTGCCTTCATTGTCACGTATCACAAACGCGTGACAGTTTATATCCTTTTTGAAGTCAAAAAGCGGTTATTTTCCTTTATTTAATGGATAACGTTTAAAGCAACGTGCGACGTAACTGCTATGAGGACTTTGTATCCTTCCATACTTTTCCATGAACATTTTACCATAATACCGATTTTCCTCGGTAAATAAAAGATAACAAGAAGTTGTTGGTGAATACTGGTTATAGATAAAAGTCCAGGAAATCAAGGTTAGGTGAACTGGCCTCCGTAAAATGACCATAATTTGTGTATGCACTGCTTTATGTTCATTTACAAGAATAGAAATTTGATATTAGTTATTGAGGTTCATAAATAAAAGTGGAATATCACCTGCTTGTTGAAGGGTAGGCTATACTACGAGTAAAAGAAAGAGTTCGTGAAACTGGTAACTACTTACTAGTTTACCCTGATAATTGTTTAATAAACGAAAAACAAATTGTAAAAAAATCAGTTTTTTGTATAATTAGTTTTTAAAAAGACTAAGACACATTTAAGCGCTAGAAAAGTTGTAAATGACTGAGCGATTGAGTTATACGTGTTTACCAACTGTTTGCCTCGAACTTTTTTCTTTGTACATTTAAATGGTGTCACAGACATATTAAAAAACAGGTCATGGCTTTATTAGTACTAAAAGTGTTCTAAGATATATATCAAAATAACGATTTTAGTGAAAATGTATGTATCTATATAATTCACAAGCACACTACTTCGATTGATCTGTAACCAGACTAAGGGTTAAATGCCGACATGAATGAACCGGTAAATACTAATAAAACGATACGATATTTCAAACGATACTGACATCGGTATCATTAGACAATTGTGGTACCATGATCAACCCCAAAAATGAAAGAATCAAATAAACATTAATTATATTTCTTTGAAAACAATTAAGATATGTGTTACCATACATAAACAGTTATAGTACGAACAAAATAACATAACGTGTTTGTGTAAAGATAAAAATAAACCAATCTTTTCCAGAGGTTGGGCAGCATTAAGAACAATAGTTGAATAGTTCATTTTAACAAAGTAAGTGTGGCAGATAAACCACCACCCTCTTAGTCAATTATGCTTGTAAACGCAATACGCTTTACACCATAACACCAACAAGACTCTCATAAAACGTATCAAAATCATTTACTTTATTGTTGTCCTGAGCATCTCTTGTCGTGGATTAGCTCATTGTACTGTTTACAATAACAGTGTTTTGTTGTTATGTACGCACTATAAAACTACTTTATTTGAACAGTGAACCTAACAATGGAAAACAAGACATATCTTACAAAAAACAAGCGTCGTAGCTTAGAATAAGAAGAAATCTCGATAAATAGCTTGCTCAAGACAAGCATGATATATCAAAGTAGATAAACGAAACATCTTCACGACAATCATCATATACTCATTATGGTAATCATGTGCACTTGCATTACACGAACAGCTGATATAGGTAAAGGATATTATCTGAGTGCGAGGGTTTCCTGAGTTAGAACAACCTGGCCGCGGACTTCTCGAGAAAATCCGAAAAGATATGTTCTGTTCTGTTCTGTTCTAATTTTCAGAGGATCATAACCGAAGCATAACTAAATGTCGATTTGAAATATGAATGATCAAAATTTCCTAGCACACTGCATTAAAAATACATGAATAAATCATTAAAAATTGCTGACATAACAAGTCCAGACCTATAATTATGATTATTGCAATGCACCAACATTACTAGACTAATTAGAGAAAATTAGCGATAATTATAATTTTATAAAAGGCACCACTACTGGAAACTATCTCTTAAATTTCTGATAACTTTAATACAGATTTAAAATTCAAGTCTGAATTATATTTACTTAATTTCATGTAGCCTAAGAAGTGCGGCTTCATATACCCTCATATTCATATACCCTCGTAAATGAATATACATTGCATTTGAACAACCCTCGTACATGAATAAATTTTAACAGCCTTCGCGCATTAGTATATTTGATCAACTGGTACATAAATATAACTGAACAACCCTCGTCTATAAATAATGTTAAACAACCCTCATAAATGAATATATTTTAACAACTCTCGCACATGAATATATCTAAACAACCCTCGCACATGAATATATCTAAACAACCCTCGCACATGAATATATCTAAACAACTCTCGTACATGAATATATCTAAACAACTCTCGTACATGAATATATCTAAACAACTCTCGTACATGAATATATCTAAACAACTCTCGTACATGAATATATCTAAACAACCCTCGTATATAAATATATTTGAACAACTCTCGTACAGAAATATATCTAAACAACCCTCGTATATAAATATATTTGAACAACTCTCGTACAGAAATATATCTGAACAAACCCTGCAACTTGATGTATATGAACCTTCCTTGTACATGAAAATATTTAAACAACACTTTTACAAGAATATATATCTGAACATCCGCTCGTACATAAAAATATTAAAATAACCCTTGCACATGAATGTATTGGAATACAGGTTAACAACACTCGTACATAGATATTTTTGAACAATCCCTTCGTACACAAATATTTGAACAACCTTTCGTACATGAATATATTTGAACAATCTCTGCACATAAATATACCCGAACCACCCTCGTATATACATGAATATATTCGAACAACCCTTGTACATGTATATTTTAACAATTCTTGTACATGAATACATTCGTACAACCCTCGTACATAAATATATTCGAACACACCTTGTACAAGAATATATCTAAACAATCCTTGTACATGAATACGTTCAAACAACCCTCGTACATGAATATATATGAACTTGACGAAAAAATCTCGTACATAAATACATTTGAACAACCCTCGTACAAATTTCTAAGCTTATGGTTATCATCTTCTAGTCTAGAAATCAAATACATTGAATAAGATTTTTATATTTCAATAGAGATATGTCGTCTGCTTTCTAAATTATTTAATTAATTTTGTAAATCCTACTGAATAAAAGTTTAATTTTAAATGTCAGATATCTGGTATGAAGTTATTAATGCTGTTTTTCCATTTTGTGTTCTTATAATTATAATATTTGTACTTTTCAAAAGAACTTTGCAGCATCAGGCGGTTTATTTAGAAAATAATACATTCCGTTGTACAAAACATACAGTGTTTGTTATAAAGCAACTGGGGAGTTTAGTGCGTAGATATTATTCAGTATGCCTGGGAGAATTTTAAATGCACTCAAAATGTTACCTTTACTTTCATAAAATAAAGATGTTGTTATTTGTGTTGTTATTATTATCATTATCATCATCATATTATTATTTTATATGTTTTAAGTTCATTTTTATTTGTTCGGGACTTCAGTCCTAAACAAATATATTTACCGTACGGTGGCACAACAAAACCAACAACAGTCTATAATTATCAAATAATGACGGAGGAAAATTTGCTACATGTAACTCATAGACAAGAATATTAGAAATTGTTTAAGCTCAAATATATAGTGTGATGCTATTTTCATGTTGTTATTAAAACAAATGATATATCAAGTGAATTCAGCTAAACTTAGTTATCATTTCGTTTTTAAAAACAATTCTTAGAGATAACATTAATTTGGTGAGTTTAAAGTTTCGTGCTCAGCGCTCAGACAACAAAAATATCGTGACACGAAATTTAACACTAAACATGATCAATTTTAGTCCTAACGCGCTACCGTAGTAAAATATTTCTATTTTTCAAGGTCATCACTAAAAACGGTATTTTAAATGAATTTACTGCCACGTATAAAATTAATTAAATGTAGATACATAGGTTCACATCGGAAAGTCAACTCAAAATCAAAATACTACCGGCATCCATTACTTTTTGTGACCCAACAGCTATATTTACTGCGGGACAGAAGTACGGAAGCGTTGCAGCGCCTTTTAATATAAGTAGAGAATGCAATATTTTAAATTCATTTTTCATCACTTTCCCCTCGTTATTTGGAGTGCAACTTTTTTGTGTGTGTTATTGTATTGACGGTCTTTCGCATAGTATAAAAATATTTTCTGTTGCAATTTTGTCTAGGTCAAAAGTTGTATTAAATGAACTACTCTTCCTGTCTTCGATTACAGGAGGTAGGATTTAAAACATTGTGAATTTTTCGAACGGGTAATAAGTCCAGAAATATATGAAATGGACATAGCAAAGTTACCAATCAATCCATTTTTAAGTGTTCATGTATCCATTAATATTGTTTTCAAATTTCTCTCATGATGAAAGACATTAAATCAATTTCAATATAGTTATTTAATTAAATGTAGGGAGGCAAGTCAGGATAGAGCGCCATGATCGTGTGACCACATACACGACTCATGCAGGTTGTTTCGTCATCTCAGGATGAAGAACGCAGAAAACAAAGCGTTAGACCAAGTCCTAGCAAAACATCAACAGCTCTGGTAACCATGCCATATTTTCCTTCTCTAAGTAAAAGGAATGACTTGGTGTTTGGGAACGACTAGAGCCAGTAAAATGCTTCGCCAGAAAAAGGCAAACTTTGACAAAGTGAATACACTCAGTTAGTCTGTTTGGTACTATTGATCTATATACAAAATATTAATTACAAGGTTTTTGGTTTAATCATACGGCTGTATAAAATTTATCAGTATGTCAAATAAATCGTACATGGGATATTTTTACATGAAATTTCATAACTTGCTTTAATACGTTTTTTTTTCCAATCATAATTTAATTGCTTTTTTAATTTGATAGTGCAGTTTATTTGTATTTGATAACAACTCACAATATTTAGGATTCATCTTCCAAAATTATCTTCCCCATATTTAATGTCCTTTTTACAGTATTTAACTATTGTTACATGCTCTGTCCTTTAGGACCCAAATAGTGCAGTCGGCTAAGGGGAAGGAAATGAAATGAACATATGAAAAGTTCAAGAGGTCGCTGGTTCGAAACCTAGCAAATGCCTAAATTTTTATTTTTATATTTTATTTTTTATTATATATTTATATTTTATATTATATATATATGTACGTATTAAGAGGTAACATTGACATATTGAGATATATAATCTTATGAATATTTTAAAATGAATAGTGTTGTATTTACGTTTATTATGGTTACTTTAATCTGTACATGTATTAGAGCGTACTTCACTTTATAACGGAATCTTTATGGAGATATAATTTTAAACCATCAGTACTTAGATTTTACCAATGGCTGAACGATGCCTAATTTTATGCTGCAGTCGGCGGAATAAAGATCGTAGAAAAGTTTTGTTCATATAAAATTAAAGGTACATAATTACATTAAAGTATATCATATAAATCGAGGGTTGCTCTCAAGACTGTAGAAACTTGCTCTTTAATCCAAAGCTTTTACTTCAGTCTTGCGGGCAGCTCTGGAAATAAACCTACAATCATATAGATAAAGAGGACATTTTGATATAAACGTAAGATATCTTTATAACATTGTAGATCTACGTTATAAATATAATGATAAAACAATAATGATAAAAAGTCATTCTTTTTCATGTAAAATATTTCACATTTCCACAGAATATAATTCAACCAATTTTCTCACAATTCGTAGGAACTCAGGTAAAAAAATATTAGTTGAACAGCTGAAACTGCATTGTTTGGACAGTGAACAACAATGAATAACAAGTCATGTCTCTGAAAAAGACAAGCGTCCCTAAATAGCTTGCCCAAGACTTTCTACGGCTATCCTCCCTCCTACCAATGATTTTTAATTATGTAGGGCAGTTGTCAGTTACTGACGAAAGTATGTGCTTAGTGGTTGGTTAACAGCTAAACCCAGAGATTTAGCCTTACCATGGAGAATGAGTAGGTTGACTGACCGTCGTCATATGACCTTTACAATGTGTTGCAACGGCGATAAAAGCAACAAACAATCAAACAAACAAGCATGATATATCAACAAGTATTAACGAAAAATCTACATGAGAATTATGTACTCACTATGATAAGCTTGTGCATTTGCATTTCACAGAAGGGTAATAACTCCAAACAAAAACATACATATCGCACTATTGTAATGATATTGTTCCTTACGCCTGGTACCAAGATTGTTCTTTATGTTCGCAAAACCCGAAACTATAATAAGATGTTGGTTTATGTTAGAACATAAAACCGTGTATATGAAGTAAAATACAATACCCGATGTTAACCGAACAGAAATTCTGAAAACGACCGAAAATATTTGAAGTTTTTGACTAAGTTATCATTCGGAACAACCTCGGCAATCATCTACGAAGATGTATGTACCTCGGTAATCAGACATAGTATAGGTCGTTTGCGTTAAAGCTGGACCCCTAAAATCATGAAATATCTCAATAACTATATGATGGAATAAACTCAAATTTTGTTTGTGATCATAACTAGCATTTTCCTTCTCAAATCCAAAAAATCAGAATTTTTCATTAATTACAAAATATACTTCCCATAGACATGCAATGCAAATTTTGAAGCCAAAAAGAGACTTTTGTTAATTGGGTATGTGCCATAATCAGAACAGCTACATAACAGTAGATACAAAATAATAGCTTAATATGAGGCCCGGTGAGAAATTTTATTTGATAACAAAGTATAACAGTATATACAAACTTAAATGCCATCATCACTGTCGTCTGTATCGTCAAAATCTATACAAAATCTACACGTACGATTTTAAAGACGGGCCTCTGCTTTACAACTCAGTAGACCGTCGAGTGTTTATATAAGCGACAAATTTACAGAAAACGCACGGGACTTTGTATAAATACACTGTTATAATGACAATGTTATAATCAGAACAGCATATTTTACCTCCCGCCGGATTTTTGATAAAAAATTCCAAATATTTTGCATTATACCTTATGGAAAACTTTTTTATTTATCAATTAAAAATTCTGAAAATTTAAATCCTAGAAGGAAAAATTAAAATAAGATTGTATTAACATTTTTAGCAAAATCGCTGTTATAGTTTAAAAGATATTTACGGCAAATAGGGGTCCAGCATTAACGCAAACGACCTATAATAATACAACCAGGTTATAAGGTCCGGCGATTAACTCCCTGGCAAGTAGAACTGTTAATGTTTAAACATCGATGTGTAAAATCAATATTACTTAAAAAGTGTATGCTAGTTTACTAATTAGCTAAAAACAACATTCAGAAGTCATAGAAAATGGCCCTGGACTGTCTCTATATACATTGAAACACGTTCACTTGTCATTTCTTATGTCAATATTTAATAATAACCTTTTTACACGATTATCTCATCATTACATCAGAACAACGTCTCACACGTCGTATTTCAGTGCAGTTCAGACTACATTACCACAGAAACCAAATTCGTAGATCTACTTTTTCACCTTATGATATCCGAGATTTACCTGCGTAGAAGATCGCAGAGGTAGTTCCGATGGTAAAGTTATAACTCCCTTGATCGACCTCGCTCAAAATGCCAATACTTTTCCTACAAAACTAGTTTAATGGTTTCATATGGTTTGCATATTTTTAAATATGAGAGGCAATGCATTAAACTGACGTGACCCGGGTGCGTAGAAATTCATTTTATGTTTTTTTTTAATATATGTGTGTTTATCATAATACTGCATTTTGACCATGGAACTCTTCCTGTCTTCGATTATAGGAGGTTGGATTTAAAACGTAATGAAGTTTTCGAACGGATAATAAGTACAGAAATATATGAAATGGACATAGCAAATATACCAACTAATCCATTTTAAAGTGTTCATGTATTAATGGATTAATATTGCTTTCAAATTTCTCTCAAGATAAAAGAAATATTAAATCTATTTCAATTTAGTTATTTAATTAAATATAGGGAGGCAAGACAGGATAGAGCGCCATGATCGTGTGACCACATACACGACTCATGCAGGTTGTTTCGTCATCTCAAGATGACGAACACAGAAAACAAAGCGTTAGACCAAGTCCTAGCAAAACATCAACAGCTCTGGTAACCATGCCATATTTCCCTTCTCTAAGAAAAAGGAATGACTTGGTGTTTGGGAACGACCAGAGCCAGTCAACTGCTTCGCCAGAAAAAAGGCAAACGTTTGACAAAGTGAACACACCCTAATAGTCTGTTCGGTACTATGGATCTATATACAAAATATTAATTACAAGTTTTTTAGTTTAATCATACCGCTGTACATAATTTATCAGTATGTCAAATAAATCGTACATGGGATATTTTTACTTGAAATTTCATAACTTGCTTTAATACGTTTTTTTCAAATCATATCTTAATTGTTTTTTTAATTTGATAGTGCAGTTTATTTGTATTTGATTACAACTCACAATATTTAGGATTCATCTTCCAAAATTATCTTCCCCATATTTAATGTCCTTTTTACAGTATTTAACTATTGTTACATGCTCGGTCCTTTAGGACCCAAATAGTGCAGTCGGCTAAGGGGAAGGAACGGAAATGAACATATGAAAAGTTCAACAGGTCGCTGGTTCGAAACCTAGCAAATGCCAAAATTTTTATTTTTATATTTTATTATATATTTATATTTTATATTATAGATATGTACGTATTAAGATGGTACCATTGACATATTGAGATATATAATCTTATGAATATTTTAAAATGAATAGTGTTGTGTTTACGTTTATTATGGTTACTTTAAGCTGTGCATGTTTTAGATTTATACAATTACACAATCATGTATCAATATTTGAACTCATCCGAGCAATCACCTAGTCAAGCATCCTCACAAAGTTTTTAAAGAATTGAACCTAAAATGTGACCACTAGAGTGTTCACAAGGATTTTTCCATATTTGGGCTGTGTTACCTAGTTTTTAATCCCATGTAACCCATATTCAAACTTGACCTAGAAATCATCAAAACAATCTTTCAGACCAATTTCAGGACATTTCAATCAAAACAGTAGCCACTACAGTGTTAGCTCCTGTGACCTAGTTTTTCATTCGAGATTACCCATGTTCGTAATCATCCGAGCAATCACCTAGACAAACATCCTCACTAAGTTTGAAAAGAATTGAGTATTCACAAACAATTGTGGACGGACGACTGACGCCGGACATTCAACGATCCTAAAAGCTCACCCTGAGCTAGCTCACGTGAGCTAAAAAGCATCTAGATATATCATTTAATTTTTTAACAGTCGTTAGATCATGCTTAAATCTTACAAAAATTAGAAGTATTGTTTTTGAATCAGTGTACGTTATGCTATTGTATCAGTGTATTCCTAGTTTCGTAGCTTATTGTACGCGTAGCGCGCGAAATGTTTTTAATATATATTTATACATATTTTTCTATAAATATTATATTTTATGATAGAAAAAAAACTTTGTTTGGGCAATTTGAAGGGCGGGGGAAGCCGGGTCCACCCCTGGATCCGCCTATGCCAAAGACATAAAACTAGATGGGCTATCGTACTATCTTATCTCATATAAATTAATCTCTTACCGTTCATCATACTTTTAACGGCCATCTTGGATAGTTTTTCCGAAAAGATTTGTTTGTTTGTTTGTTTGTTTGTTTTTGTTGGGCTTAACGCCGTAGCAACACATTTTATAGGTCATATAACGGCGGTCAGTCAACCTACTCAATCCTCCTGGAAAGGCTAAATCTCTGAATTCTGCAGTTAACCAACTACTAAGCGCATATTTTCGTCAGTGACTGACAACTGCCATACATAATTAAAAATCATTGGTAGGAGAGAGAATGATCGTAGAAATAATTCCATGACCAAGCTCCACGAAAGTATGCCCTGCCCGGTAATCGAACCCATGACCCCTCGATCAGTAGACTTGCGTGCTATCAACTGAGCTAGCCGGGCGGCTATTTACGAAAATAAATCTTCTTGTCAAAAATAAACCAGAGCTTTCATATTTGTAGTGTATTAGTGTACATATATGTAATAGTTAATGCCAAATATGAAATCATTAGACTTGCTGGTTTTTGAAAAAAAATATTTTGGAATCTAATGATACAGAAAGTTTTTGAGTTGATGAACGGTTTCTATACAGCAAGAAAAAATGTTGTTACATTTATGGTAATATGGGTATTTCTAGTTTTACTAGATCTGTCATTTAATCGTAAGTATACATGTATGTGTATTATGTGCATAGAAAGAAATGTTAAAGTTATTGCCTTATCGTAGTTTATTGTTTCTTTCTTCTGGGTTCTATCTTTGTTTTTTATACATTTTAGCGGTACATAAACAAGAATGAAATATCAATCGAGAAGATTACATGAAAACAAATAAAACACTTTTAATGGTATCTTATTCTGATTTAAGATTACATGTGTTTTGTGGATCTATAGGGAATATATATGTGTTTACATTTTCTCACATTTTTATTATTTTACAAGTCTCCCGAGATGAAACAAAGTCTGTGAAATGTTTTAATAATCCTGGCTTCATGTAAATTTAACTTAGATAGTAAATGGCAGAGTTAGTGCGTGTGTTTCTAGCAAAACATCATAAAAATTTAATATACGGAAAGTCACGAATGTGATATTCTCTGCCAATGGGATATATTTAAATTTAACAATCAAAGCGCTGGAAGCATTTCATGTACGATTTAATAATTAAAATAACAACTATTTTTCTCTTCTCGAAACTCCCTAAATGTTCTAGTAAATTTTGATGTATAACATTATATTTCTCGGCACAAAAAATAAGTAGTACAGTAAACTAGAACATTTACAAAAATATTTTGTGCCCAGGATTCAGAGTAAATAATTACAATAACAAAATAATGCAGGAATTTTCAAAGAGAAAATGACACATATTTTATATTTCAATCCCTCGTATTTGGGTACAAAAACAATTCGATGAAAAGCATCACTTCAGTGTTTGTTTACCGTTCGAAGATTATTTGTGTTCATAGCTTGACTAATAGTTAGACGAAAGCAACTCGCTGATTGGATTTATGTTATGGAAGCCTTCCTAAATTTAGACCTATTTACGTAAATGACCAGTCTTAATTGAAACTTGTACGTTTTCTCTAATGTATCCTTCGTTAAAAAGTTAATATGATCAGTATTTATCCTCATAATTATCCACTCCTAGTTGCCAGATGTTTTTATTGACTTGTCATGTTTTTTTCTAATTTTCATGACTGTACAGTTAAAAAGTGCACGAATGTGACTTCACTGCGCCTTTTTTCGGTGTTTTATTGGGAACAATGTTATTTTGATTTTAGCTTTTTCGATGCAGCTGTCCAAGCCCACTTTTGACCCGTATTTTAACCAATACAATTTGCTCTGCCGTACCTGTTTGTCCAATAAAATTCTCTTCCGGTATAAAGAAATAGATAAAAGATATGGTTCCATTGGTTATTTTTGATATACAGGTGCGTAGTACGGACAGTAGTTGCTTAACAATATACTCTGTGTATTATTGGTGACTCACTATGCTAATTGATTATACATTTGCCGTAGTACGCTCCTAGCGGTATAACTGAACAGTAAATATGTCTATTTATACTTCAATTAAAATTTACCCTGCGTAGCACCAAATATCTTAAGATATTTCTTGTTTGCTTTTAAAACATGAGCAAAAATAGCATTTACTATCATGAGGTTTTGTGTACTCTACTTAGGTCTACTAATTAACATTAGCACTAGCCTTATCAATCATATCTCTGTTTTTGACCTTGATTAGAATATTGTTCATTAATTTATTAATTGCGCTAAGTAATAGATTGCTTCTCTAAATTACTGTAAAGGGACATAAAGTTTCTAAAATGGAAATACAATTCTTCTGTGAGTATTCATTATTTAAACCAACACGTATATTCAATAGTCTTACAGGTTTTTTTAAATAAAATGACTTTGTTTGTATTTTGAATATTGTTATCAGTGTCAAGTTAGAGTGCTTCAAGTGTGCCTTACTTAAATAGGAAACTGCTCGACTTTCTATTGTGACCTTCAAGATAAATATTGCATCATAAAATGGTAACCATTATTACACATATGTCCTAAATTACGATATTTTTGTTTATTTGACCTAAATAAATTATAAGATATAAAATAGTTGACTGAATTTATGAGACCAGTTATATACTAAGTTTATAATAGGAATATAGAAATTAATTTTCAGTCTTGTATCAATTTATACATCAATGTCTAAAGTCGTGTATCAGTATATGACAGCAAGGCCTAAAGTCTGGTATCAGTTTATGACATCAATGTCTAAAGTCTGGTATCAATTTATGACATCAATTTCTAAAGTCTGATGTCAGTTTATGACATCAAGGTCTAAAGTCTGGTATCAGTTTATGATACCAAGGTCTAAAGTCTGATGTCAGTTTATGACAACAAGGTCTAAAGTCTGATGTCAGTTTATGACATCAAGGTCTAAAGTCTGGTATCAGTTTATGACAACAAGGTCTAAAGTCTGGTATCAGTTTATGACAACAAGGTCTAAAGTCTGATGTCAGTTTATGACAACAAGGTCTAAAGTCTGATGTCAGTTTATGACAACATGGTCTAAAGTCTGATGTCAGTTTATGACATCAAGGTCTAAAGTCTGGTATCAGTTTATGACGTTAAGACCTCAAGTCTGGTATCAATTTATGACATCAAGGTCTAAAGTAAGTTATAAGATTATGGCATCAAGGTCTAAAGTAAGGTATAAGTTTATGGCATCAATACATATTTGACAATTAAGTTATCTTAGTTCATGTATCGACAAGGAATTTCTTTTGTTTCAGTATTAGTGTTTGTTTGCACGACCAAGCTATCCACAGGTAAGTATCTAATATTATCATACCTCAAGTGAATTGTTTACTCTATAGCCTAATGTGACGTCACTGGGTGACAAACCGTCTTGGCACCCTCTTGACATCCCCTTCAACTTCAACTTCAATGAAATGCTCCATCAAAATCCTATTGGACATCATGTGGAGGGCGTAGTGCTGGTAGTCGTGCTGTACAACTATTTTACTGGGGCGCGTGTGATCGGACGTTTCCCAGAAAAACAAGTGCTCGATAAAATAGTTCTGTGAAGTTTTTTAAAAGAATAACGTATTTACACTATACATTGTCTCTGGTAGACTAACCCATGTATGCAGTGAGATGTACCACTGCCTTGAATCCAACAAGAGTGTTTTGACGTAATGATGCTTCTGATAGATTGTTCCATGGAATGATAACTCTCGGAAAGAACGAATGTTGATAAGCGTTAATATTACAGTGATAGGGTACGAACATGTTGTTTCTGGTCGATAAATTGGTATTACAAATGTATACTGCATCATCCATGTTGTATCTAGGTGAAGGCGCTGGTAGGTAGTTTATAGGTACAGCTACAAGCTGGTGAACAATTTTATACATGAAGATAAGGTCAAATGAAGATCTACGTTGTTCCAAAGTTGACCATTTCAATTCAGATAACATAGAAGTGACACTAGTAGGATTTTGGTAATTAAAAGGTTTCTTAAGAACAAATCTTGCGGCATTTCTTTGCACTTGTTCAATTTGTTTGATCTGTGTTTTTTTGTTGGGGATTCCATATGGTTGAACTATATTCAAGTTTTGGTCGGACGAGCGAATGGTATGCACATTCTTTGATAGTTTTTGGACAGTGTCTTAAATTCCGCTTTAGAAAACCTAGAACTCTAGAAGCGTTAGACGTAATATTGTCAATATGGATGTTATACTTCATATTATCTGTAAGCTCGACTCCTAGATACGGATGGTGTTTCACATTTTCAAGAATCTGACCTTTCATAGAATAGTTAAATATCGATTTTTTCCTCTTAGTAGTAATGTTCATGATGGCACATTTATCCACATTAAATTCCATTTGCCGAGTGTTACTCCATTCAATTAGTTTATCAAGATCTTGTTGTAAGATTTCATGGTCTGATAGCGATCTTATAGCCCTATAGACAACACAGTCGTCAGCGAATAAGCGTATAGTAGATGGGATATTACTAGCAATGTCATTAATAAACACGAGGAACAATGCCGGGCCCAGTACAGTTCCCTGGGGTACTCCGGATGTTACACTGGAGAGGCGCGAAGATTCACCGTCGATCACAACCTGTTGCTGTCTATCGTGGAGGAAGGCTTTCACACAGGATAGTGTTGCGTTCCTAATGCCGAAGTAACAGTTTAATTGATGCTTTTTATATTTTTATTTGCATTCATACTGCATTTATACTCATCAGTTATTTTGTATCATATTAATATATTGATCCTGTTAATGTTAATGTTAAGTACGCCAAACGTCACGCCGTTACTATTGACGTCGCATGACGTCGACGTCATTTCCTGAATTATTGTTTACACCCTGAGGAAGGCTACTACAGCCGAAAGCTTGGAAAATAAAATTCATCAAATTCATTTGTAGTTAGACTACTTTTTCCAATATTTATTTCTAATGCCGAAGTAAGAAAGTTTCTCAGCCAGACGTCGGTGTGGCACCTTGTCAAAAGCCTTGGCGAAATCTAATATTGCCATGTCGACTTGTAAACCTTGGTTCATGAGATAAGTAATGTCGTCCGTCGATAAAACGACGTCGATATTGGCCCGCTTGACATTATCTATAAGCCTGCTTAAAGCGATGGGAGACCACTGCGTGGAGCTGAATACCGGGACTCGAGTGATAGCCATTTTGGGGCAATTGCAGTTTACCGGTACGTAAAAAAATCCGCGAAATTGTAGTGTTTTGTATTGTACTCATTTTTACATCAAACGACTAACTCAAACGGTGTGAAAAATGTCTAAAGCCTAGGTTTTCATTACTTATATCGGGTGAACATTCCGTTCTATCATCCTCTTGAGGATGTGATATTTATAATTATTTCACGGCGTCTCAACGCCGTGATATTGTGGTGGGTAGATTTTGATAGCAATGGGCAAAAGTCACGTGATAAAAAATGATAAAAATCCTTTCGATTTCCACTGCCGACAAATTTATTGTTTTTAATGCAACCATAGTACAGCCCTTTTCCGTTAAAAGTTAAATAGAAAAATCATTTTTGGGGGAATCCATATAAACAATTTTTCTTGCAACAATGCATCACACGAAAAATCAGCGTTTTATATCAACACATTTCCGCAAATCCTTTCGAATCACACGAAAAGGGGTAGGTATAAATCGCGAACCAACCGGACCAGGAGACCAGTTTAGTACACGGATACAGTTTAACAAATATGCGTATCATAATGTGTGTATAGTACATATATTATTGATATTTGCCAATAATTCATTTGAAAAGATAAGACACCAATATCGAAATTATATTTTAAGAAATAACTTTGCAGACTTTAACTATTAAAAGAATCGTCGATTGCTTCATCACATATTGTTGTAAATATTATATATTTCAACTGTTAGAGCATTTATCATTTGAAAACTAATTTGATATGATTCATATATTTTAATGATATACCTTTTTTTCTTATTAGCCGACTGTATAAATAAAGAAGCGTAATCGTGTAACATTGACTCTTAATTCTTACTCTTACTGAGCTCTATTGGCGATCTTTTCTAACTATGATTAAGTGCAGCGGACCAGTTAATTTTAAGAGCATAAGAGTTACGGACCAGGGTTGAGTTCAGTAACTGCGAACGTTATAGAACGTTCCGCAACGATACATTCGGAAGTCCTCGTCCATTTGCTGCGAATAATCTCGGACATATTTGGACGCTATTTTGAAATGTCCGGCGTTAAAGTAAACAAATGTATGACCGAGGAGTTCCGAATGCATCGTTATGTAACGTACTGTAGCGTTTTGTGTAATTGAACTTGCTTCTGGTTATAGATCGAGCAGATGTAAGATTATTTTTGCAGACTTTTTTTAATTATGAAAAGTTTGGTACTATATTGACGGACTATTGACCAGACGGACCAGGTAATTTTAAGAGAGTTAAAATGACGGACATTTACACCTAGGTGAAAAGCTCGCCAGTTTTTAATTTGTTCGAATGGAGTATGTTTTCTCGAGTCCGAGTGAATTCATTATTAAGAAAAATGATTTCTATTCGAAATAGCTTGCCTTTTGTATTTAAGTGCATCTTTTCGGAATTAAAATACATGTTAAATCCTTTCGTGTATCCGGCAACAAAATTCTTCCGTAACAAGTAAAGGTATGACTACTCTCTAATACACTGGTTTGAAAGATTCACTCGCTGACTCTCTACCTCTGCTTAAATACTATGCGCAAACTGATATTTCTATTTCAAGGCAAAGACGCACACATTTAGATTGCATGACTGTCTCGTGATTAAAAAATAAATGCAATAAATGCAACAAATGTTCACGCCTGTAAAATCAAAATGTCGAAATTCAAAGATGCTGGACAGTTATGCATTAGTTAGATGATTGGTTACACGGATTGGTAAGAACAGATCCGCAATGTGAGGAGCACATGACTAAACAGAAGCGATAAGTCATGTAAATAGCTTCTGTTCTGAAGAACTATGTTTTCCCTTCTGCCGATCTTTTTAAGCGTCATGCAAATATGAATTACTGGAAATAAATCCAACTAAAACCAAACATCCTGTCGGCATAAAGATGGTGTCTAGATCCAGACCATTCGCGTACTCCAAATTTGTCAAGATTCTCAATCTAACTAGTATCGAGAATCTTACTAGGCTTTTGGAACGAGATTGTTACATTTGAACAGAAAAACGTTTTATGACAAGTTACCTTTTAATTACTGAAAAACCTTAACATGACAATTCAATATAATGCTCTTTTGAGTTACCTTTAGATTATACTTAATCATTCTTTTTTGTTTGCCGTGACAATCCCTTTGCTGCATTTAGCAGCAATTTTTTACTTGTAACTATTCATTATTTTGCATTGTCATATTCTGATCCTAAATACCTAAACAAATCGCCTTATTGATAAGCATGTATGATTAAACATATTATACCAGCCTCATCGTTGATAATCTGTCATAGCCTTGGTCGATGTCCAGTGGTTGATAGACATGTTTTGAGTCTGGTAATCTTTTGTATGCCAAATCATTCCACTATCATTTATCTTAATGTCAATTTTCCTCAAAGTCATTGTGAAAACAAATGGTTAGTACTGGTATACCCGAAGTAATATTCCCTGACACCGCGGTAAAGTGCAGGATTTCAATTCCAAATGCCCCGGGTTTGAGAACTTGCCGCGGCTTGCCATACTTTGTCATGTAAATTCAATAGTCCTGTCTATTTTTCTCTACACGAAACTTCTGAGTACCCCGATTTTCATATTGTTGGATTTTTTTTTTCACCATTTATGTCCGATCGAGTATGGAAATGTGTAAATATACCATGATATATAGAGATAAATTGGTGGAAAGGCAACATAATTATATTCAATAGACCGCTGACATCTGGGATCTCCCGACATCACACATGGGGTCACGTTCAGATGACCTTTAGATTGAGCAATCAAGGCGCAGCTTCTACTTAGACGAAACACTTTTAATAGGCTGGGAATTTCGTAAATTCTATTTTAAGATCGAGTTGTGCGAACGGTATTGACGATGACTGATATTCACAGGCTATGATTGGACGATTCTTAGCGAACTAGGTCACATTTTATACAAATACTTTGTAAACAATTCTGTGACATCGACGATGACGTCATTGATATCATGATTCCCAAGGACAGCCGAACGAAACTTTTACTGCGAGCTAGTCAGATGAAAAATAAGCGAGAGTGTTAGAGGAGAATTTTAAATCGGGTTTTAACCAGATTGGTGGAAAGTTGAGTAAGGAAGATGATAAAGAGCAACAATCGTTTTTAATTACTAAAGAACTAGTTGACAAACGGCGTTTTTAAAAACAAACAAAAGTACAATATGTTCAGTTATTTGCAGTCATTTATCCAGTCGTTTGAATAATCTGTTCCGTTGTGCTCGCATATTTTTTCTGATCGTGAGCTACAAAAAAGCATAGTTTCAATTAAATAACCAATTTATTTGTTTTGATTGCACAATTTTTTTCAGGATTAACATGTTATAATTGTGGAATAAACACATTTGTTAGCAGCGATGTCAGTCAATGTCAGAATCAATCAGTATGTGCTGATGGCGATGTGAGTATTGCCTCTAAAATGTATGTTTCGATTTCAATAAAAGCAAATGATATGTAAGCTGATTTTTTATCTCAAAGTGAGTTCAAATTTACGTCGTTAAAAGTTTGGCTAACTTCAACGAAGTTCAGGGTTTTTATTGGCAGCTTATTTCACTGATTTCTGTGTTGATTTTTATTTATCTACTGGGTTTTAACGCCGTGTCAACACATTTTAGGTCATTTTACAGCGTCCAGCGCACCTAACCTAGCTTTCCTGGACCCTTGACTATAACCAGTACTCACCTACCCTTCCACAAGGCCGGAAACTTCTCTAAACTCCTTATTAATGGAGGAAAATTGACGTTATTGTCGAATTTTCATGGAAGGGTGTAACCTCCCCGGGTGGGATTCGAACCCGTTTCCCCCTCGGGACACGAGATTCCAAATTCCGGCGCGCTACCAACTGCGCTATCGACCCGGGTTGTGTGTTGATTTCTCTCGTTAGGAGTGCTATATTTTCGTTAGTAGTTTTTTATATATCACCTTTTAAAGTTCATATTATTACTAAAATGTATAGTTCATTTCTATCATAAATCGTCAGTTAAAACTCCAGCGTTAGTTCAACATAGTCAAAATTGTATAGGTTACAACTTACAAGAATTTACAACTTCCAAAAGCCAACAAAATGAAATGAAGCTAACAATAATGCTTAAGGAGTAAACTCACTTCTAATTTCTGTGTTGTTCTTAAGACACAGGGAGGTAATGGCAGTACAGCAATAAGATGAATATTAACAGAAGTAAAACAGCAATGTTAATATTACCGCTAGCAGTAACATCGGTTAGATTGATCTTACTGATGTTACTACTGTTCCTGCTAACTTTTTACTCATTTAAAGTTCATTAGTAATCAGAGTAATAAATTTTGTTTCGATTTGGGCCTTTCAAATTTATTCATGTCTGATTTTTTTTAAAACGATAACTTATTTACCAAACAACGTTTCATCAGAAATAGCTTCATACAGTTCAAGAAATTTGTATTGTGACCTCTCCAATGTTTTCCGTTTGAACTTTATTCCAGTATACTTTAGTAGAGCCACTATATGCTGTTTTGAATTGCTCAAGCTGGTTTATTGTATAAACTTGAGCACATATAGAACACACACTAAGCCCGCCAGGCTAGCACAGTCGGTAGCGCACAATTCTACTGATCTAGGAGTCGTAGGTTCGATTCCCGGGCCGGGCATACTTTCGTGGACCTTGGTCATGAAATAATTTTCTACGGCCATTCTCCCTCCTACCACTAATTCTAAATCATGTGGGGTGGTAGTCAGTCACTGACGAAAGTATGCGCCTAGTAAATGGTTAACAGCTAAATCCAGAGATTTTGCCTTTTCATGAACAGTGAGTAGGTGAACTGACCGCTGTGGTATAACCTATACAATGTGTTGCTACGGCGTTAAATCCAACAAACAAAACAAACAAACAAAACAAAACAGAACATACACTAATCGTCTGAAAACTGTATCATTTAATTCCTTAATGTACTTTTACATGTATGTTGCGACACTATATATCAACTTGTGGGTTGATTTAGTTATCGTCGCCAAATATAAATTTATATAAGCATGAATTGTAGAATGGTGTCGTACCATATAACTGTAATGGATTAGTATCCAATGGAATTCTACGAAATGATGATAATGACAATGGTTGTCCGAACAGAACAGGTCGTTTTAATATCAACCATTATACGTGTATCTTGTTCATAGATTTTGGTTACCCAACAAAAATTATTGTTTACCGCAACTAAAAAATGGTTGTCCCGGGCAATCGGACACCCACTAATTTAGTAAACGGTTGGTGTAATATATTTTGTACATCTATTCTAGAAATGTATGTTGAGAACACTTACTTCATCTGTTGATGGTCATATGGAGTTTGCTATGCAATGTGCCAGTGTAAAGGTAAAGAAATAACAAATGTGAAATAAATGAACTAATTTAACCTATAACTTAAATTTATTTCGAATTTTGAATTAAATACATACATGAGAGTTGAGGTAAATAACACATATAAAGTTCGTTTTTTCTCAACTGTCAAAACAAGAATAAATTCACGGTGAATGCGTTGGTTAAAATTATCGTAATGATACATTCATGAGTTTCCAAACGTGTGTACTATGATCGAGTAAAGCTGCTTATGCCGAATGGTATGTTTTAGTCAAGATATATTCAATAACAATTAGGCCGCCAGTACAAAAACAATACATTCAGTCGCCGTGAAATTTACAGTTGAGGAAAAAAAACGGACTAACTAGGTATACATAAGTAGACAAATTCAGTAATTGTCCAAAAGAGCTTACACATTTTCGAGCGTTTTGGTAATGACATACTTTTTGTATCAACTCTTTCTGAGGTACAACGCACTTGATTTACATCCCTAGCGATGTAACATATTTATTATGCATTTTCATTGTACTCGTATGATATAATATATATATTGTATTGAAATATATTTTATTACTTAATATACGAAAGGTAGATGTACCAGTGCGTCTACTTTGTATCGTACAATGTACATACTGAAATTAAAATGTACTGTTGTTTTAATCAATTCCAGGAATGTGATGGCAATCCTGAGATTGTTGGTAAGCGTGGAATGACAACAAGAAATATCAAATATGAATGTTGCTCCATGGACCTATGTAATATGCCGTCACAAACAACAACACCGGTACCGGTAAATAACCGTAAGTTTCGTGTGCTTCGAATGTACATACCATAAAGCAGAGCATAATTTCGTGAAGTTTGGTCATGAAATAATTCCTACGGTCATTCTCCCTTCTACCACTGATTCTAAATAATGTGGTGCAGTTGTCAGTCACTGACGGAAATATGATTCTAGTAAATGGTGAATAGCAAATTCCGGAGATTTAGCTTTTCCGGGAACGGTGATATAAGTAGGTTGACTGACTGTCATGGTATGACCTATACAATGTGTTGCTACCGCGTTGAACTCGACGAAGGCATAAGAACAAATCCAAACAAAAACAGATCAGAATTCATGGAAACATATGAACTGTCTTCACTTCCAGTCAGTGCCAAAATCTTACATTCGCCTAATCGCTAATTGGCGATTTAATATGCAATGATGACCAAGATGCCAGTTCAAAATGCGGCCGCAAGTATTTATATCGATGCTTGTAAGTTGTCTGCAAATTCATTCATTCTATAAATGACGATGAAGATATCTGTAAGACCGTTTGCAGAATCAGTTATTTTATCATATATTCGTTTTTATTCACTAGTCATTTGTTAGTCGCACCAACCCCCTACTCCCGAGATATTGCGGCGAATTTCGGAGAAAATGAACCGTGGTTCTACCAGCTTCTCCAGCCGTGCTTTTGAAAATTAATTCTTGAATGGCGGATAGGGCTGTCACGATACGCCAGAAGCGTGCCGCGATATATTGCAATACGCTGTCATCGTATCGCGATACGTACCACGATATATTGTGGGCTTTTAGGTTCGTTGTTCCTCTACTGTAAAAATTGCAAATCTTATATGCAATTACTGATAGAATCTAGCCTCTTTAAGTATTTACGGTCATTTAGGACTGAGACGCGCCCCAGTCGGTTAAATTCTTGCAACTTCAGGTTAGATTGAATGAACAATGGAAAAACTGACATTTCACTACTGTTTTTGCAAAGGGAAGAATTTTATAATGAAATAAAAAATTTCGCCAAATACCGGTACATTAAAATCTTACCGCGGTACGTATTGCTGCAGTCGCGTATTGCAATATACCGGTATACCGGTATATCGTGACAGCCCTAATGGCAGGTATGTATGAATATGTTTTCAGTAACTTGTTCCAGAGATATACAGATAATGTTAGAAGATTCATTGAATATACCAAGAGCTGACTATCATGAGTTGGTCATGTTTATTAAGTCTATGGTTAGTCATCTAGATATTGGACAACAAACAAACCAGGTACAATGTTCATGTAGTATTGCAGAAAGGGCACGCTTGATTAGACTATTTTTCCGTTTACTCGGAGTTATTTTCATCCGTTTAAATTGAATCTAGTGTAGCAATATGGAGAACGTTTGACTAAACTATACTATACCATTTACTCGGAGACAGAGGAGAGAAGAGTGGCACAGATATAGAGGGAGAACGAGAGCGAGAAAGAGGGAACAGGGAAGGGAGAGAGAAGGAGAAAGAAATGCATCGAAGGAGTAGGTTCATTTTCTCACAATTTTTGTCATATATCAGGGCAGTGTACAATTTTCAGTTTCCAGGGCATCGCATTATAGTTTCGATAATAGTTTGTCCTTGTTCAAACTGACGATTTTTAAGTTCCAGTACCAATATGAAATGATATTTGCCGGTACATTTTGAACCGGTACCAAATACCGGTATATGACCTTAATCTGAACCTCAGATGACCATGTGCTTTAAACAGGATGACCTTCGTGAATGTATTAGCGTTAACATGTTTCCCATCAAACAACATTGCTTACGGATTAACGTATGGCAATTCTTTTGCAAATCAGTCAAAATGTATGCAGAATAATGCTTATGTGTTGATATTAAAATAAGGCATTGTGTCCACTGCTATTGCAATTAACGCACTTTTTGATGACGTCATATTGTTTTCTTGATTTGTAAATGAGGTCAATGATGATATCATTGAAATTGAAAGCATGTAACTTGACCCTTCCCCATTTATGAAATTATGAAAATATTATGGCCAAGAACAAAGAATAAATGCAACACCTAAGGGAAACCGGAGCACAGATCTTAGTAAATTACTGAATTCTGATCACATATTTGTATCTACGTTCTTTGGAGATGCTGACAGGGATTAGCTTGACAGAAAGCATGACAACGATAGGTAGAGATTGGTATTATCTACATGATCTACATGACATTGATTTCTTGCTATTATATGAAATTGATTATTGATTGTACACTTCATCTATATTCCTTGTGCAGGATTTTTTCTAGGGGGGGGGGGGGAGGTCCGAACATTTCTTTGGGGGTCCAAACTTTCGAACCACAACCACACTATACATATTTTGCAAAATAATGCAATGTATTAATAATACATACTACGTAACCATTAAATCTATGTTAAGCACCGAGAAAAATTGCTTCATTTACTTAAAAATTACTTACAGTCAAGAAAAACACTAATGGACAGGTACATTTTGGAAATTCTAGGGGGGGGTCCGGACCCCCTGACACCCCCCCCCCCCCGCTGGATCCTATATGCTGTGGATGAAACAAGCTTATTTCGTTATGTTTAATGAAAAAACGACATTTTGATGGAAAATAAGATTTTAAGCGTGCACTGGTTTCAGGAAACTAAAATGTCGGCGCCTATTGACAACCTTGCTCCGATTTTTTCTAAAATCGCTAATATACTAGACTGAGTTAATTGGTTTACAAAATAAGCAAATGATCTAAGTTTCCATGCTTGACAGACAGAATGGTCTCATTGAAAACCTTAAAGGAATTGCAAGGCAAAGTTCAACTTCATCTTTCCTCATTTTGATTTCTATTTTTTTAAACTGTGAATGCAACAGACACACTGTTATATTACTTGGCAAACTATTTCTTTATTTTCCTGTAATATTTGGGGTGTTTCCTAACTAGGCCCACGTTGGTCAGGTTAGCTAAAAAAAGATTATGCATTTACTGATGAGAAGATACTAGAGCTTGTTATTGTGCAACATTAGTATAATTCTATTAAAAAGATATTCTAACCGCCTAAGAATGTTAAAAAGACAAGAAGCAACCAATGAAAATGTTTAATTTCAGCGAGTAAAGCATATAACAAATCTATAAATAGCTTGGTGATTCCCTCAGTATCCTACTTTCGTTTTGAACAATGTGTTAGCTACATGTTTTGATTCGTTCAGTTGAATGTTATAAGTGACAAATGTTATTAGTGAGTAATTTCTTAAGTTCTTAATACTTAAAGACTAAACTTGGTTTTATACTTTTGGCACAGTCATTTGCCTGTATATCTCTTTAAATAAAAAAATGCATCACTGAAAACTTAAGTTGCTGATCAACATTAGAAACTAAACCAAATGGTAAACAAGCATGACGACCTTGAACAGTAAGGGTGCAGATGCTCACTGAGATTCCATAATGTTCATTGTGAAACCTTATTCTGATTGTGACCTATGGTCACTATCAGTGGTAACACATCTCAAGCACTAGTAAAAAACTGTTAAACACTGATTTCTTTGACAAAGAAAGTTTGACTCACAATGTCACAAATGTAATATGGCAGTAAAAAATATGGTGACACATCAGAATCTATTTTGTCAAGCAAGCCATTAAATTAGGGAACGATTGTGGCATTTCCTCATCGATTCATTTGGGTTCCTTAAATATGCGTTGCTCATAAAAAATTCGCCAAATGAGCGATGTAGGAAATAGTTACAAATCGCGTGGTTAACAGCTAAATCCAGAGATTTAGCCTTTCCAGGAGGATTTAGTAGGTTGACTGAACGCCGTTATATGACCTATACAATGTGTTGCTACGGCGTTAAACCCAACAAAAACAAACAAAAAACAAATCGCGGGTTCAACCTATGCATGCTCATTTCAGTTCTTGGAAATTGTACAGCACTTGATGAAACTATTGTAATTGTTTTTGTATTATACCGTGTAAATAATGTTTGTAATGTCTTGAATTTTGATTAGCTCTTCAATGTTTGAGGACATAAAGCTATACATCGATATGGGACGGTACACCAACTGACGATGTAATTGTCGATATTCTCAATCAGAAATTAAAACTTCTACCAAAAACTGCAACATATGACATTGAACGGTCTCATTTGTTTGGATAACCCAGAATTGGGAATTGCTAAACCATTTGTACGTTCAAACATTGGAATGATAAAGATAAAATTTTCAAAACAAAATAACTACTGAAAAATATGAAATCCTCATCCTGTTATGTGTTTATAACAGATGATCTTACTAAGATTACTCAAGAAGCAGTGAAAGGTCTAAAACCTGACTCGAACAAATAACATTTTTGAATCGTGATGAACTTACGATGTAAGAGTATTCTACCAAATGCCGGGTATAGTGCTTAAGATGAATAAATTCTTGTTTAAGACATTACAGACATTAGCATCCACATAATCGTGATAATAGACATTTACAACCTAATCCAAAGTGACATATGAAATATACTATAATATGATTTAGGGGTCTCAAAAGAGTTTAGTACATGTAACAATAATCAGCGAAGAAAGTATGTTTTATTGAAGAAAAATGTCTAATAAAAAACATTTAACAGCGTTTTAAATAAATGTTAAATTTCTCATTAATCATTAAAATGTGCTACTAAGGACCTTCTACGTGGATCCTAAATGCCACAATCTCGGACACTAGGCTGAATTTTAAAAAAAGCTCGAAATTTCAACAACAAAAATACGCATCTTCTCATATAGGACGAAGCGCTCGGATATGCGTCCGATCTGAGCTCATGATAGCCCAAAACAGCATTAAATTTACGTAAGATACAGAAACAAAGCGCTAATAGTTTAGTCCATGAAAGTCCTTGAAACTTCATTCGGATTAAAAAATACAAGCTCAAGCTTTAGACTAGTAATTTAGACTATTCTTTTGTTAAATCGTTGCGCTAAATTAAAAAAAATAATAATGGCCGAGGAATAACGAATGTTTGTATGGTTTGTCACATTCATGTTACACTATGACGAATTGTTTTGTGGGAAAAAAACTTCGTAATCATCGAGCTTCGTGTCTATTATGCTTAAGGGCCATACCAACCGCCTTCTTATTTTTTAACATCGGTGACACAAATCGAATCTTAAATATCGCGAATCACGAATCGGCTCGTGAACTTTTCGCTCTTTCATGAAGTGTTTATCACTTCCCTTTCACGAACATATAAAAGGTCTTGGATTTATATTTTGAAGGCGGACTGGTCGTTATTCCATTAATTGGACAATGGACATTTTTACTTGTCCTATTTAAGTCGATGTTTCAAATATAATATAATCCGGATTAAAGAGTGCTAATTATACACTAACAAGTCTGCGACAAGAATAGCTTAAGGTTCATCGGGCCAAATTGTTCTATAGACTTAAAGAGAATGTAGCTTGTAAATGTTTCATTTAATCAATTCCAGTGAGTTATATTTGGAATAGTGAAATTATAATACAGAAATAGATGAAAATACTATTATAGTGTTTTTCCCGAGGTTGTGAGTGCATTTAATAGGAGATTATAAAAAACAACATAATAACAACGTATATAAATCATAATTAATAATACGAGTATATTTTAATGTACATGTTTTAAATCTGGCAGATATATAATTATGCGCTTGTAATCCCTTACGTTCAAGCTAGCTTTTTGGCTAAGTGGTAGATTGTTCGCTTTTTTAACCGAGATTTCCTGTGTTCGATTCAAGGGCAACCTGCGTAAATGGGTTATTTACGTAGAGGGGACAAATTCCCAGGGAATTTTAAATCACGCCTCCTTAATCCGTCCTACATGCATTCTAGCAACAATATATCGATGTCAGGATATGAGATAGGTGGATAATACAGTACATGTAAAAAGTCAATAGTAAGCTTGAACGTGAAAACCGTCTAATCCTCTCTAGTTATGTTTTATGATCTCGCATAGTCTAAAATTATAAACGATAGCCTACAATTAATTAAATATTTCATTCTTTCAGGTCGGCTTATCAACGTATGACTCAAATATTGATCATAAATGGGATTTAGATCGTCACGTGACGCAAGCTGAACTACAAGCGGCGTTAGACGAACTGACCTTTAACCACCACACCGGAAACAATGCTGATATACATCGAGTCGTAGATTTTCTTGTAGACAGCGCTCTCAGACACATTAATGGCGACAGGAGACTTTTTCCAGATACAGTTGTTATATTTATAGATCAGATGGCA
This sequence comes from Mactra quadrangularis, assembly GCA_025267735.1. NCBI lineage: Eukaryota > Metazoa > Mollusca > Bivalvia > Venerida > Mactridae > Mactra > Mactra quadrangularis. The sequence continues at coordinate 13,534,022 of CM046299.1, forward strand.
CTTGTTCGACTCAAAGATGCCATCGTGCATGAGAAAGGCTTACTAGATGCAATAACTCGTGACGTCATTCTCGTTGTTGTTGGTCCAAACTCTGGTCCAACACAAATTACGCAACTGTATACGTTGGCTTCCTCTTCCGGTCACGTGCTCCACGCTACCGGTTATAGTACTTTGATGTCCATTCAATCGCAACTTTTAAATTTGTTGTGTAAATAAAGTTTCAAATCACAAATAAGTCTAACTTTTCTAAAGCATATCTTATATTTTTGGAACATACAACATCAGGATAACATAGAGACTTTGAAACAATTGTGATCTTTTCTTTGTAATTATTTATTACTATAAAAATAACATAAACATACTTATTAACATATGAGCAGTGATTATCAATGTAAATCATATGAAGACACATTCATAACTCTTTCCATACAGAATATAGCATATATTGTACATGCACGTAAATATCATGAATCATTCTAAATGCACTTTGAGATCTAAGAAGTTAAGTTCTGACTCTATAGAGTATAACTTAAAATATACACATAAGTACTAGTTAGGTCATGTTTCCATTATATTTAGCTCAATACATATAAGAATATAAACATTATGGATCAATCTTCATACACATTAAGATGCAAGGAGATTAAGCTTATATAAAATAGAATTTCACCAATACATGTAGTATATATGTATTAAAACATTATGATTCAGTCCTCACATGCATCAAGGCGTTAGAAGTTTTGTTCCACTTTACAGAATATATCCTTTAATATATATGTACTAAGACAGCAAATATCAGTTCCAATGCACATCCATATATAAAGATTTATGTTCTGACTCAATAGAATACAACGTATGATTTATATGTACATATTATGAATCAATATAATTACACAAGATGTAAGACATTAAGTCGAGCTTCTAGAGAATACAACTTATGACAAATATCAATAACCAAACATATCAAAGAGTAAGAAGTCAAGTTCTATCCTATAGAGCATAACTTGTATTATACATGTACGGAAACATTTTGAGCCAACAATATTCATATATACTCTGATGATATTAGAAATTCCACCATGTAACTACAATTTAAAAATACAGTTACGGTATGACCTCAAGGAATATGACGTGTATACTGTTTGTACAACAACACTATAAATCAACGGTTTTCATATGTTAACTTATGTAATAATTTTTATAAATAAATACAGTATGTCTTCAACGTACAATTTTCATGTATGTAAACATTATGAAGTAACTGTCTCCCATTTTTTTGAAGGATGTGAAAAAGTCTGCTTTGTAGTTACAAGGTAGCTCTTCAAAGATTAACTTACAATATGCATGTACATAAAATTTTGAAAGAACAATGTTTCAAGAATTTCTTCTTATAAGAATACTACTTAAATAGTTAAGATAACCACAAAAACATCAGTTTATACATATGTGGTGAAATAGTGTTATAATAATTTTCAATCAAATTATTTAATCTTCTTATTATTGTTCATACCCATGATAACAAAACAATGTGAATACAATAAACTAAGCTTAGTAAAGGTCACAAGTCTTTTTCCAAGTATTTTATAACAACTGGTGATAATGGTTTGGTCATAACATGGTAGCAGTATATTCTGAAATTAAATAATAGAAAAACCTTAAGTTTACATAGTACATATAATGTAAAAAAGTCATGTTACATTTGGGTTGGTTGAGTCCACAGGCTTTCGTATTTGTGCCAGGTTTTCAAAAATATATCTATTCTTCCTTCTTTACTGAAGTAAAATTTTTCACTTGCAATGTAGATTTTTAACTGAGATATAAAATGATTTAAGTTTGGTCTAGTGTTCCTACTTTTAGATCTCATAATGATACTTTTACCTAACAGAATTATTAGATTAATAGATTGAGACAACTTTCTATTACCAAATAGAGTATCACATTTAGTCAATTGTATTGGCGGGAGATTAAACTCTTGACAAATCCAATTTTTAACTTCTGTCCAAAAATTACATGTATATTGACAGTCATAGAAAAGATGAGAAATGGTTTCTGAATGAGAATAGCAGAAAGAGCAAGAGTTATCGTTTTTGATACCTATTTTAAATAATAAGTGGTTTGTGCCTAGAATTCTATGGTTTATACGGTATTGTTACCAATGTAACTTTGAATTCCTTGTTATTATCAATGGAATTTTATAAACTAATTTCCATGGAAATGTTTCAGGTAGATTCAAATCAATTGACCATTTGGTTTCTGTCTTGAGCTTTGAATTCAATTTTGGTAAAATAGTGTCATATATTAACCTGCAACCTTTTTTATTTTCAAAAACAATCTTTATTAAAGTAGGTTGGAAAGGTGAACTGATAGTCTCAAAAGGAGTAGTGACATCCAAATTGTTTAAAACCTTTTTTATAGAATTGATTACACTTTGTAATTGCAAAAAATTAGTTCTCACATTGTATCTGTTTAGAAAATCGTGAAAAGACAAAAAATCACCATTTTCATTCATCAAATCATTTACAAATGAAACCCCATGTTGTTCAAAATTTTTAAAATAGAAACTTTTACCCCCAATTTTAAAAAAGGAGCTATGCCATAAAGGTGATGTTAGGCAAAACGTTTTATTGATCATTGAATTTTCTTCTAATTTTATAAGACTTATTAAGACATCTTTCCAAAAGCTATTTCCTATTGTATTTAGTTTTGACTTCATAATTATAGTCCCCACCATATTTTGAAATTTTTGATAGAAAAGGGTATTCTGAAATAATGAAATCATTGTATTTAGATTTTGTGGACATTATTCTTCTAAGCCAGGTGCATTTCATTGCACTGATGAAATTATTTATATCCAACATTCTTAGCCCACCTTTGTCATAAGATTGTGTAACACATGTCTTTTTGATTTTATCTGGCCCTCCATTCCATAAGAAATTAAAACACATTCTTTGTAACTGAGTTAAGAATTGGTTCCCTGGGTTAGGAATGCTAAGTATAAGATGATTAAGTTTGGGTAGGGCCAATGTCTTAATAACTACTATTTTACCAATTGGTGTCAAAATTCTCTTAGAAAACGATGCAAAAATATTTCTGATATCTTGTAACTTTTGGGTATAGTTCAGCGATGAAATTTCATGCAGGTTTACAGAGAAGTTAAACCCTAGTATATTGAATTGTTCTTTCTCCCAATTTAAGTTAAACTCTGGGCATAAATTCAAATCACTATCCCTCATTGAGCCAAGCCATACCACCTTAGTTTTATCAATGTTAAGACACAAACCAGAAATATTCGCATAAAATTTTAACGTTAACATAGTGTTTCTCAGTGAATTTTCAGTCCCATCTAATAAAATTGAAGTGTCATCAGCATACTGTGAAATCAAAAATTCTGCTGTATCAAATTTAATCCCTCTGATATTTGGATTAAGTTTTAACAGTAAAGATAAAATTTCTGCGCAAACAATGAACAGGTAAGGTGATAGTGGATCACCTTGACGACATCCACGATGTACAGGGAACCATTCCGAAAGATGTCCATTAATAACAGTACATGATTCAATATTTGTATAGAATAGTTTTATCCATTTAATTATGTTATCCCCAAAGTTAAAATTTTTTAGGGTTTTAAACATAAATGTCCATGATACTGAATCAAAAGCAGTGGCGAAATCAATCAATAACAGTAGACCAGGCTTATTATATTTTTCAGTAAAATACAATATATCATATAATAACCGTATATTATCGCCAATAAATAACCCAGGTAAGAATCCATTTTGGTCCTCACTAATGATTTTTGGTAAAACAGTTTTTAAACATTTAGCAATAGCTGAAGATATAATTTTATATGAAACATTAAGTAAAGAAATTGGGCGCCAGTTTTTTATAAGCAGTTTATCTTTATTACCTTTGGGAATACAGGTTATTACGCCTAGTTTAAAAGAAATGGACATTTCTCCAGTGTTAAAAGCCTCGTTACTAGATCTTACTAAGAAATCGCCTAAGTCTTTCCAAAAAAAATTAAAAAAGATGTTGTAAAGCCAGAGTTGTCTGGTGCAGAATTATTTTTCATTTTTTTCAAGCAATCTAGCAGTTCTTTATAAGTTAGTTCTTTTTCAATGGATGTTTTATCAAATTCTGAAAGTTTGGGAACATATTTATCTTGAAAATGAGTATTCGGGTCGAAATTTTCGGTATGTTTTACAGAGTATAAAGATTTAAAATGTTCCATAGTTTCTTTAGTAATACTACTTTGTTTTGTAAGAATTTCACCTGACTTAGCATAAAGTTTATTCATTGTTTTTGAAATAAAGTTTCTGTTTTCCAGATTACAAAAATAGTTTAATGGTTTTTCCTTCATGAGTCCAACAATTGTGATCTTATTAAGATAATTCTAAATAAAAACAGCACAATGCCCGTGGTTACATAGCCAAGTTATTTGTTAAGCAAATATCTACTGAAAATGTTGTTTTCTTTCGACTTGACTGGACATTTTAAATGGTTCAACTGAAAAGGTGGATAAAAAAGCGTCTCGTTCGGGTGTCGAACCATAAGCACCTGATACATGATGAATGTATACCGTGTCAGCATTTAAACCTCTTTAACCCTTTACTGGTCAAAACATAGGCAAAATTTTACCATTTTTCACCTTGACGTGTGTAGGCTATTTCAAGATGCTAAGTATCTTTGCTAATTAATTGACAGATAAGCCAATTGGCCAAGTTGTTCCCTGTGTGATTTTCCCTGTGTGATTTTTTTCATAATAACCATTCAGTGAACTCCGAACCCAGTTACTATTATATGGTAATGTTGGGTCGGAGCAAATAGGCAAAAATGCAATTGTCGCTCTTTTTCAAACCTTAATTCTATTTTCCTAAAATGATGTCTCAAGTGCTAGAACTTTCCAGAGACAGGAAACTGGTCATCTTGTCACCACTTTGTGCTATTTTTCTGCACTTAGTGGTCCAAATTCTATATTAGATGCATACTACGGCACTTGGTCATCTTGTCACCACTTAGTGCATTTTGCTGCACTTATTGGTCCAAATTCTATATTAGATGCATAATACGGCACTTGTACTCTTGCCTTAACTAGTTTTATGGCAACGTGATAGATTTTTTAGTTACTTGGTATGTCGTGGTTCCGATTTTAACTCGGGTCATATACTTTGTATTGAGTTATAAATGGCTTCCAGCATGACCAACTATGTGTGATAGCACTCTCAGTTTTTCATACAGAAAATTGGACTCTATTTATTCAAGGACGAATTACACATATATTACATTATCCTACTACGGTACTTTTATATAGTATTTACCATGTTAAGTGTACTTCAACTGAAGTTCCAATCTATGTCGTGAGAACTGCAACCTGGATTCTTTGCAAAAATGTTTACTGGATTCCAAATTACATTATGTGCTAATGGTGTCCAAATTATCTACTGTGAGAAAAATAATTTGATAGTACTTTCCTTGAAAAATCTGCTGTTTTTCCCCTCGGTAATATACAGATACATGCTTAATTCCCACACCATGATAAAATTCAAAAGTATCTTTAGGCCACAAAAAGTTGATCATATGTTCTATGGATTTTTCTGGGGGGAAAAATGGGGCGAGCGAGGGAGAAAAAAATAAAGAAGTCTTTATTTAATTGCTATATATAGCGGTTTCACCAAATTTTTATGAGCGAGCGAGGAAATAAAAACATTTTTTTGTAAAAAACCATCAAAATTAAGGTGCGAGCGAATCCATAGAACATATGATCAATTTGTTGTGGCCTTATCACAGAAAAAAACTTAAGGGATTTTATATCTATCTATCTATCTTTACTGCACACGCTCATATCTGAGCATTATGGCAGGATGTAGAGGGTGGCATTTAACTTGATCAAGTGCTCATAAATAAATAAATAAAATTTTGCACACATAAGTTTAAAATAAATATATGATTAATCAAGTTGCAGAGCCACACTAGTTAAAACTATTTACAAAATTGTAAGTCTGTACAAAGTACAGGGTAGTAGTCTAATTTGACAAACGGGATTTAAAGGTATCAACTTTGTCAAGAGATACCACCTCCATAGGAAGAGAGTTCCATCAGTTAGAGATATGAATTGCATATAATTACAGAATTTTAATTTCATTATCAATTCCTTTTCTGTTGCAAATTTCAAAATTTAGACAACATCAAAAAGCTCTTGAAATTCAATTTTGTCATATAATAGCATTTACTATTGAGATGTACAGTAGAGAATTAATGCAACTGAGAAGAATACAGTTGTGGATTCTGCTTAAGCACAAGATTATCCGAATGTAAGTTCATACTTGACTTATTTTTATGTATCAATATATTTTCTTCATGTAGTAAACTAATAGTTCGATCAAGTGCTTTTTCATTAGATATATTTAAATCAGTAATATTGATAGAAAGATGAAAATTAGCTATATAATATATAAAAGGCAGTCGAAAAGTTTAGCTTGCTCTAACCGATGTCTGCCAAAATGATAATCAAAAAGATCTTATCAGTAGCCATGACCAAGGACCCTATATAGGGTCCTGGTTATGACAGAATATGACGGAGACGTAGATATTTTATTGCGTTAAATCTGGATCCCTAAAAACAACATGAAATATCTCAATGGCTATCGAATAGAATTAATCAAAATTTTGTATGTGATCATAACATGCTTTTTCTTTCTCAACTCAGATTTTTTCTTCAATTGAAAAATGAAAGATTAGTACTCTAAATAAACAACATTTGCAAAAACAACAACAAAATACAGTATAGCTTCGTAACAACATCACTCTCGTACCCAGAGTTTAATTATCAAGATTCTAAATCGAGAGTTTGAATAACATCTGGGTACGCGAAGAAACGACATTAACTTAGGTTAGAAAATCAATTTTATATGCATATATACAATCTTTAGATCTGTTAGCCACATTCTTTTTGAATGTTAAATAATATGAAATAGTATTTCGATCATGTCCTTGTTACACGTATTTCGATAAAGCAAGGACCCTATATTACACCGTATATAGAGTCCTTGGATAAAGTAAGTTAAAATGGGCGGAGTCTACATTTAAAAGGCGGAGCCAATTAAAGTTGGTGTCTATTTCAACGCTGACTGTCTAGCTTTAATTTGAACAAAGAAAACAAAAGTGAAGAGATTAGTAATTTTGTAAGTAGAAGGAACGACTTGTAATTTTACCCTGTGTCAGTGAAATAAGCAATTTGGTGAGTATTTCAAAGAACAAGAACGGTATTATTTACTAATATTGTTAGAAAAAAAAAGATCTCGTAGAGAGTTGATCCTGTGTCAAAATGTAGAACACGGAAAACAAAACAAACAGAGTTGTAAACTGTGACATCAGAGTTTTGACAGTGAGTCAGATTGATAACATAGGGTAAGTAATGTTCTGTTGTCTATAGTGATGGCCTAATTAAGTCTGGACTATCTGGTTAAGACCAGCTGTATACTCTTACGCTCTAGCATAGGTGCCAGTTAGCCGATCTCAAAGTCTTACTCTTAGGCCAAGTTAGGTTCATGTTTTGGTCCAAGCCTACGCCGATTACAGGCTATCTTCATCTGTGACCCTTATATATATATATATGTATAAGAGTCACAGACAAAGATCGCCTATGATGCCGATAGCCTATGGTGTGGACAAAATGCTTCCGTCTGATTGTATTCAAAGACATAAACTCTGACCAGGATTTCGATACAGTACCTTGTTGGAACCATTTTCTTACATTGATGATGTCAGACTCACCACAGCCTTTTTTCCCTTTGTTCACTAATTATTGACATACAAACATGTTTAAATAGCATTCGAATATGTTAAATAGCAATGGCAATGCATGAAGCAAGCGCTGTGAGACAACTGTACTGAGATATACAACTCATTGCACTTATTGGTGATTTGGCTCTGCACAAGAAATAGTTCATTGATCAGATGTCTGTAAGGAATTCAGAAATGTACACCATGCTGGTAGCAGTCAAAGACAATAAACGTAATAGGTACTAAGATGACTGCCATTGATATAATCAGTACCTTATAGATCACTCAAAGCAATGCTTTTATTTGTTGATATCATATTTGTGTCCATGTTTTATTGTATGTTTTCAGTGTGATGTCAGGCAAACCTTATCCAACAGCTCCATCTTTTGGAGGTTCAGGTTACCCAACACAACAAGGACCTTATCCTACACAATATCCACATCCACAGTACCAGACAGGATATCCTTATCAACAACCTTATGGTATACATGATTGTTATTGTTTTTTAATAGAAATTTCACGTTATAGTCTTAAGTTTTATGCTGATGCTTGTTCACAACTTTAAAGCTATTACTAGTACTACTGGTCAACAAGCTGCTGGATTTATCATCATCAACTTCAGTTACCACTTCGATCTTCATAGAGCATAATCACAATTAAATACTTACGTACATAGGCAGCAGTCAGGTTCCCTTTATGTGCAGTTGACAGATTGGTAGGGCAGAATTATAAGTTATAACTTTCTTGGGGGTATCCAAGACTATCAGGTTCATGGATGTAACCACTTGGCCTCTCCTACTCAATAAATTATTATTTTGTCAAAGATACTAATATCACTTGATATAGCTTTATGCTTTGTAAATAAGCATAGCTGCTTGTGATGCAAACATTTTAATATATTTTATTGATTTTAGGGCAACAACCAATGCATCAACCTTATCCAAACCCTCCACCCTACCAGGAAGCTCCCCCACCATATAGTACCTCAGCTGTGGTAAGTCTTACGTTTCATTACTTCATAATATACTTAGAAAGTAAACAGGGTCCATAGTCATGTGATCTATAACAACAACTTGTAAGATAAACAAACACTTGTTTTTCACTGATTTCACTTTTTTTAACAAATAATTCAATGCTATCAAAAAGTAAAATTTAATTGTAAACTCTGAATCCTCCACACTATATTTGAGTAAAGTGGTAAACTTGGTCATTTTCAAAAATATGTCCTGAGGATTCATTGTAAACAAATACAATCCACAGGCTTATGTTGTCATTTTCAAAAGAAGAAAGTTAACAGGTTTTGTATGCTCTTTGATTTTTTCTATGTTTTGGATTGTGCAAGAATTCAATTAAAAACGAGTGTTTACTTTCCCTCTGAATATCACATGACTGTATACCTTGGTAAAGACCTTGCCACACTCATCATTATGTCAGGCTATGCAAATACTATAGAAATTTAGACATGTCTAGCTAATAATCCATTTAGCCTAGCAGAATTGTAAGTTTATACCTTTAAACTTAGGTGACTGATCAAGGGCCATCTGTTTTTTTTCATTTTGAATGTGTGAATAGATTTGAATGGATCAGTGGTTTGTAAAACAGAACTGCACCCAGGTTTTGCGAGAAAAAACCCTCATCATGGAAAATAATGATTTGTTACTGTTAGTAAAATGTCGGACTTAATTTATGGCAATGTATACCAATGTTTTGCAGCCTATGTTATCACAGAAATATTCAATTTTGTAAGATATCTTATTTGTCATGCTGGCATTCACTTTGTAAATGTAGACTAGTTAAAAAGCATGAGACCCCCTTTCAAACATACTCACATGCATGCTAACTTGTTAAGAGTGTATTTATTTGATGTACACTGACAGGCATGTTTCCATATTTCTGAAATTCTTGTTGTGAACATTACAATGTGACTAGACCTTTATGGTACTATGATCAATAAACTTCAACAATGAAAACTGAATATCTTATATACCCGAAGTCCTAAGTTTTCAAGTGACAATAAAATGTATAACAATGTGTATCGGTTTGGGCATTAAAGGTGTCTTTCTTAAACAATAATTTTTACGCCCTTTTTATTATTTACTTTAAAACTATAGTCTTACATATTCATTTCATAGTTCTCTCATTGCAATTTTTATCACCATAATTATGTTGATTATCATTTTATGAATGATTTGATTTATCAATATCTTATGTTAATATGATCATTTATTTAACCCCTTTACTTTATTTATATAAATAAATAGGTTAGGTTAAGTTGAATAGCTCAGATATAGAAAATAGTCACCTTTACAATGTCAGTCATTGCCTTAACTCACTAGTCCCAAACAAGGTGTAGAAGTCATTTTTCCTTTGGCAGATTGTTACTCAGGGAAGATGAGGCTTAGGCTTTTTTTCACTTGGAAAAGATTGGCTTGGGTCTTTTTCCTTTGCCTTGGTGGGGGAATAATGTCTTAGGCCTATGATTTTACTGAGTGAAAATAGATAAGGGCCTTTTTCCCCAAGGAAAGATTGACTTTGGGGGGAATTAGCCGGTCTGGGGCTAGTAAAATTTTATAGTCAGGCTAGTTTTGCCTATTATTATGAAACATAATTCATGAGGCTAGTGTTTTTGAAAATTTAAGGCAAATACTGCATTTTGATCATCATTTTTGTTTTGTTTGGTATAATCGGGCTTTGTAAACTTGCCATCTTATGAAGTTATAAGCTTGGCAGGTTGAAAGCCTGTATTATGCGTGCACATTATATTTGTTATGATTTTACCCTTACAGCCAAATCAACCAAGACAACCAGTGGTTAGTACCTTAGTTCACCCATGCATATCATGTATATTCTTTTCTGCTTCAAAGCTCCTTGTGTTGTTTAGTATGAACTTATTGTTATATATATACCCAGTTCTTAAAAGTTCCGCTATTAAGACCACCTTGCTTATTTGTTGTTTTACTGTATCTGTATACTCCTCACTTTTTATAAGCCTTTTTATACACCTTTCTCTTATTTAACCTTGATCTACTCTCACAAACTCAACATTGACCTTCTCTCTCACTAATGCAACCTTGACCTTCACTCACTAATTCAACTGTGACCTTCTGTCTCTAATTCAACCTTGACCTTCACTTAATTATTCAAATGTGACCTTCTGTCTCTAATCCAACCTTGACCTTTACTCACTAATTCAACTGTGACCTTCTGTCTCTAATTCGACCTTGACCTTCACTCAATTATTCAACTGTGACCTTCTGTATCTAATTCAACCTTGACCTTCACTCACTTATTCAACCTTGACCTTCTCCCTCACTAATTTAACCTTTCATTCTCTCTTACTCACTACACCTTAGCACATAGCATTTTCCCCTCGTCCAATCAGCTGTCGAGGATTGTTGATAGTAGACATGTACTATATTGTATAGTATAGAAGCGTGTTGAACTTGGGAAAAATGCTGTGCTAAGCCAGTTAGATTATGTTTTCATTTTACTATAAGGTTCAGTGCTCGGGGCTCCGCCCCTGGCACTAAACCTTATAGTAAAATGAAAACATAATCTAACTAATACTTATTATAGTACTGTTTTTGTCTATCTTATAGTTCACTGTTTGATTACACTGTTTTAGTTACTAAAGACATTTAGCTGATACTGACCAGTCATTTATATTGATAAGTTTACAAAACCCAGCAGTTTTTACCAGTCCATGTGATTTCTATGCTTATAAAGTACCCACCAAAAGTTTGGAGACATTTTCACTGTGTAGGCCTATTGAATAGCTTTTATGTAAAATTTGATAACTTGATAAGTGATAATTTCTAACTGCTTTTTAGTTTTTAATTTATTTTTTGATAATCAATATAACTATAACTGAGACTACAAAATTTGCATAAAAGCTACCGGTATGTTATGGAAAAAAATGACAACTAACACAGTTTGGGAGGGTTTAGGATGTCAGATGCTGAATCTTATAAATGTGTTGCATTCATGAAGTTTGTTTTCTTTTTATTACAAACCATACTGAAATATATTAAAAATGATGATTCTACAAAAATAATCATCTAACTTCAAGAATTGTAGTAAATTTCTTTGGTCTCCAAACTTTTGGTGGGTACTGTAGTGTATAAAGCTATGACTGACAATCTAATAACTTCTGTATGAAAGAGATTTGTCAGTCCAGTGGGAGTTTCAAGGCTGTGGCAGACAGACTTACCTAGTTTATCAGATGACTTGCCGAGTGGAAATAAAAATTTTGTTTATTTCTCCCAGTTGTGTGGGTACTACTACCTAGTCTAGTGAAGACAATTAGAAAGTGTTAATTTTCCTGGAAAAGTTTCTTGGACAAGATGCTATCAGACCTTTTTTTCCTTATATAACAGCAGCTTTTTACAGGTGCCTTTACCTCTTAAAATTTCCTTAAAATTATGCAGTTTTCTGAAAATTTGCAGATTACCTTTGAGTTTTTGTTCCCCTATCTATGACCCTATCTAAGGCCCCTTCCCCAAATACTGAAATAAGGCCTGGCTATAAGTAGAATATTTTTTGCCCAACTGATAACAGAGTGTCAATGATGTGCTTTAGTGGTTTCGTTAATGTCTTTGTATGTCATAGTGCGATGTGCATCATTGACTTACAATGTTAACACTTTTCAAGCCACATATACACTCCCTTTTACATCAAATCTTGTCTAAAGCTTCATATTAATAAATTTGAATAAGTTTTAAAGTAAGACATTTAAGATAGAAAATCTAGGTCAGTAGGTCATCTAGTGAAATAGGTTAGTAGGTCGGGTCAAATAATGAAAAGTATGGCCAGGAGCTTTAAAAAAATTGTCGTGCAAAAATCTAGTTTGAATTTGAATAAGGTGAGCAACCTTTGGTAATCTTTGCCCTCTTGTTTGAGGTTTTGCTGCTTTCAATATGTTGTTACACATTATTGTTTTGTTTGATGGAGTGAAGTGACCTTGCTGTTCATGTCTTTTATGAGTTTTGTATTGTTCTTTGTTGCATTTTCTATTGTTACTGAAAGTTTTGCACTAATTGCTGTCTGTGATTTGCTATAAATATTCATGAGTTTATGATTTTAAGTTCATGAACTTTGATTTAGAGCTGTGTAAGTACTGTTTTTGAACTTTCATAAATGGCTTTTAAAAATGTTTTAGGAGCATCATTTTGCAGGGTTTACATCACTCTTGAGACAATTTTTCATCCATATGAAGATAGCCTGTCAACCTACTAACTCTCTATGAGATTTCTAAATCTATGTTTTTAAACAGTGCTGAAGTACTGAGCATATTCCAGGGTTTGACACTTACCATTTTTACCAGGGATCCCAAAGGAGTCCCTAATCAGTTACTCAGGGATTCCTCCTTAATGTTAGGTATTCCTCAAATAAAAGACAAAAAGTTTGGATACAGATTTGCAGTCACCAACTGTAACAAAGCATGGCAATTTTCTGGGATCCTGATGGAATCCCTAGATGAGAATCACTCGGATTCCTCTCAAATTTTTCAGGATCCTCAGGATCCCGCGACACTGTTAGTGTCGAACCCTGTATTCATTTGTCAGTGACTGATAACTGCTTTACAATAGTAATAAGGCCACATTCAGTTCCCTTGGAACTTCTTAAGAGATCAATGTTTGAATGCTTATATGTATAGGTACACCCTCAGGGATTTGATAAACATTATTGTGTCTTATTTAATCTTAAATGAAAAAAAAGATATTTGCTTGAAAAAAAACAATATTTGCACAGAAAGAACCCAACAATATTTGCACGAATTGTAAAGAGTAATGTTAGAACTCTGATCACCTGTGAGGTCAATTGGTATGTTTAGATACAATGTTTTGTGCAAAAAAGCTAATGACATTGCCAAGGTGAAAGGCAAGTACTCAATGACCTTTCAGAGACCATAGCGTGTGAAGTAAAATCAACAAGTGTAAGAAATTCTGATATCTAGAGGATAGTTTGTCTCAGGTTCAATAATTACACTGATATTTTTTAAGTGGTATCAAAATTTATGGTTTATAAACTTAATAATGCTTTGAATTCTTGTGTACTAAGTCATTCCTAATGTAAAGAGATATATCAGTATAATTCATTTTTATTAGCTTGACTTTTCGCAGAAAATGAGAGCTATTGCTATCACTTTTGCGTCGGCATTGGTTTTTAGGTTAAAGTTTTTTGAAACTCTTATATCTTCAACACTATCCAAGTTATTCTATTGAAAGTTGGTATACTTATTTAGTGGGACAATTTAACCATACTGTGAATGGGGATAACTCTGGATGAATTATTTTTCGAGTTATTGCTCTTTTATACTTAAAAAATTGCAAAATATGAGGTTAAAGTTTTTCCTATGTAGAATATCTTCAATACTGATCAAGATATTTGACTCAAAGTTTGTATACTGATTTGTCGGTAATATATCTACACGACTATGAAGGGACGTAACTGTGGATGAATTATTTTTGGAGTTATGCCCCTTTATACGTGAACATTTAAGATGAAATTTTGTTCTAATGGGATATTTTTAGTACTTTCAATTTTCAAATATATTTGATTGAAAGTTGGCACGCTTTTTCATCAGTTCTTCGTCTACCGGACTATAAAGGAACATAACTCTGGATTACTTTCCAAGTTATTTCCATTTATACTTTAATATTTAAGATTAAAGTTTGCTCAAACTGAATATATTGTGTTCGATAGAAAGTTGGTATGCTTTTTCATCAGTACTACATCGACTACTACAAAGGGATGTAACTCTTGATGAATTATTTTTGGAGTTGTGCCCCTTTTCAACTTTTAAATTATGGTCAAAGTACTTTAAACTGAAATATTACAATACTCATCATCATCAAGATAATTATATGACAGTTAGTATGCTTATTCATCAGTACTGCATCTACACGACTACAAAGGGACATAACTCTTGAATATTTTTGGAGTTATTACCCTTTACTTAAATGTTGAAATTTGTTTAAATTGAAATATTAATAGTTCCTTATAAAGATATTTAAATGAAAGTAGGTATGCTTATTCATTGATACTATGTCTACTTTACTTTGAATGGACGTTACTATGGATGAATGTTTTAGGAGTTATGCCCTTTTTATATTTTACTAATATGAATTGGTAATTATTGTTTGACCGATTTATTTCCTTTCAAAAATTAAGTCTTGTCTTAAAATCATTTTTGTTTAAACATAAGCCTTGCCATGAACAAAACACCCGAAAAGTAGAGCGCGCTGTCCTTGGACTGCTCTTGTTAAAAGTTGTAAATACAAATGTATGATAGCAAAATATGATGATGGCAAAAGGATGAAGTAAACAGAAAGGTGTAAGCAGGCATTTTAATCAGTTTTAAATTTGCAATTTTACTGTCAATCCAGTTTAATCCCCCGATAATAATAGATGAATGACAAAGGCTGAAAATATGAATCAAAATGGATGATGATTATCCAATTCTTATTGATTACTAGAAAACAATTTCTGTTTTTAGAAATTATAGCTGCATTAGCATTTGTCATAATATGAATAATCTATGGACACAGTATGCTTCACTTAGGCGTACTTACCCATGTAGTGAAATCTCTTAGCATGGTGTGTAATTATGACCTGCTGAAATCATCTGCTTAATTTGTAGATTTCATTCAATTGTCACAAAATTTAATTGAAGTACTGTCTAAATGACAAACAGCTTGGAACCACAGATGTCAACCACAAATTTCTTTATGTAAACTATTACCAGGAACATTTGTGTCTGTGTCACCTGTGTTTGGAACCTGACTATACGCCAAGTAACTCTGCATCTGGTCCGTTTCTATTTTGTTTGCAAAGGTTATTACAATCGCCCTCAACAAGCTAAAGGTATATAAATGTTTGTACATGTATTACAGTATCAACAAGCAATGCCACCACAGCCATATTATCCACAACAACCATCTACTGTTGTAGCACCAGGTTGTTTTGATGGTGGTGCTAGATTTGATGGTATTGCTCAGCCAAGAATACCTGTAAGTATCAACCATTCTTAATCTGTCTTGTTGAGTCTGTAGCTTTCAAATTTTAAACTTTTTTATATGTTTTGATGTTTAAAAAATGGCAGTCACTGTTCTAAAATTTCTTTATATTAATAAAAAATGAATTTTCACTAATTTATCATTATACCCCCGCTTCGAAGAAGAGGGGGGTATACTGTTTTACCCTTGTCCGTGCGTCCGTCCGTCACAAATTTCTGTCGCAGTTTCCTCAGCAAATATAACATGCAGCAGCCTAATACTTTGCATATTGCTTCATCCCATAGTCCCATGTGGTGTAAAGCGATTTCATGCTCCTTGCTCATCTACTTCCTGTTTGTCGCATATTTTTAGATTTTTGCGGGGGTATCACTAGTGAGCATTAGCTCACAGATTTACTTGTTTTTTATGCATTCTCAAAAATTGACTTTTTCCACTTAAATGGAAATGGGCATATTTAGTATACTCTCATTTTTCCTATTTATTTTGACAGAAGAACCCCTTGAATTTGCGATGTGTTCCCTAGGACCCTCTGAGATATATTTTAATGATGGATGGTTGAAAAAAGGCATGTTTTGTGGACTTCTTTTCTTAAGTGAGATCCAGCTTAAAACAAGCCATTAAAGTCCTTGGCGGACCATTTTGATGGGGATAAAGAGCATGAAAACATGTTTTTGTCTATTAGTAGGTTAATATGTTGTTGTTATATTTTTAGCCTCCACCACCAGGGGTAGCCCCTTCAGCTGTACAGTTAGCTGCTATGCAAGGACATAATGTTGTAGGTACACAACAAAGTACAAGTTGGATAACTGGTAATAGAAATGATGGTGGATATTCATGGGGATTTTAGAATGGAGTTTCTTACAGTAGAGACTACAAGTGAGAAGGTAGGATTGTAGCATTATTAAAAATTATGTAGCTAACCAGTCTGTAGGAATACTAGAATATTTAGTACAATTTAGCCATATCCTTACTTAACTGACTTCATATGATAGAGTTGTTACGATTTTTGCTTGAAATCAATCAGTCTCCTCAGCTATTTTGATTCATACGTTCTGTTTCAGCCATTGCTGTTCATTCATGTTATTAGGGTTGGAATTGGTTTGGATAAATAAAGTACATGTAGTCTAAAACTGATCTATAATGTTGCTATTATGTTAAATTGACCAGTTTCTGTCATATTAACAACATTTTAAAAATGCCAGTTCTGAGCAATGCATGAAAAGTTATTAAATAATCTAGTCATACTTTATCTAGTGATCTTATGTAAATGGTTTATCTACCAATTCCAGAAATTGAAATTTGTTTATTGTTTATTTAATCAGAGTTTTTTAAGTAGATAATAGTGGCATTCCTTTATTATTATATGCCCGAAGAGACTTCCAGTCGTATTATGTTATTGCGAACTTTGTCCGTCTGTCTGTCCATCCCTCCAGCTTTAGGAAAAGTCTTGTTTGCTCATAAACTTCAAAGTTATTTCCATTAGGTAAACCTTTCTTGATATCATGGCTGGCCATGACCCATGGATGATCCCTATTGATTTTGGGGTCAAAGGTCAAGGTCACAGTGACCTGGAGCATAGAAGCCTTGTCTGCTCAATAACTTGAAACCTAATTAGCTTAGGGACACAATAATTTGTGTCTTTGTTTGCCATAACCCATAGATGATGGATAATGATTTTGGGTTGAGTAGGTCAAATGTCAAGGTCACAATGACCTGAAGCAATCCTTATGGTGTATAATGCTAGGACTTTCGGAGCTCTAGTTATATATATATCACTACATTCTACTTTCTTGTATATTACAGGTTAGGAAGCAGACACAGAATATAGACTGTGATATATTTTCATGCATCATGATGTAATTCAGTTTATATCTTCATTCTATACAGTATCATCTCTAGTTTCATTGTTTTGTCTAACAGTATTTAACTGGCACTCGGTGAATTTTCCGTTGTCATCTTCAATACTTTTTGACTACATAAAGCTATTTTACTGATAGGTTAATATTTTTATTTCAAAATTACTAAATTTAGGACATTTCTTATGATTATTGTTAAGATTTAGACTGTGCATGACTGTTTCTTAATAAATGAACTATAATAGTAACTTTATCAATCATACAATAAAACAATATACAAGTAGATACCCACGTCACGGCGAAACTCAACAGTTTATTTCTGTACAGTAGGTTCTGTGAAGATATAATTTTACAGACTAAACCAGACTTACAGGACCAGAGACATTTTATATATTTTGATAAATTAAAACTTAAAAGATTAAATCAAAATGTTTACCAGTCAATCCGTCCTGTAAACCTGTAAATCTAGACAGACCTTTTTTTACAGGGTTTGTCTGCGTTCCGCTAAGTTTCACAGTGAATGGTGTACCCTTCAAGAAATAAATGTATGCACAATGACTATATAGTTGGTTATAAATGGTGGACTTTATGATACTTTGTGATCTATTGTAATTAAAGTACATGTATATTTATTTGGATTATGTTTGTATTTTGTACATTTTTTGTTTTTGTATGTGAATGGTTATGGTATTTTGCTTTGTTTTGTTAATGCTTTAACTTGATTTTTCAAAAATTAATTCTTAACAGTTTTGAATCAATTCAATGGCATACATCAAACAATAACAAAATTTACTTAAGGGTTGATAGGACCTGATAAGTAGTTTGCTTTAAGCTAAAAACTTAAACAGAATGTGTGTTTTTCAAGCCCCCCCCCAAACTATTTAGCAAAAGATAGTTACGATTTAGAGCTTTTTTAAATTCATTTATTACCTGAAAGTAGCCTGTATGTAGACGAAATAATGTCAATGTTTGATTAGGAACTCAAGTTGATGACTTTTTCAAGCAGAAAAACTTTGTGCTGAATGTACATAAATCCGTGGTGAACTAAGTTGAAATAAAATGTGAACACAGAGCTACAGGATTTAATCTGTGTTGCCTACTTTTCAGCAATAATATATAAAATACGTTTGTTTTCCACAGATGCATTAGGTACAAACAAACTTTTTCGGCTTGAAAAAAACATGAATTCGATTTCCGAGTATGAATAATCAATTATTCTTAGACTTGTGTACGTGATGTCTCGCTGTAGAACAGATGATAAAATACAGTTCATGAATGGTGTTCATACCTAATTAACATCTCTTGTTATAGTTTGACAAAATTAATTTAACCTCATACTTTATCCATACTTTTAATAATTACATGGTGATTTAAATAAGGGTTTTTGATATCGTAATTTTGTCTCAACTGTTTTTTATTACCATAAGGAATTTTTATAACTTTTGATGAAAGGTTTCAAGCTCGCCTAAGGTCTTCAGCGTATTTGTGACTATACTGTTAATAAAGGTCTAGCCTTTCTGTGGCATGTTTCACAAAAATCATATGATAGAAATCATCGTAAGTCAAAAACAGGAAACATAATAGTGTGGTCATTTCTTGGTCAATCATTTCAAAATATTAATTAATAATGTAGAATTTTGTATACCTTTTAAAAATCATATCATACTTATGTTTTGACTTGCTCAATTTATGAAATTGACTTACAATTAGTTTTTTCGTAAGAATTTTTGTGAAAATGTGCACAGAGTATCAAAATGTTAAAAATGTGGCTTTTATAACTTGTGGAAGCCAGAAATAGTTTTCACCCACAATTAATTTTCATTTTCGTGGTCAATTTTGTCAAACTACAACAGAGTGTGCAGGATACACTTATACACTTTTTCTTCATTTATAATCAAATAGCCAAAGTTTTGCTAGTTCTGTGTTCATGGTGGACTGAATTTCATTGTACCCAGCAATTAATATGTACATCATTTTAATAAGTTTTATACAATTTTTCCATAAGTCATTTTATTGTATATTTAAATCATGTTATCTCTTTTATTTCTTAACATGTTATAATTAAAATTATTATGTTAAAGTTTACAGTTTGTTCTCTTTGAACCTTAAATTCTTACTGAAAGATGACAACTTTGGATCACTTAGATCACCGAGGAGCATATTATCAATTATCTTATGATAATTTTTCATTTTTGAAGGATTTACTACTAAAATAGATCGTAAGATGCTTGATAATATGCACCCCTGTGCACTAAGTGATCAAGGTGAGCTATTGAGACTGGTCCAGCCATGACTTTGCACTTGTCTGTGGACTGATGTGCATGGCAATTCACGATAAGTCTATTTTGCATTTGTAACAATTTAAAACATGTTGGCCGAGGCCATCGTGTTGAATTGCCTAGCTTGCAGCAACACTGGCTTAGTAGAGGTGATTTTTTTAACTTGATACTTCAGTCTAATACTCAATAACAGGATGAATGAATATACATGTATTCAGACAATCAAACAAGCAAGTAATATCTACACTCACCAAAATTTCTTGCATGAGATGTTGTAGTTATGCCTTGGTAACTGCCAACAGAGGTCATACACATTATCAAATACTTGTTTTGAATTTTTTCACTTAATGACTTTTTAAATCAATACATTTGTTAAAGACACTTGTATAAATTCACATTTTTTGCAAATATGACAATACAATTTTTTCTAGAATATACCCGATACATTTTGCTTTAATAATTACTGCCATAATAGTCCTTAGTCTATTTCAGTTACTTGAAAATAAGGAATTAATGGGTGACTGATTAGAAATTTATTTTGGTGAGTGTATGCTCTTATCTACTGAGTCACACTTACTGAACAGTCAATTTTGTTTTCATAAGAATAAATACTTTGTAACTGCACCACAATATCGTGAACTTGTGTTTTGCCCATAATCTGATGAGTCCATAATTAGGAGTACAATTGCATGCCATGTTTACAAAATAGCTTTAAACAAACTAGCAAATTTACATATTGGGGATTTAATAAAACAAAAGATTAGATCCTTGGCACAGTACGCTACACACAGGGTTATGAATCTAGTCCAAAACAGTTGCTGGTTCAAGCCTCACCCACTCCTTCCATAAAAACATGATCTTTCAGATAAAAAGATTTTCCTTCATTAATACGGTATATGGAGAAGTCAACCACCTTGAGAAAGTGCAAGTACTGGTGATAGACAAAGGTTCAGGAAGCTAGGTTAGGTGAGCTCACTGCCATAATATGACAATTATTTGTGTTGACAAGGTGTTAAACCAAACCAAAAAACATTAGATAAATATCCCACTGCTAATTGTAATTAAACTATGTGTACATAATACAAAAAACACTAGTTTTTACATAGATGTTTTATTTATAAATAATTACAATTTCATCATGATTTTAAAACAGTAAGAACTACGAACCTTGATAATGTCAACTTATATATAACACAGGAGAGAGAACTCACACTTTCATAGGTGAAAGTTCAAAATTTACAAAATCCTCATTTTTAGTAACATTTACTAAAAATGCAGGGGTGGGGAATTCCAATACCAAACTTGTTTGACTTGTACATTAATGTCTGCAGGCAAGTGACTTTTTCCATTACACATATCCGTGGACAAGTAATATTTGTTAGGTATAGTATACTACATTGTACAAGTATCATGGCTAAACTTAATAATGTGAATGTCTCAATACTTCAATGAACTATCTCTGTGTCAATAATTTATCATAACTTACACTAAGTATTTTATATCATAGTTTTCAATTATGTAGTTTTGATTATTGAACATCTGGGCAAATGCATTTTGAAGCCAGACAAGTTGATTTTTAGATTTCACTCATCTGTGGACAAGGGGATAAAACTTGGAATTCCTCACCCCTGGAATGAATATCATCTGAAGTCCAAAAAGAACCTGAACTTCAAAACCCGTCCAGAAAATTTTCATCCATGTTTTAATTGTATTCATTAATTCTTCAGCAACAAATTATTGTTTTTAATAAATCTAGTCCATGCAAAATAATTAACATGTATTAACAAGTAAATCTGTGAGCTAATGCTCACTAGTGATACCCCCGCAAAAATCTAAAAATATGCGACAAACAGGAAGTAGATGAGCAAGGAGCATGAAATCGCTTTACACCACATGGGACTATGGGATGAAGCAATATGCAAAGTATTAGGCTGCTGCATGTTATAGTTGCTGAGAAAACTGCGACGGAACTTTTGTAACGGACGGACGAAGGCACACACGGACAAGGGTAAAACAGTATATCCCCCTCTTCTTTGAAGCGGGGGTATAATGAAAGAAAGATATTATGTTTTGTAATAATTTTTCATGGTTTATTAATATATTAATGACTGTAAATTGGCTTTAGGGGGATTTTAATTTAATGTACAGACCAAGCCTCACTGTATGGAATTGCAAATTCTTTATATATCCAAGTTTCATGGGTGAAAGAACAGATTTTTCAAAATTCTGTAATTCTGAATTTTTGATTTTAGCATTATTTGTACAGGAAAACTGCCCCTTTTCAGGTCTTTGATATCCTGAATTTCAGTACAATTTCTAAAATCTTTCACCCATGAAGATAGCACATTAAACTGCCTGATAGTTAAACATCAACAAGCCAATTGTGACACAACATTTCTTTAAGGTCTTAACCAAAGTAACCATAGTGATAACTTAAGACCAAAAAGAACTTGAGCATCCATTATTAAACCTCAACCAAACATGTAGCACTTTAGACCATAACATACACCAGCCATGTCCGAGGCATATAAGTAAACTATGCCATATTTAAACGTTCAATAACATGTTTATATTGTTCAATTTCTTCTTCAAAAGCTTTTTCCAAGTACTGATGTCTCTGTTCTAATGACATACAACTCAAAGTTGTTGATAACTCCTCAGGTTTTAAAGCTTTCTGTAATTTCTCAAAGTCTCGACCATTTTTCTGAAAAATCAAGAGACACAATAACAGTAATATGGGATAACTTCAGAAAAAATACTGAAAAAGCATGCTGATGGGCCAGGGGCAGCTAGGACCCTCGGTGGGTAGAGGGCAATGCCTTGGCTGGAGAGCCTACGCTCTTAACCAACAACTTGCAAACATATAGGAATTTATATAGAAGTATTTTTTTTTAATATATAGAAACTTCTGTGCCATATGTTTATACTTTTTCACAAAAGCAGACATATTCACCTTCTTCAGAAAAATATGTTATTTCATTGTATTGCCATGGAAGGGTATTAACTGCTGAAGCCAGGAATGCCAACTCACAACCCTCAAATTCTACAATCTGTGCTCATTTACTCTGCCATGTCAGCATCTGCCAATTCATCTTTGCAAGGGCCATAACTCCATTGTATAATAGATTGACAAGGTTATTATGAGTTATACTCAGTTAAGCACTCATAGCAGCTAGCAAAACAGGCTGTATAAAACTTGAATGAAAACTGTTGACTCTCATAGCAGACATGCTAGAAACCTAGTCAGTGGCATGGCTCAGAGGTTGCGATGTCTGGCAGGAAATCATTGAAAAGTCGATTCTGGTTAGGTTCAAATCACATCCCAAACAGACCTTCACTCTTAAAGCACTGAATTTTATCCGACTAGCTCAGTATTGGGGGGGGGGGGGGGCGAAAGCAGTGATTAACTTCAGAGGTAAAAACGTGTTTCACAATCTAGCATAAAATAATACAAGACATGTAATGTGGAAACCACATTAAAGCCGGATTTAAAATCTTTAAAGCAAAAATTACAATTACAAAGGGAAATAATCCATAATAAGGGCAGGTAGAGTTGTGGTTACTTTCTAATGCTGTTCATCACATGGTATGTTATCATCGTATGAAGTTCCATGAAGATCTGACAATAAATAACAGAAATATATGCTAAATTGAAAACTTTAACGCAATTGTTAACACCCGCCAGCCTGCCCAACCGACTGCCCATGTTTCGCCAAACTATAAGTCGGAAAAATCTGGCTAATAAACTATGGATGTCTACACAGTAGTCCTTCTTTGACAGGTATACAAAATTTTGAACAATAGTCTAACCTGGAAAGGAATATTTAATCTTCTTTTCACATCCAGTCTGTATTGTTTAAATTTTTCTTTGTCAGCTTCGCTTGTACATTTCAATCTAAGTATCTCATATATCCTTCTTGATTGTTTCTGAAATAATACAGTTTTACACATTATGATAAATTTAGTATGTCTTGTTTTAGATTTAGATGACCTTTCAATGGTCAGATTATTAAAGATGTTGGTTAGCTGGGCCTTACCAAAAAAAAGCAAAGTAATGGAACTTCTTATTTGACATCCAAGGTAACCCCATAGACAAGTGCCGAGTTTCAGATAAATCCCTTCAGTGGTTTCGAAGAAAAATGTTGCACCAAAACTCTAAAATAAGAAGTGTAATACCAATGGGGAATTGAAACCAACATACATCTGAGCAGGATAGCCCCTCTTTACTCCAAAAATTCAAGCTGAAGTTTTTTACATTTCATATTTATTACTTTACATAATATTCACTAACAGATATAATTGTATTTTAATGGAATATTTTATTGTCTTGTTTGGATTTTCAACGGTAGAATTGATGAATATATTTCTCAGTTGTTTACTAATGATTCTTTCAAAATAAACATCGTGTTAAGGACAAGCAAATGATTTACAGTTAAGGAGAAAATACACACCTTTTGAGATGGGATTGGGGTCAAATTTCAGCCCCAAAATGACTTAAAAGCCATAAAAAAGTTTAAGCCATTCGACTGAAAGTACTTCAAATTTCTCATTTTCTTGGAAAGTTTTCGCATGCAAATAGCTAGAGAGTTTAGACTATGGCATCATTTTTCAATTATCAAAATAAGAATTATTCTTACTCTATTTAATTTCAATTTCAAACGAGCTTCATGAGGCATATCATCATCAAAACCTTCATATAATTTCTCTGGTTGAAAACTCTTTAAATTCATACAATTCTTGGCATCAACAAAGTCACGTAATCTCTGAAAGTTTTCTGAAGGATCTTCAACTGAAACAAAGAATATTCACTTTACTTTCATGTTTTACAGTGAAATGTTGTGTAATTCAATGAAAATATACATCGAATATATAAAACCTTATAGCCTGAACTACACAGAAATAGGGTGTGTGAGACGTAGCACTTCTACTGTAATATTTTTGTCAATTTTTTGACTAAGCATTAAAAGATGCAAATCTGAGAAATTAAATGCATAAACAACTATAACAGATGGTCATGATTTAATGTAAACAAAAGTATGTTAATAATCCTTGACCATTTGCAGTGGGGAAGACTACTTAAAGTAGTCTAGAATATCAGGCAACTTGTGAGTTAATATTGACTTATCAAGTCCATTTGAAAATAATGATAGCACTACTCATCAGCAAGTTATTTGCCAGGCTTTATAGCTAGATACACCTACTACTACTGATATCCGTGGCGTATCTTGGTAGATGATCACTGACATGTTCCAAATGCCTAAATATTTTCAAGCTGGCAGGAACAAAGGATATATCCAGGGTTCATACAGATGAGTTTGCCCAGGACTTTTCCATAATTGCTCTCAGATTTCCATGATACAATAGAAACACATGCAGAACCCAAATCGTACAATTTGTAAATACCCCATCACAGCAGACAACATGGGTTGAAACAGAGAACAGTGTAGTATTTCCATATTTTCCCATAACTCAATAGTCCATGATATTTCCAGAAAAATATCATTTTCCATGATTTCTCCAGTTTGTATATCTTACCTGTAATATCCAGTATGTCAGAATCACCATAGCAACTATTATAGAATGTTTGTAGAAGTTGTGCACCGTGACCTTGTTTTTGAAATGGAGGTAATACAAGAGCTTGGCTGAAAACATAACACAATAACACATTGTATAGCGTGGTTGTCTAGTCAAAACCTCAGAACTTAACCTTTTTAGGAATTGAAGTTACAAGGTTTTGACACAACAACAACGATCATATTATGGCTCTCTGTCAACCTACTTTGTTTTAGTGATGAACGAATGTCCTACATGATTTAAAATCAGTAGTAGGAGGGAGAATGGCTGTAGAAACTATTTCACAACTAAACTCCTTTTCAGTATGCCCTGCCAGGGATTTGAACCCAAGTAACATTGTGTGCTACCCACTGAGCTAGCTGGACGGACAGATTTCAAATTATAGTATTAATGTTCTATATTTGACAGACAATAAAGTGACCAACAATAGTGATCAATATTTTAACTTCTTGTAAATCCAGCAAAATCCACAAGCCGACATAAACTATGAGGGTGGTTGGTACTTCCAACATACTTGTCACTGCTTTTACCAGGGATTCCTGAGAAATCTATTATCAGTCATTTAGTAATTCCTTCTTCATATTAGTAATTTCTCAAATTTCAGAAAAAAAATGGCAACAAATTGCCAGCAAAAATTGTGACTAAACAGTTCACGTAAACTCGAGATTACGTAAAATCAGGACAATTATTCAGGAATCCTGATTGAATCACCACATAAGAATCACTGAGATTTATCATAAGCTTTTGGGATCCTCAAAATCCTTGGACACTTTTTCAATTAGTCTTTTTTATGTCAATAATTTTTTTAAGGCAAAGCTGCAAGTTATTATTATCCAAAAACAGACTGGCTGGATACTTTACCTTATTCTAGGACGACTACTACATGGATATGCATAGTATTTGTACACAGTCATATATCCAGCTATTGCATACATTGGATTACCATTACTTTTGTACATCTCAAATCTGACAAAAAATGATTTAAAACAGTTCTTTAAGACATCAGTGGAACAACAAGAGTGGATAATTAATTCAACATAAGGCATAAAACAAGTTTTCTGTTTTTTATTTCAGCTCACAAAAAAGGAGTGTTGGTAGCAAGTTTTGTTTTTAATTTTACATTATTATTTTTGTCAATAATTCAGGAAAATTTATAGGCAAATCTGTCTCAGTTAGGACACCCTTTAAAAGGTATCTAGTTTTAGAATCTATTAATAGTACAAAAGCACACAATGGACATTTATGATTTTTTACTACATAAAATGTTCTATGACTAAGTTAAAGAGTAGTTTAATTTAAAATAAGCTTCCATATACATGTTCAGCTTACAATTTTGTACAACCCATGATTACTAAAATCACCTTCAGGCAGGTGACCCTCACAGTACCTATTTACACTTGGATAAGGTGGAACAACTGAAGGTAAATTTCTTGCTCAAGGAAATTAGCAGTGTCCCTAACCCCTGACCTCTCTATTCCTAAGTGCCCATCCTACCACTGGAACACAGCTTCTATATCAAAATTTACTAAAGATGCGCTCAACTGAGATTAAAATGATAGAACATAAATATGAACGTACAAGAGATAGAAGCTCCATCTTTCATCATCTACATCAATAAATGATGCTGCATCAATAAAGAATAATATAAATGTTTGTAGACGTTCATGATATTCTCTAAAACCAGGACATTCAATAGTAGTCTTATATATCTCAAACTGTCTGTCTACACCATCTGTAATATATATATATAGAATTATCAGAGTAAACAGAGTATTATAAAATAAAACACCAATACTATATTATTTATTGCTCACCTTAGTACCATTGATATACACATGAATGATCAATCACAGTAAAATCAAAACATTTTCAGACCAATTTCCAGGATATTTGGATAAAAAATATCCATTAGCATGTCAACAAGATTTTTCTATTTTCAGCTCTATTTTGAGACCTAGTTTTTAATCCAAGATGATCCATGTTCAAACTCATCCAAGCATTAACCTAGACACGCATCCTCACAAAGTTAGATGATAATTGAGGCAAAAATGTAACCCCCTAAAGTGTTCACAAACAAATAAGGCCGGCCACCAGGCATTCAACAATCCTAAAAGCTCACCCTGAGCTAGCTCAGGTGAGCTAATTAAGAAAAAGAAAGCCTCACCTTTGTTGATAGTATATGAATGTAAAAGATCACCATATGGTTTAAAATTAGCATCTTTAGCTAATACAGCACTGAAATCATCTAGATTTGTATAATATCCTGGTGGCATTTCTTTAGATAATGCTTCAATAACATTGTCTGGCTGTAAATAGAAACAAGTACAAAGTGATTATTCTTAGTGATGATTTTTGCTTCAAATTGAGGCAGATATTCTGTTTTATCACTATGATAAAAATGATCAAAATTCACAATATATTACAAAATTTCACAATTGGCATAAGTTTGTTAAGATTTTGAAAAGCAGGGGGCTGTCCTGAAAAGTCCTAAGTCTCTGATTTTAGAAATCTGAAAAGAGTATGGAGGCAAAAAAAATGACATGGTGCATCATAGAGTTGATGTTTTAAAGAAACTATTTTTGCATAGAGAGAAGCTAAAGATAACAGAGAGAAGAGAAAATGGTAGGGTTAAGTACCTGCTCTAGAATAATTACTACCTTACATTACAGCTTTCAATGGGAATATTAAAATAGCAGAAAACTACACCATACAGTATAACCTGCATTAACAGCCACCTGTAATAAGCGGTCACCTGCTGTAAGCAGCCAATCTGGCTTCCTCCCAATGAAAATCACTATATTTTGCACCTGTTATAAGCAGCCACCTGCTGTCTGTGGCCAGTGGTCACCCATTTCCTTAAAAAATGATCTTTAAGTGGTCACGGTCAATTAAATTTTAGAATTAACAAAGTGTCACCATCATTGTATAATGGTTCAGATGTGTGAAACCCCACCTAGTTAAGTCTTTGAACGGTCAAAATTTATCAACAAAGTGTCATCACATCAATTAAGACTTCCAACATATAACTGACATTGTCACTTGTGCCCTTTATGAAGATCATTTAATAAGAAACTGCATAATTAATTATCTTAAATAAGATTTGGCAAATCAAATATATAATATATAGCTTATATCTAAATATTTTACTAATTTTGATTTACTTAAATTGTTGTTTTCTTAATTAAGATTATTTTAAATTAGTATTTACATAATTTTAAGGCTAAAGCCAGTAAAAATAATCACTCACTGCTGCTGAACTAATCAAAGCATTTTTATCTTAACCTGGATTAAGAGGTCACCTGCTGTAAGCAGCCAATATTGTCACTTCCCTTCACTGGCTGCTTAATGCAGGTTATACTGTATATATTAGGGGTGTAACGGTTAAACGATATACCGGTTAATATTGCAATACGAGTTCTAACGGTTTTTAACCGGTTTGTTTTTCATTGAACCGGTTTTTGTAATTAAGTGTCATACTGCTTGTTTTTATCAGAATCTGATAGTTAAATGTTTAAACAAATGTTAAAATGAATTGAATACTTGAAACACTCTTACTGTGCTTTTAAATGTTAAACATTTACATTGTAGTCAATTGAAAGAAAAATATTTCCAAGAGTCTGATTCAAAACACACATTTTTCTAACATATAGACAATTTTACATTTGTAATTCAAACATTTGGATGAGAGATCATTTGAAAATACCCATATGCGTGCTATGCTGATCCAATTAGGACGAGGTACATGCATTAATTAATGCTTTGCATGTCTAAGCGAAAAACCGGTACATATTGCGATATATTGCAATACGGGTTCTGCATATTGCAATATATTGCAATACGGTTTTTACCGTATTGTTACACCCCTAGTATAAATAATTGTCATGATACAAAAATGCACTGTTAAACTAATCAAATGCTTCCATACAAGCTGATCAACAATCTTTTTAACAGCTTATATTTTTGGCACTCAAAATAATTGAATTTTCCACCTGCATTCACAAAACAAAAGCAACACATGATAGCTGAATGAAATCTACAATACCCATGTAAACAAGAAATATAATGTGGAAACCACATTAAAGCTGGATTAAATGCAAAAATTACAAAGAGGAAATAGACATAATTAAGCCAGGTAGAGTTGCAGTTACTTTCTAATTCTGTACATCACATGGTATGTTATCATTGTATGAAGTTTCATACATGGCAGAAATATATGGTAAATAAAAAACTTTTACACAATTGTTAACTACACCAGACACCTGCCCTTCCGCATTTTTTTTTAAAAATCCGGCTAATAAGATAAATACTAAACAAGATACCTGTAATCCATTATCTTTTTCAGGTGAGACTTTGTCACTATATTTGATACTTAGATAGGTATTTAACTTGGCAGCACTATAATATAACTGTACAGACAAATCTTTGAATCCAAATATACTTTCTCTGAAAACAAACATAAAATATCTAACATATTATATCTAACATCAGTGGTTATCTTTCTTTCATATTAACAGTAAAACATGGCGTTATTTGATGAAAATATGCAACGAAAATACAAAATCTTACATATATAATGTACACATATACAAAAGAGAAATGTTCCTTTTATCACTCCACTCGATATAAAGCAATGATATGTCAAATTAAAAATAGAGGGAATATTTTGAAAACAAGCAAAATAAAACTTTGTACACTTAAAAAACAGTAAACCATATAATATGGAAAAGATGAATGCCTTTTCCATTTTCAGGTATCATGTGAGTTTTGGTGGATTAATTTCTGTATACTGTTCAATCTGAATTAAGTTTTCATGTTTAAGGTCTCTAGTTACCTCCCTTTGGTCCTTCTATAAATCAACTAAATGGGAGATAACATACCCTTATTTTTTTAAAACTAAAATTGCATGTTTGGAATACTTCTAGTTTCTGTGTTTACCATTTGTTGCTTTGCGGGACAGTATGACTAAAAGGTGCAAGGGAGAATTTTGAGCAAACAGACGAAATGAAGCAGACATGGACAAAATCAAGATTTATTTGTTTAAATACATGGCCCCCAGCCAATTAATTGCATCACTAAGTCTTTTCCATCGTAAGACTGTGCCTATAACTATATTAATTCATACATACTGTTCACCAAATATCTGATGTGTCATTTCTGGATGAAAACCTTCATTATTTTCAAGATCTTTTTCTTCTCTCACTGTAAATGTAAGAAAATACGATAGTAATTGTCATCGATCTAATCACTACGATTAACTCCAGTGTTCATCACTTTAAAATTTGAAGGTTTTATTACCAGATTGCGAAATTATGTGAAAGGGAACACAGATCAAAAACTGTTAAGCTTTACTTAAATTTATTACAGTTTTCAGAAACCACACAACTTCATCTAACAGAAGTCAATGTACACTGAAGCTTCCATGTTTTTCCTTCTATTTCTTAACTTAGTCTCAGACTGATGTTAATACTTATACAGGGATTCATATTTGCCATAATTTTCCAGAGGTCAATCGGGCCTTTAAATAGCAGTTTTCAGGGTTCCCAGCCATACAGTTAGGTGTCCAACTATTATGTGACAATTCAATTGTTTTGAAAGCAGTCTCTCTTTATTTGCATTGTACATATATCTTGTCTCAAGTAAATGCTTTGATCTATATTATTATATATTGATCTAAAGATTCTGCTCAATATTTACAGTATCATCAATTCGAAAATGCAACTTGCCACCTGGCTTGGTCAAGTAGTAACACAGAGGTAAACCTAGTTGTATTGGGCAACTAAGAAAGTGGGAATCTTTATCCCACAGTATACTTACCTAACTTGAATGTAACAGCTTCATTTGCATCACATTTATAATCATCTAAACGATTGCGCATTAATGTCATTCCAGAGCCTGTAACAAGAATAAATAGTCTTGATTTGCAAGATGGGATAAAATCTCTGAAACATTTTTTTTCGCATTTATTGGCAATTTTTTAACCGAAATTCAAACATTCAATTTACCAAGTGTCCAACATGAGAAAATCCTGAAAGGCATAAATGGTTTCAATTGAACAGCAGTCACCGTGAAACTTGACAGTATACTACTGGGCAATAGGTCCAGCTAAGATCAAAATTTTTACAGAACCAAACCAAGTCTTACAGGAATGGAGACATTTTACAAATCTGAATTCAAAACTGTGTGGATGAGATCAAATTTATTACCAGACAGCAAGTCCTGTAAATCAGCAGGTCTAGACGCACCTTCTATTGTTTTACAGGATTGTCCGTAGGTCTGCCAAGTTTCGCGGTGAATGGAACAGAGTTCACTGACACTGCTGGCAAACAGTTCTAAAAAGATATCATATGGCATATGATATCTTTTTAGAACTGTTTGCCAGCATATGATATGCTATGAAACAAATTGTAAGTTGAAGATTGCCCATTCACTTATTCCATTTTGTATGAATTTTGTATGACACAATTCAAATCACATACATTCTTATTAATAAGCACACGACTCTGTCTTAATCGAGTTGTAAAAAGGGTTTGGGAGCTTTTAGTAAAAGGCCTGTATGTAAAACTAGTTTTAAGAACTAAAATCAAGTATCCGAAAATCGTTTTATCCGAAAAGTATTCTACTTA
This sequence comes from Mactra quadrangularis, assembly GCA_025267735.1. Classification (NCBI taxonomy): domain Eukaryota; kingdom Metazoa; phylum Mollusca; class Bivalvia; order Venerida; family Mactridae; genus Mactra; species Mactra quadrangularis. Next base: position 13,566,154 of record CM046299.1, read on the forward strand.
ATTATAAATTTAGTTATTAGTCTTCTTCACCACATATGACAGTGCTACTTTTTTCTCGTACGAATTAATATTGATTATCCAAGAAGTTGCAAACGTATAAATACATTATTAAGCTAAATACACGTTTATTTACCTGCCATTGTTATTTCCCGCGAAGTCGCAATTGTCTCATTCGGAATACTTCGCGTTAAAGGGAGATTACTAAAACATTTTCCGATTTTTAGTTTGCTACAAAGTTACTTCCCTTTAATTTAAGTACGCCATTTATTTTCTGTGTTATATTATTGAACTTGTAAGTTGTATTGAACTTAGGCTTTACCCTACCCTGCTAAGGCTCAAACCTTGGTGTTACTGTCGACATTTTTATGGAATCATACAGTCAGAGTCTTCAATTCATCCACTGACTACAAACTGCGTACACAGGGTGCAACTCGCTGAGTACAGAGTAGGCTACAAATTTCATCAACAGTGCATCCAAGGTAACAGACTAACACCTAACACTGCATCTAATCATTCTTGATAGGTCGCTGCCAGTCTGTAGGCCTGGTACTTAGTTTATGGAGAAACATCAGATGAGGTCTCTGTAACATCTGGTGTCCCCAAGGCTCTGTCCTATGCCCTCTTCTGATTTTTTTGTATTTAAATGACCTCCCTGAAAATATAGTGTCACAAGTCTGTTTATTTGTAGACGACACTGCTGTGTACTCTGGGAAAAGCATATGGGACATGTTGTTTAATCCCTCTGTTTTAAAGTGTACTGTGCTAACGTCAGTAAGTCAAAACACCCTTTTAAGTCCAAATATTAACTCCATGGCCAAGTACTAGGAGATGTCAGTGAATGAGGTACCGGGACAAAACGGACCATGAGACGAAACGGACCATGCCAAAACGGACCAAAGTAGGGACGAAACGGACCATTAGAAGAAATGTAATCATTATTATTATAAATTATTAATTGTGTGATTAATAACATTATACATATCTTTTATGTCTTAGTATAATTAAATTGTGAGTAAATAGTAATTAAAATAGCCTCAATAGTGATTAACAGTTTTCGTGTTGTTTGTGCGTTGTTTTTAAGCTATACTGTGTCCTACTCGGGACAAAACGGACCATTGTCGGGACAAAACAGACCATAAGAAAAAATATAACCATTATTATTATAAATTATTATGTGCGTGATTAATAACATCATATATATAGTTTATGTCTTAGTGTAATTTAATTGTGTGTAAATAGTAATTAAAATAGCCTCAATTGTGATTAACAGTTTGCGTGTTGTTTGTGCGTTGTTTTTAAGCTATTCTTAAGCTATTTTAAGCCGTTTCCTAGAGCTAATTAGCTAATACATCAGAGTGATTTAATTTGAAGTTGCTTTTATATTGTACAGCACAGGTTCTTTCCTATGTACTGCACGCCACTTATAACTCTGGAAAATGATTATATGATGACAAACTTGTTCCAGATAAATTATAATTACTTATACGCACAGTTACACAGATCATTCTCGTACCCAGAGGTTGTCATGATTATAGATAGTTTTTAAAATTCTTATAGCTGCTGGGAACGATAATGACTCGTGATAAGAATAAAAAAAAGGAGAAAAACTGTTATAATTATAATACTTTATTATAAATTCATCATCAATAATATAACAAAACATAATTATACTTATAATAATATCATTAATTATCAAATGTAAGGATATCACTTTGAAGTCAATAATTGTCATAAGTTTGATGTTATTGAAAAAAAACAATGAAATAACTAACAAAACATATTTTTCAATTAATATTAGATCTAGTCAATAATTGTCATCAGTTTGGTGTTATTTAAGATAAGAAGTTTTCCATTAAAAAAAATGAAAAACAAATAACACAATTACTCAATAGCTATTATTGTAATTGTTTGCAAGGGTGAAATAAAGATATGTTGTGTTTTGTTATGAAAAAATATCAATATTTTTACTCTTTACTACTTCAACTTTTATTTCATTAAATCAATATATTTATTGTCTAGTAATATAATCTATTTTTTCTTATGGTCCGTTTTGTCCCGACAATGGTCCGTTTTGTCCCGACTATGGTCCGTTTTGTCCCACAAATATGGTCCGTTTCGTCTCTACTTTGGTCCGTTTTGGCATGGTCCGTTTCGTCTCATGGTCCGTTTTGTCCCTAATTCAGTGAATGATTGATTCAATATATCTTGGTATCACTTTCTCCTCAGGCCTGAACTCGAACAAACATGTAAACCATATTACCTCTAAGGCCACAAAGACCCTAAATTTTCTGAAAAAGAAACATCCTGTGGAAAAAAATTAAAGCATAACGCCGTAAGGGAATTTGCCTGCAAAACCCTTGTTGGACTGTAGCTTGGAAACGATCATAATATACTCAGCAGAACATCAAAAAAAGTAATATGGTCCAATGCAGATCTGTGCTAGGGTAACTAGGAACTTTTCTTCTTGCAGCAGATATTTAAATTACGTTAGCATTCTCTAGAAAAGAGATCTGATGGCAGACTCCTAATGTTCTACAAGATTGTGCATGGACTGGTTGCAGTGCCCATACCCACACATGTTCAGCCTTATGTCCGCACCACCTGACATTCACATCCTCTTTCTTAAAGACAGATTCTTACTCCATGCAATTACATGTATAACAATTGACAAACATTCTTTTTTTCAGCAACTATAGTCCTGTGGAACTCAGTACCATCTGAGCTTGTGCAGGTCCCTACCCTGGACCAATTTACCAGTCTCCTGTACACTTCTTCTTTTTACATTTCTAACACTGTCATGCTCCTGCTCATTGTAATTGAAAGAGGGTGATGCAGTTTGAATAGACTCTCTCAAACAAACAGAGACAGACACACAGACAGACACACATACAGACACACATACAGACAGACACACAGACAGACACACAGACAGACACACAGACAGACACACAGACAGACACACAGACAGACACACATACAGACAGACACACAGACAGACCCACAGACAGACACACAGACAGACACACAGACAGACAGACACACAGACAGACACACATACAGACAGACACACAGACAGACCCACAGACAGATGCACACACAGACACACAGACAGACACACAGACAGACACACAGACAGACACACATACAGACAGACACACAGATAGACCCACAGACAGACACACAGACAGATGCACACACAGACACACAGACAGACACACAGACAGACACACAGACAGATGCACACACAGACCCACAGACAGACACACATACAGACAGACACACAGACAGACCCACAGACAGATGCACACACAGACACACAGACAGACACACAGACAGACACACATACAGACAGACACACAGACAGACACACAGACAGACACACAGACAGATGCACACACAGACAGACCCACAGACAGACACACAGACAGACACACAGACACACAGACAGACCCACAGACAGACACACATACAGATGCACACACAGACACACAGACAGATGCACACACAGACAGACCCACAGACAGACACACAGACAGACACACAGACACACAGACAGACCCACAGACAGACACACAGACAGACACACAGACAGATGCACACACAGACAGACCCACAGACAGACACACAGACAGACACACAGACACACAGACAGACACACATACAGACAGACACACAGACAGACCCACAGACAGACACACAGACAGATGCACACACAGACACACAGACAGACCCACAGACAGATGCACACACAGACACACAGACAGACACACAGACAGACACACAGACAGACACACAGACAGATGCACACACAGACACACAGACAGACACACATACAGACCCACAGACAGACACACAGATGGACACAGACAGACACACAGACAGACACACAGACAGACTACCAAACTAGTCATACTTTTTAAACCTTTTATTGAATTTTGCAACAGAAAATATATTAGATTGCAAATTGATGTCTGTGAAAATGTTTATTATCAACAGCAAATATCTACCCTTCAAATAGAACTATTTTGTGTCACTTGGCTTAATGAACACTCACAAAAAATGAGGTTGCTGTTTAGCACTGCTACTTATGCTTTAATAATAAGCTGAGACATAGATAACTATGTCTCTGCTTAATAAGCCAAACAGTTGCATTCAAAATGTTTGTATTTGGGGCATATTTTATTATGTTTCAATAAAAAAATCCTGCTAATGCTAACTTGAGTGTCCAGTAGACTTCTTATTACTTTTAATATTAAATAACTCAAGTATTATAACAGAGGAACTATTTGCAAATTCAGTTCATATTTGTAAATAGTTTTTGTATGCATCTTATTTGGAATCTTAATTCTGATCTTTCAGCATTTAGATCACTGGTTGTCTATAATGTCAGTATTTCTGTAAATATTTACGATGGAATGTGTCACTGATCAGCCAAAGGGGATTCAGGACGTTTCTGATGTGAAAGCCACCACTGAAAAGTTACCCTGCAGTTTGACAACATTGTCCTCAGCCAGTGAAGTCAGAGTAACTCAACATATTGACCCAGTTGAAGGTACTACTAATTAATGTTGGTAACCCTGAATAAAATAGTGATGTTTGATGGCACAGTTTGGAGTATTGGCCTTGGTCAAAATGTTTAAGTAAATTGTGAAAATTAATAACTTAGGCCATAATTCGGAATTGAACCTGGTGTTTATGGGTGGTAAGCTATTGCTAAATGGTTAACCTGATAGCCTGTGTCATATTGATCGACTATATAGACACCTCAGATTGCCACACCATTATTGCAATCAACTTGTTTATGAAATACTAATAATTGTGTGATTGCACCCTTAAATAGTTCCACAGACAAATGAGCTCCAAGAATTAGAGTAGAGTGTCTGTTTAGGACTCGAGAGGTCGTGAGTTTGAAACTTAGTTTGGACCATGGATTATTATTAGATTACAGAATCTTAACAAATTTTTTTCTAACTTTCATGTAATGTAATGTATCTTTTGAGTTTTATTTCAAAAGTTTTACTAACTTAAATATATCCTAATTCTTTTATTTGAAATTTCTCATTCTTGTTTTTCAGTTGTATGTTGTTGTTTCGCTCGACCTTGTAGATATAGTGTGTACGTAGATGATAGCGAACAACATCTTCTCTATATTCAAGAAGGTACATGTTACATGGTTTCATCTCAATTTACAGCTTTCTTCATGTTTAGTGTGTAGGCAGATCTAGCAGAGGGGTCAGGGGGGTCTGGACCCCTGAAATTTTCCAAATATATACCTGTCCATGAGTGTATTTTTTAACTGTGAATCATTTTTAAGGAGCATGAAGCAAATTTTCTGAGGTTCATTTGCTTGCATTTGTGTTTAACATAGATCTAATGTTTATGTAGTTTTATTATGAATATGTTGCATTATTCTGCAAACAGTGTATAATGTGGTTGTGGTTCAAAAGTTTGAACCCACCATAGAAAAAAAATCCTGAATCCGACCTTGTAGTTGATGCTATATCCAAATTAATTATACCATTGTTTGAAACAAGCTTTTACTTTGTTATTTTACCAGTGTATAAGTTATCTTCAAGATTCCGGTCTATATATATTCAACCCTTTATGATGATAGTGAATTTTGTTCTCAACCCTTAACAAAGGTCAAAGATTTGTTATGCACCAAAGTTTGCATCAATTATAAATCCCTGGACTTATATCCCAATACATATTCAAAATGATAATTTTTTCTTAGTTTCAGAATATGAAGCTCATTAAATAATGGATAATTATTTTTATAGTTTCAGAATGTTTTGCACGTCAAATAATGGGAGCTGCACGAGGTTTAACATTAAAGTTCAGTGATAGTGATATGATTGACGTTATTAAAGTTGTACGTCCACAAACATGTTCTAGAGGATGTTTGTGTTGTTGCTGTTGTTGTGTTTTACCTACTGCAGATATACAATCACCTCCAGGTGTCAGTGTGGCTTCAGTCACTGAAAGGTAGGATATGATATTGTCTTCCTATTTAGCTTGAGGACCGTGGATGAAGTCCAACTAAATTGCCGTTAGTCCAATGACTTTTAGAATATGAGTAACCCAACAGTCTACCAACTTTTAACAGCCTCCATATTCAATAAAAAAATTGTTTGTTGTCATATTGTTTATTTAATTTACCGGTAAGTATTTGTAACTTGCTAAATCATTGAAATGGAGCGCATATTTCAATAATTCGCTAAGCTTTTTTTGGTCCTGTAAATTTCCATGCAGTCAAGTAAAAATTTGTAGACTGATGTCAATCTGCCACCACTTTTACTTTTCAGAACTTTCTTTCAGTTAGAGATACTATTGATAACTGAATTCAACTGCCAATGGTGCGTGCATACATTAACCGCATCAATTAAAATACTCACTACAGTACTTCTATTCTCATGATTAATTTAAATCAATGGGGTCAATGCATGCCCCAATGACAGTTGAATAAAATTTAACAATACTCGACTTGAAGTAAAGTTGTTCTATAAAGAAGGAAAGTTAATGCAAGGTAATTCTTTTGTAAAACTGCATGACCTTAAAAAATATTAAATTTGAAATGATGAAACTATTAGAAAGGCATTCTGTCATTTAATAGAGGTACTACTTGGCTTAAAATAAGGTTGTTCTATACTTGCTTTATTTTTATTTCAGACGTACTGTATGTATGCCTACGTATGATATAAATGATGAAGATGGTACTATGTTATATAGTGTAAGATTGTGTTGTTATACATGTAGAATATCTTTGTGTTCACAACTTGTATTTGAAGTAAGTACTAAACTTGTATAACCATTTTATATTGTTCAATTTTATTCAACTGTTTAGGCCCAGGCATTAACTCTGCTGACTTAATATTCACTACAGTATTTCTGTACTCATGATTGAAAATAATATATTTAAATCGGTAGAGTTAATGTATGCGGCACTGACAGTTGAATAAAATTTAACATTATTGAGGTAGACTTCCTGTAATTCTAATGTACAGTCAATGATATATTTGATAACTATTATAAATAGTTGACAAAATTTGTGATTAATTTAATTATCTTTTTTTTTCATTCATAATAATTGTGATGTAAACCATATGGACCATTCGGAGTGCGACCGTTTTATTTGAATAACAATACATTTAACCACAAATATTAGCATGTGCTCTTTTGTTAACACCTTGTTTGTGGGACAAAAAATAACTGTAAACCTTTGTTAAATATGCTAATAGGTAAGGTCATGGAAAGGTCCATTGCATGGATAAGATATACAAAAAAAAAATATTCTGTTGCAAAGTATTTATGAAATTTTTTAAAGAAAGTAAGTTATTATCTCCCTTTGATATGAACATGTTATATAGATTATGCAATGTTTGTCATAAAAGAATAATGTATTTGTGTAAAGTATCGAAAAAAGCACTAAAAACAGAATATTCATCAATATTGGCATAAGATCATTATTATACCCCCGCTTCGAAGAAGAGGGGGGTATACTGTTTTACCCTTGTCCGTGCGTGCGTGTGTGCGTCCGTGCGTGCATCCGTCCGTCCGTCCGTTACAAAATTTCCGTCACAGTTTTCTCAGCAACTATACCATGCAGCAGCCTGAAACTTTGCATATTGCTTCATCCTATAGTCCCATGTGGTGTAAAGCGATTTCATGCTCCTTGCTCATCTACTTCCTGTTTGTCGCATATTTTTAGATTTTGGCGGGGGTATCACTAGTGAGCATTAGCTCACAGATTTACTTGTTATTTCAACTTGTAAGCTCAGAAAATGACTTTTTCATTTGTCAAGGCACCTCATTCAAATGTATGTTTTCTGAGCTCATTCAGTGAAATAAAAAACCAGTGAAAACCAAATCAACAAATATTCTTATTAAATATATTGTTAATGTTATTCTGTATTTCACTATTTCAATTTAAGAGTGGGCATGGCCCAGCAGTTAGAATGTTGGACTAGCATTGTATAGCTAAGTCTGTGCACACTCAAAACCTATCCAGTTGTTTCCTTGAGCAAGAAACTTTATATTTATTATTACTAGCTTAGTACTGGGTGACCTTTCAGACTTGAAAGTGATTAATATAAGTTGTAAGAACTTGTTTCGCAATTGAGCTAAAACTGCATTAGTATACCATATGGACAGGTCAGCACGAAACTAGTACAAGTAACTACATGTATAGAAGGATGTGGCCTAGTTTTGCACTAATCCATCAATATTTCATTATTTAGATATATGATAAAGAAGATGTTCCTGTGGCTCAGTTATGTAAGAATGGGGACTTTAAAGAATGTATTGGTGCAACTAATAATTTTACCATCAAATGTAAGTATTGTCTTTATTTCTTTCTTTTGTATACTAAATAGGGCTTTAATTTGACAGCTTCTTAACACTGTCCATAAGGGATTACCATATAAGATTTGTTGCCTAAGTTGTTAGCTATGTATCACTTTGTACCCTGGATTTTGCTGTTAACCAGTCACTAAGTGCATACTTATTTCAGTGTCTGACAACTGCTCCGCATGATTTAGAATCAATGATAGGATGGAGAATGGCAGTAGAAATTAGGTATGACAAAGCTTTGCCAAAACATGCCCTGCCTTGAAATCAAACCTACCACCCCTTGATCAGTAGACTTGTGTGCTCTGACTTAGCGAGCTGAGCAGAGGCCATGAAATGAATACCAAGTTTTATTTGTGATAGGTGTGCATGTATAAAATAATATTTTCACATTGTATATTTCAGTTTTGAAAGATTTAAGTGTTATACAGAAGGTCATATTACTGGGTTCAATGTTTCTGGTTGATTATCATTATTTTGAAAGACAGAACAGAGTTTGTTGTTGATTGATAGACTTGGACGTATTGATTTCATTTATTTATGCAATGCTAATATTTACTATACAATCATAGAAGGTTGCATTATGTGAATTCTTAGGTGAATTTTACCTGAGTAAGTTATGGTAAGGCTCCTAGCAAAGCCTTTATTTTTGAAAGAAATCCTTGGTAACTTTTTTCCAGAAAACCTTTATTGAAAATTGAAGAAAAAAAACATCTATATTTTTATGATAAAAATTTTTGTTTAGAAAAAGATTATCTATACAACATAGAACAGTGTTTAAAAATACATGTATTGCAATCATTATTGTGTTAATAATGAATTATGAAACTCCTTTAAGAATCAACCATGTGTGTTGTAGGCTGCTGCTCTGTGCACCTGCTTTATACATGTATTGAGCATGTAGATAATTGCCAACTTGTTATAATTTGCTTTTATATTTTCCTTATTGAAATATTATGTTTTATTACTAATAAATATTGGAAAAAGTAGTCTAACTACAAATGAATTTTAAAATTTTAAAATTTGCTTTTTTAAATTGAAATGTATTTCATTAACAGTTTAATTGATGCTTTTTATATCTTTATGTTTTATTACGGTATTTGTTGTAAAGTTGGGCATAACTTTGGTTGCATATTTATATATTCCTTTCTCTTTGTTTTATATATATCTCATGTTATACTATTTATATATTTTTCTAACTTTTATTATGATATATTCTGATATACAATTGTTGTATTTTACAAATTTTTAATAAATGCTGTCCTGACTAACTGAGCTCAACTTGTTTATCATTACATAGCCCCATCCTTAAGGTTAGTTCAATTAGTTGCTTGTCTGACTGTTGATTCAGGGGTAGTGGGTTCAGTTCCTGGATGGGCCATACACACCTTTGTGAAGTTTGTTCATGAAATATTTTCTGTCTTTCTCCCACTGACAGCTGTATCAAAAGGACAGTTCCACTACTTCTTAATACAATCGTTAAAGTCTAGATTATGCTAGCCTATTCAAGGACAGTGAGCAATGATAGGTTGACAGACTGCTATGACATGAATAGCGTAGTAAAACTCCATGAAGCCTAAATTAATCTTTTTCATTAGGAACTTCAGTGGAAGCCTCACACTGACCTTTTGTGATTATGTACATGTAACTGCATTTCTAATGATGGCTGGATGTAGTTGTTTCAGATTTCACCTCAATCTATCCTTTCAAAGTTTCAGACACAATACTTCTCTCTTCTAGAAGTATTCACTTCTTTGTTAAGTTTTGATGTCTCCATATAATATGGTCTTTAGAATATTTTATTGTTAAAAAAAAGAACAGTAAATTTTGGATGAAATTTTAAACCAACGTAGAGCTTGATTCTGTTCTTTGTGGCTTTACATACATTCTCCCGTCTTATAACTTTTTTACAACGACTGGTAAAACACAATCCTTTTATTGTCCGAACAACAGGCAAATTCTCTCATCTTAATAAACCCCAATTTCTTGGGTGTAATATTTAAGGACTGATCCTGAAATTCAGGATGTACGGACCTCAAGAAAGCAGCTAAAATCATCCAATTCAGAAATTTCAGGATTTTGACAATTTTTGAACCGTCACCAATTAAACTGCTGCATCAGAGAATTAAACCCAATACACAATTTTTTACTGGGCTTAACTGTGCTAACACAATTCAAATTAATTTATGGCAGCCAGCTTACAGTTGATACCAAATCTAGCTCTCCAGAACCTTTGTCTATAACCAATACTCGCATACCCTTTCACAAGACCGAAATCTTCTCCATGTACCTTATTAATGAAAGATAATTTACATTATCGTCAAATTTTCATCAAAGAGTATAACAATCCCTGGTAAAAATTCCAACCTGTGCCCTCTTAAGGAAACTAGATTCAACCCAGGCACTACTAGTAACCAACGGTGCTACAGATTGGGGTTCCAATACACAATGTCAAGGTTTGAAAACCTGTGTATTGATAGCTAAACCACCAGATCATCCCAAATACTAAACCAATATGTAACAATAAGGAATGTAAAATAATAAACTCTGAAGTCGAGTATTGTGAAGTGTACAAGTTTATTGGTTCCATCTATTGATCACACATACCATTAATGTATGCATAAAATGATGTTAGGGTGCGACTGTAAGTACACAATAAATTACAACATATAGATAAACTTAGTCTCTCATTATATCATACCTATACTGTAAGAAATGTATGGGGGGTCATGATGGGGGAGTTAAATGTATTCATCCTTGTTGTAGCTTAGGGACCAAGGGAGGTAAGTGAAACAAAAACGTGGAATGTATGATATTACCTCCCTTGGCTCATTAGGTCTGACCTCTTGACTTGTGTTATTGAAAATATATTTTTTGAAGGTTAAACAATCTGATCGTAAATGACTTGCCTATAAAATTCTCGGAAAGTTAAACATACAGCTATATTTTTAGTTACATCTCACAAGACGAGTTATTTCACAGCTGAATTATTATAGATCTACTTCAAACTGGGTTGTGATTGTAATAAGTAAGCCTCATTTATATTGAAATGCAAATGATCGATAACCGGACAGTCTATATTTAAGGTCTGTTTGTTTAACACCTATTAGAAAGCTGACAGCTGTAAAGTGGCTTATATTAGAAGAACACATCTTGATACCTAATATATAGTCATTGTTGTAAAAGAGGCAATATTTTTAATTACACAATTACTTCCTACAGTACAGGCACAAAATGACTTGCACACTTCATAGTTTTATTGCAAAAAGCATGACAACTTTGTGTACGGCACTAATTTCTTCAAAAAAAAATGAAAAATTGTAGATTGTTATTAATTTTTTGTTAAAATATCACCCAAATTCCTGAAAATTGGAAAACATTTTTTTTCGGCTGTAAGTTAAAATGGTATGCCATCCACAAAGATGAAATATTTACAAAACAGAGCAAGTCACAGCAAAATTCATCTATAAACATACAATTTACTGTAAAAGAAAAAAAAAAGAATAATAAAAAATAATTATCACATTATCAGGGTTGTTTTTTTCATAATTTCAAAATAAATGCAAAACATTTTACAACTCTGGAACAAAAATAATTGGTCATTTTTATCTTATGTAAGCATAAAAAACAACAAAAAACAAGAAGTTTAAAAATCTACCATAAAAACCTTAGACAAACCTTTGTGTCACAAACTCAAAAACCTAATTCATTCCATCTTGTTAAGTATTGTATCATTCTCCAAGTTTTGATAATCATACTTATCATACTTCAATTTATTTTCCCCCTAAAATGCATTTTTGTGGACATGTTTCACAAAGAATACAAAAAATATTCTGGGGTTCAAACTTGCCATACATTTTCCATGTATTACTAAATTTATCTTAAGATTAATATAAAATCTGCTTAAGCCTTACAAAAACTTGCTTGATTCATATAAAATAAGTTCAATTCTAAAAATTATGTTAATTCTTCTCCTTAAAAAACAGAAAACTGAAATGTTTTTACTAAAGACCTGCTTTGTGATTATAATATATATAAGTATACACAACAATTAAAATGATTTCAGTGATAGATTAAAACATAGAAGATGACTAATGTACAATGATAATAAAGAAAAAATACACAATGTATTATATGTATGATAACAGAGATTAGACAATTAACGTTTAAAAAACATCTACAAATTTGTATATACTCTTGGAAGTAAAAACAGTATCCCTAAAATTGGACCATAAGTCTATAATAGGAAGCAGAAATAAATCTTTGAACTTTGGGCTTAAAATATCATGGCACAATATAAAAGCAGCAGAAAAAGGCTGAAAAAAAAACTACTAGAAAGTTGAACAATTCTATTCAAGAAAGATAAATTAAAAAAGCTGACTGTTTTCAGTAAAACAGCCCTAACTGCATGAGTAAGAAAAAGTTTGAACAGTAAAAATGGATCGAACATAAATCCTCCTAGATTTGAAGCAGACGGTAAATACAGAATAGCTTATATATCTAAGATATGACCACTAATGCCACAGACAACAAATGAAATAACATGATTAACCACTGGCCTAAGATATACATTAGATAAACACAGGAATATACTAAAATGATAAATGGTAGTAATACACAATCATATAATACACAAAGGAAAAAACAACCATTTGGTTAAGGTAAATCATGATTTCAAATACAACATAACTTGTTTATCCATTTGAATACAACATTATCCCAATACAAGGGACAATTAACAATTAACATACGGTATGAGGACACTAAATTTGTTTAGATATAACACTTATATGGTATGAGAACACTAAATTTTTTTAGATAGAAGTTATATGGTATGAGGACACTAAATTTATTTAGATAGAAGTTATATGGTATGAGGACACTAAATTTGTTTAGATATAACACTTACATGGTAAGAGGACACTAAATTTATATTTTTTGTTTTAATCAGATCTAGTAAAAGCGAAAAATATGCTCGGAACACAGAAGAGAAAGGCTAACAAATACATTAAGATAATAAAACGATATCAAGGTACAAACTACCGTTAAACATGTATCGAGAATGAGATTACATGATCATAGTCTTTCAAAGTGGCTAACATACATAGTTTATAATAAAAAACTCACACCAGAGTATTAAATGTATGCACAAAATTAATAAAATAACAAGATTATTTAAAAATGTTGAATATTGCAGAAGTGCTGGTTATTTTTTCAAATACAACGGTTTTACATAATATGGTTTCCTGTTTAAACATTGAATGATTATACACAAGTGAATATCTATTTGGAACACTATACAACAGACTAAAGCCATAGTTCATACAACATAATTTGACTCTTTATATCTTTCATATTGTTCATGATTTTTGTTTTGTATCGTAATCAAACACAACAACCTGATTCGGCAAATATTTTAATAAAAAACCTCAACATCAATGCTCTACCTTAAAATGTAGTACGTAAGTAACAAGCACGGCACATTCACAAGGCTTGGAATATAAAAAAGTTTTAATAGTGTGAACCTTTCTCAACAATTGGAAAAAAAAGTTTGTTATATTTTTGTCCATCTTCATAAAACACACAGTAGTCAAACATGTTTCTAATTGGTGCCCATCTCAAAGTACCTATATGTTGGATTCTCATAACCATTCATTTGCATGTTAGCGACATGTCTCTCTTCAGGAGAGGCTGCTGGGTCAACCTCAACAAAGCCGTGAGTAATTGGTTGACGTCTGTTTCTCTTTTTAACCATCAATACAGCAACAACAACGATGATGAATACAGCTGCACTTCCGATAGCAATTCCTACAATATTTGTAGTGGTGGCTGCTGATGCATTAGCTTTAAAACTTGGGCTCTGAAAAAATAAAACATAAAGTCAATATTATTGTAAGTTTAGAGAAAAAATATCTGTCTAATATTTTCTCAAGCGCAAGCCCAATTTCTTGTATTTTTTTAGTAAAAGCACAAGGATTGACTAGCCTGACCACATGAAATGAGTAATGTTCACTAGCCTTAATCAATTTTCACTAGTCCTGGGTTTTGGGCTAGTGGGTTAAGACAATGACTGTAATCTCTATGTAAGTTAAAGATTTTTATCAATATTTTTAAGTTAATATTTCACTTCTTTCACAAGATACAAACAAACTCATAGAACCTATATTAAATGATATTTCCATGATTTTTCCATGATATTTCTCAATTTTTCATGATGCAAAAGAATAATTATACCATGTACTACTACATAGACATAAAGAACAGAATAGTTTAATCTGAATGTTCCAATTTACCTTTGCGGTATTTGACAAAATTGTTTTATGACCAAGCTCCATAAAAGTATGCCTTGCCTAAGAATTAAACCCAAGATGCATCTATCAGTAGACATGTGTGCTACAGACTGGGCCAGCCAAGCTGCTTTATAAAATGCTTAGAACTTATAAGAAAAATAGTCCAGGAGAAAAGAGTAGCAGGACTGAGTATAATAAAATATAAAATGACTTACATTTTGTTTAAAGTGCATGCCACTGTTCTGGATATGTCCAGCAACTGGTTCCTGATTTTCTTCTGCAATAGTCATACCTTCGGAATCAATACGGATGTTTGTATAGTCATGATTTTCTACACTGCTAGATTCTGAGCTATCAATTATTGCTGAAATAATATAAGTAAATGTATGTTACATAGAAAAAAGTAAGGCTAAGCCTGCATATGTGGCACAGTGAAACACATTCATGAAACTTTGAAGAGATTAATCACTCAGCATGTCTGCTTTCTGGTCTTCCCAGCACTCTGCAAATAGGATAAACTTTCCAGCTTCAAGAAACAACAAGGTGGGTTTTGTGTGTAACTGGAACCAACATGGAACTGGTTATCCACTAATGACCAGTCAAACATTGTAACCAACCAGCCACACTTACTCCAGCCAGGAGATTCTTAGTCTTCATATTAAAATCAAACAAACAAAAGAAAATAATACATATGTCTGAAGGTTACTATACAACTAAAGTCACACAAATTTGTCTATATTTGTTTGTTTGTAACTAGATACTGTTCTATAATTATGTCCCTGAAATAAATTATCTGTTCTGTTCATATAAAAAGAAACCTTCATTCTCTGTGTCATAGTATGTCTCATCTAAATACAACATAATGTTTCATAAAACAATACTGATGATAGCATGCTATGAAATAATAATCATCACCCTTCGGGAAATGTTGTTTTATTGGACATGAGAAATGTGCATAATATCATTTAATACCATTACAGAGTACGATCTATACACCTCTTGTTTCAGTGTTCAGTGTCTTCTATACATTATTGATGTATTCAGGAGAGATACGGGGGGGGGGGGGGGCATTTACCAATAGAAAGCATTTCAAAATGAGTTTTCTGATATAGACAAAGGAAAATGGTTTGAGGTGATATAATAGACTGGAAGTGTTAGTCACTAATCAATAGTTTAGATAAGTTAGATGTATAGCTATTACAATCCAGGTTTCACAAGAAAATTGTGAATAATATACAGTCTCTGTATAACATACTATGACAAAGAGAAAGTTATAGTCTATGAGGTGAACACTTCGGTGAACGAGATGAATGGTTCAGTCTATACGGTGAATGTTTCAGTCCTTAAACTCCAAAGTAAATGTGATAATCACTACTTCACTACAGCTGTAGACTGACATGTATGACTAATAAGTAGACGTATACATGAGTTCTAAGTTCACCAAACCAAGAGGCAAAATTTTTCTGACTTTATTCCAAAAAGGGGCCTTCACAATATGAACTGATTGAATTCTAAGTTCAATTTGTTTTTTTCACAAGGTTGACAACTTCTCCCTATACCTTGTGTATGAAGGAAAATCTATATCAAAGTCAACTTTTAATGGAAGGGTATACCAAGCCAAGGTGACACTCAAAACAGCAACCCTTTGGGACACTAGATTTGAAATACTGCATGTAGCCTATTGGCCATGGACCCAGATCACACTGGTAATCAGTCATGCAGTTTGTTTCATCAGCTTATTCTAAATAAAATACTTTTTGCCTCCTAAATTATTCCTAGACACTGTAATCTAGTGAAGTATTGCATGTACATCATTGCATCATGTTGAAGTCAATTTTTAATACTAGTGACCTTTATGAGATCATAGACCAATACCAATATAGAAATTTATCAGCCATATAATAACATACAAGACATTGCTAACTACGGACATTCAATTTTGTTAATTGAAGACTCTGTAGACAAAAATATATAGCTCTATCTGATGATTTGTTATTTGACAAAATAATAATTCATTGTCATGATAACAATCATTTCAAAGGATAGAATGAGACAAATATAATTGAATACAAAAATCGTGCAGATACACAGCACTGACTGTTCAACAAAATTTAGGCCAAGACTTGCATGGTCAAATTTGAAATGAATAAGTGTAACCTAAACTAACATACTAACATGAATAGCTAAATAATTATGGTTAGTTGTCAATTCATTAAAATATGAAAAAAGTCTCCAGTCCAGTAACACTTGGTTCCGTCTTATAAAATTTTTATCTTCACAGGACCTACTGTCCAATATAAATCAATTGTAGAGTGTTGCTGTGACTGGAAATTCATGTGGCATAATCTATCAGGAATAGCTTTTTTTATTTAGTTTAACGCCGTTGCAACGCATTGTAAAGGTCATATCAAGGCAGTCAGTCGACCTACTCATCATTCCTGGAAAGGCTAAATGTCTGGATTTAATAGTCAGTGACTGGCAACTGCCCAACATGATTAAGAATCAGTGGTAGTAGGGAGAATGGTCGTAGAAATCATTTTATGACCAAACTCCATGAAAGTATGCTCCTTCTAGGAATCGAACCCAAGACCCCTTAAACAGTAGACTTGTGTGCTACCAACTGAGCTAGCCCTGGCGGCTAAAGATAGAGCCTAATACACTTTAAAGGTACTAGTTCACAGATTTGGTTAAGAGTTTTCTATTTTTTCAAAATACATGTACCAATCAGTGCCTGAAATTGTATCCAAAAAAATCTTATTATTTCAAGACAAACTGAACTATAGATTCCAAGAAATATACAATAAAAGTCACAAAAATGCGCTAAATTTGTCTATACCATGACATACAGGGTAGATTTTTACTAAATGAAACACCATCATTTGTAGTTGTATTTATTTGCACTAAAATTTTCATAATCAAAACAGTAGTTTCCTGCTTCAAAAATGTTTCCAAACAATTTAGGTAGTTCCAGAAAAAGTTGAGATTTTAAGTTGAAATCTGTGAATGAGTACCTTTAATGATACAAATGATAGTTATCATTCTCCCTATCAATCTAGACTAATCACGCTATAAATATTACTTACTGTCAATAGCAATGGTTTCAGGTTCTTTCTGCGTGGGCATAACAACATCATCAATTGAGATTTCTAAACTTCTGAACTTCTTGTGACGGAATTCCTCTGCAGAAATAAAACATGTTTTATATTAAGATACATAATTAATGGTTACACTAGCAAAGAAAGAGAAACAATTACATGCCTTCAACAAGTACAGTCTTAAGGCTCATAGCTAAGATACAGAAATTCATCCCAAATTTTCACGCTTTGTTCTCCAAATTTGTGGAAAAAATTTGTGGGACAATTGGCAAAACTATAAGGTTTTAAAAATCTAAACATATTTTCAATGTCTTTAGATACTTTTTTCTGAAAAAGTACTTGCAGAAACACATTCATGTTTCTGACGCTGCCACAAAAACAGAAAAAATACATTGGATGATAGCTATTGCATTTAGATGTTTTGGCAAGAAACAATATTGCTATTAATTGTGAAATATTTGTCACGTTTTTGTAAATTGTTTTCATTTTTTCTATTGTGAAAAGACCTAATGTCGGCCCTAATTTGAGGTAAAAAATCACAAACAAATCAGGTTTAAAGAAACAACTCATTTACCTATTTCTGGTCTGATTTTCTTTTCAAGTTCGGGTACTCTTTTCAACATATCAATAACGGCAACAATTCTTTCATCAATGACCTTCAAGTGGTTGACCAATGATGCTCGTACACGTAAAGCTTCTTCTGGATCTGTGTCACGTAGATGCTCGTATCTGTTGACGGTATGGAGACGGTCCTTCTCTTCAGTACGGATGTAAAGTTTCAAATAACTCAAGATTTTAGCAGCCTGAAGTAAATTATGTCATATGTGTAATTATACAAGGGTGGGAGTGGCCAGAGTTACCTTATTTTAGCAACTTTTACCCAGCAAAAGGACCCATTGTATTCTCATGTCCCCAAAAAACATGAACGTTGTGATTTCTGAAGCTTTCCATATATAAAGGACCTACGGTATTCTTTTCTCAGGTCCCTAAACTGCTGAAGTTCAGGATCAGTTCTGAAAACTCACTTCAGCATAACTATTACATTTCTAATCAAACTCACAACCCCTAGATCACCTGTCAGACACACTACCAAATGAATTAACATGATGGATGGCTAACTTTGATAAACTGTAGAAGATTAAAAGAAGTAGAGCACAACCCAGACAGACAAGATATACAAATACTATGGATAAAAATAAAAGATATAGTTCCAAACAATAAAAGTACAGAACAATACAACAGTAGACATTTTTTATGAGAACTGAACAGAAAAAAAAGATTTCAGTGGTCTTGTGAAGGCCTGTACACATATAATATGAGCATTGACATCCAATATTTGCAGAAAAACAAAAAAAGATTTGTAAACAAAAACCTTCAGAAAACCTGTTGCAAAATATATTGCTTTCAGGTTGGCAGCCTACAAATATGGTGATTTATTATGCAGACTGCCAAAAATGTCACTATAAAATGGGTGCCAATATTAAGATGTATATAGTATAGAACTATAGAACAGAAAATATAGGAATAAGACAAAAAATATTGGAAAAAAACAGGAGTTGATCTATAGCCTATGCTTTTAAACTGTTTTAATCCTGTAACAGTGGTCAGCCTGTAACAGTGGTCAGTGTTTCCATACCCTTTCTTTTTGAGAGGTTTTGATCTCATGACTCAAACTTAGGACATTGTCATACCTAAGCCAGTGGCTGACAACTGAACAACTTTACAGCAGTAGGTTGGATAATAGTTGCAGAAAGTATTTCATGATGAAATCCACCAAGATATGAAGATTCTGAATGACAGACAAACCAACAACTTCTTGGTTCCTAATCAGACACACTACAGACTGAGCATAGTTGACAAGTGAAACGCAAATATAGTGGAGCTTTCATGACCAAAATCCACATGTTATTTCTACATAGGAATCAAACCTGTGACCTCTAGATTTGTAGTCAAACACACTAGCAATTGAGCATAGTAGACAAGTGAAGTTTTTATCTAGTGGGGCTATCATGGCTTAATCCACTAAGATACATGTATTCTGCATAGGAATCAAACCTATGACCTCTAGATTAGTATACAGAGTCAGACACAATACCAACTGAGCATAATTGACAAGTGAAGTGTAAATCTAGTGGAGCATTTAACCAGCTACTCACCTTAGGATCATCAGATTCCACTTCAGCTCTGTATGCTTCTCTTAATGTATTCTTTTTTCTATTAAACATAGCTTGTACTTTCTGTTGATGGAGAGCAACTAATTGTTTCTTTTCACTCTTTCCTTCTTCTTCAAAGGCTCTGTACATTCTCTGGAATCTCTGTAACCATGGAGATATAATATACATTATAAAACATATTTAAAGCAGTAAGCTAATCAGCAAAAATAAGCTCTTAAGATTATAAATTTAAGGGTTCACAGGGGGGTGGGTTAAACCACGGTTGGCAAAGTATTGACTAGGGTGGTTACCAGTTTTAACCATCCCGGACTACCCAAAATGGTTAATTCCATTCAATACTGGTAAGTTGGGATGTCAATACTATTTTTACTGTAAAACTGATTTTTTCTATAAGAAAAATTACAGAAAATTAGGTTTCAGCAAGACTAATGATTGTAAGAGTAGTTTCCCTTTGATTAGCTTTATTGTGATTTTAATGTCCTTTTAGGGCTCCAATATGATACAACATGTGGCATATGGTTTTGTGATAGATTTGTTTCAGAATGCAGCCCAAACAAGTACTAAAGAATACCTATATTTACCTCGGTGATTTCTTTATTTAATTGTTCAGCTCCAATTTTGTTAGTTTTTCTCATTTCAGCAACATTTTCTCTGGCTTCTTGCCAATCTTTCATCATCTGTAATAAACAAACATTTTACCACATTATAACAACTAACTACAGTAAAGTTCCAATATTAACTTAATTAAAAGTCAACCAGGCTTTGATAATCAAGTTGCAAGCAATAAGACTTTAAACAAAACAAAGAATGGTAAAGTTCCACTATAAGGATCAACAAAATCAAACCCGGGGAGGTTATACCCTTCCATGAAAATTTGACAATAATGTCGATTTTCCTCTATTGATTAGATAATATGGAGAAGTTTCCGGCCTTGTGGAAGGGTAGGTGAGTACTGGTTATAGACAATGGTCCAGGAAAGCTAGGCTAGGTGCGCTGGATGCCGTAAAATGACCTAAAATTGTGTTCACACGGCGTTAACTCCAATAAATAAATAAAAATAAACAAAATCAATGGTCTTAATATAATAGTGGAAAGTTCTACAAATGGGCACCCTTTACTTCTTAAATTAAGTATTTAGGACTCTAAACTCAAAGCATGATTTTTTAATAAACAAGGTGTTCTTTATACTGGAAATTTACTGTAATATGGTGAAAGAGGAATTTAGTCAGTCAAACCAAAATAATTGATGAAATTTCAACATTTTCAAAATCCTGAATTTTAATCTTTTTTGCCACTTTTACGAAAGAAGAGAACACTTCTAAGGTCCAAAAAAATCGTAAACTTCAAAACCACCATGAAAAGTTTGATTCATGCAGAATGAGAATCATGAATTTTAATTACTGCCAAAAAGTTTGGCTCCAAGTAAATTTATTTTGACAAGGCTAGCCAAATTAAACAGACAGGATATGAAAACAATGCCATTGACTGACTTATAACCTTCAAGCATTCATGTATGTACAAATTTACTGAGCTACCACAATCAGTATTCACTATTGTCAACAAACTTCATGTTTAAAGCATGGTGACACAAAAAAGAACTAAGTCATGACATCATGCGATAGTCTCATAAAAATTAAAAGCCAACAGTTAAAAGAATCGTGACTCATGCAACACAGGGAATATTTCTTGTCATGTTAAGATTAGCTAAGCAATAAAATTCTTTGTCAGACTTTAGAGCTAGTCTTTGTAACAGACTAGTTATCTCCACTAAATACAATACACAAAACTTTTACCCAGACTGACCAAAGGCAACTAAAGACAATAATTAAAGCTGAAAATAGACATTAAACTTCTTGCCAGATAATTAAATGAATGAAATACAACAAGATCTGCTGGGCGAGTATCAATCTCCAACCCAAA
Source organism: Mactra quadrangularis (assembly GCA_025267735.1). NCBI lineage: Eukaryota > Metazoa > Mollusca > Bivalvia > Venerida > Mactridae > Mactra > Mactra quadrangularis. The sequence continues at coordinate 13,587,979 of CM046299.1, forward strand.
ACTAGCATAAAACAAGTATTAACACATAGAAAAACATGGGGGATTATGGGCGGTTTGTTTCAGACTTTATTCTGTTTATCAACTCTTTTATCAACTCTTTTTTATTTTTTTAATATTATTTAGGTAGGACAGTGAGCTCATCAAACCAGCCCTTTTACCAGTACTAGCAACATGGTAGTGTCTGCTTACAACTCAGAAGGTCATTGATTCTATCCAATCTCAGACATGTTACATTTGGGACCCAATTTTAAGTATCCGAAAAGGTATTGTGTGCTTGCATCCTTAGATTGTGCCAAAGCACCCAAGCTACATGAATTTGAGAATGAATTCTATAAGAGGGGGATATATGTAGCAGAGGTATTATATGGCACTTATACTCCCTTGTTTTCAAAGTGGCTTTAATGGCAACATGGTAGAGAGATCCCTTATAACTCAGAAAGTCGTGGATTTGCTCCAAGATCAGACCATGGATTTTTATCAGGTTACACTGGTAAGAATAATACATTATAACACAACAACAGGCCATCAGGAATAAGAAACACCAAGTATATTCAATAGTCAGAAATATCATTTACTATAGACGACCCTATATTTAACAAAATTCCGAAGTATCCAGACCCTTTCCATGACTGGAAATCCATTGAACCAAATATAAGATACCAGAGATTACAGACAGTACATGCTAATCATTGCCAGACAAATACTTCAAACAATACAATACAGAATCACTATATTGAATCTCGGAACAGGATTTATTCTGTTTTTATTCCTAAAATCAATGAAAACTGGTAGAAATCAATTATCTAAAACATTGCCAGGAAAACACAAGTTAACATTAACTGTATAAAGGTATCAAATATCAGAGTTATATAAATCGTTAACATCAATGAACATCTAACATAAATTATATGATTGTGTATTAAGGTTCCTCTATAAAGACCACCTTGGATATTTTATACCATTTTTAGGTCCCTAATGCTATATATGAGAATTTTAAGGCTCCTGTAATAAGACCATTCTGCTATTTAATAAAGACCATCAATTTTGATGGTCCCAATAGAGGACAACACTCAAAATTTAGTTAAGTTCCACCACAAGGACCATACCAATCAATGGTCTTGATACTGGAATGGGACCCTTTTCCTTCCCCAATTAAGCATATAGGACTTAAAAATATCTATAAAAATCACACTGTTTTCCAATAACTAAGGTGGTCTTAATAGTGGAACATTTACAGTCCTAGAGAATTATTGCCTTCCAAACTAAAAATGAAATTACAAAAGCAAATGGAATGTTAGTTTTAAGCCAGTTCCTTTGATCATTGAGGATGAGCCATAGAACACAATTCTTTTGATGTCTTTAGGTGAAGCGTAGAACACAAACAATGTACTGGGGGTAGGATAAATCTCAGCATTAATCAATAAGGCTAATCAGAAAGTAATCAGGAACTAATGTATTATTTATCACTAACCTAACAATACCTCACAGAAGATACAATAAAACATAACCTAGAGGAGGTTATCTTTTCCATGTCTCTTTTTATTGCAAGGTTTTAATTTCAGAAATTCTGGTAGAATCAGGAAATAGGAGCAATCTAACAATAAACTTTAATTAAATCCTACCCCTAGGGTCACCAAAAAACCAGAGAATGGTGATCAGAAACATTTCTGACTTTGAGCATATCAAGCACCAAGCTTGAGCAAATCAGATTTCAATTTTTTGTTAAATAAAAACCAAGTAGAATTGGACAGTTAGAGGCAAATTTTAGACAATTACCATTTTCAATGATGATTAGTTATTTCTTGAAGCATATCTGCACTGAGTACTCATGCATTATTTGCATGGACAAATTGGGAAGAAAAGCTAAGTAGAAAGTCTTTAAATGACAAAATGTATTTAAATGGTACACCCATTAAAGTGTATATTTGTTCAGGATTGTACATTTGTTCAGGATTTCATCTTAAACTAATCTTACAGTAAAAAGTGAAAGAAACATACACAAGTCAAGGCCTTTATATTATTACAAATCTTATGATATCATAATAAAACAATACAATATAGAAGGATTTAAAACTGACATCCCTAGTCTGCCATGTCTCACAATGACTGAATATTAGACACAGGTGCTCTTACTAAATCACTAATCACCAATGCTAGAACTGATGTATAAAATACCTATGCACTCAAACTCAAGCCTATACTTTCATTCCACAACCAAAAACATAAGACAAGACAAAATGTTAATTACTTCTTAAGTAATAAGAAATGCATAATTACATCATCAAACAAAAATGCTAATGTAGCAAAAACAATCCAAACAATTTCATTCAGGAAATGCAATCATTCTGACAATTAACATTTTTCATAAAAAGATCATTTCCTATGGAAGGAAGGCAAGATGCCACATTATCAAATAATTACAATGAACCTCCACCAGAGCTCTCCAGCTATAACAGACACTCAGAGAACACATTAATTGATTCCTACTATAACTGAATCACATTCTGACATTCGGCAAAGTTTTAATCAAAATTTTAGAGATTTTAAATGTTTTTTTTAACCTCTGAGATTTGATTTTCCTAACAATACACATGACTGGATTTATAGAGGTTGAGCCATTATGATCTTAAAAATGGAAGCTAACAATGTCTTCATAATTAAAGAGGAATTTCCAGGCATTGCATAATACTTCCTAGCCAATATAACATGAGTAGGATTTTAATATCTTTAGGCAGTTTGGAATGCTATCAATGAGTTATACAGGTAACAACCAAAAGAAACTATCAGTCAATCTTCACATGTAAGATTGGTTTAGTTTTCAAGGTGCTTTATGCCACTCAATTGACAATAAACCCATTATTACATAGAATTACTTAATCAACAGTCATACCTGCAACTAACTGAGCAAGTGTGTGAGAGGGTGAGGGGATCAGGAGCTTTACAAGTATTTTTGAAAGTAAAACATTATGGACTCACAGCATTTTCTGGCAACAAAAACAGTCACCATCTAATTAGGACTAATTTATGGTCCTACTAATAGAACTTTTCTGTACTTTAAGTCTTTAAAGTTGTTTCAAGTCCGGTTCATTGCAGCTTGATTTTCAATGTCAATTTGTACACATTGTCACAAATGAAGTCTGAATTCATTTTTACCAAGATAGTTCTTTTGAATCATTTTAATGTAAATGGTGACCAATCATACATTTAGGTGGCATTTCCAGACAACACAGACAAATGAATTTTTTTCTATTATCTAAATTGAGGATTTACAACATTGCAGAAAAGCATACAAATACTGGAGCAGACAAATTAACTAGTATACAAGGGACTGAGTCTCTTTTCCTGATTATTAATTCAAGAAACAAGAGGATACTAACATACATAATGTTCAAGAACTAAGAGAATACTAACGTACATAATGTACAATGTTAATACATCAACCATCGATATCACTAAATCTTCATCGAGCGATCAATCCCATAATTCTTGCATCATTCCCACATTCCAATGACTCACGTAACCATGTATTACCATGATGCTAGGCCGCCATAGCCATAATAAAAAAACAACATTTTCAAAGCAAGTAGTATCGGAATTCTATTTCCAAGGCACCCAGTCGACAAAGTGTATATTATTGAATTATTGATTTTAGAATTTAAATATGGACAGAATAGTTAATGCTAGTGGCAGACAATTCTTCAAAGGCAACCAGTGGCACTTATTGATTTATTAGGTCACATGATAGGAGAGCGGAAGAGAGACTGAGTCACATACATGACTCTTTCATGTATCACTTAACATATCCATTTTTGCAGACATCTGAAAGAATATTGCTTTTTTTCATGGCAGACTACAGTTCTGCTATTAAAGTCAGTGACTAAGAGCTGTGTCATGAGCATGAAGCAGTAAATCAGCTTGGCAACTATAACATGTCATTATGACAGTTGCCCTTTAGTTGTATATAACACTACATGTAGTGAAAGTTGAATAATGTCACTGGAAATTCTCTATGTATGCAATAAGGAAAGAAATGCATCTTAGATTGTTTTCATGTTATTTTAGCTATACACATTCTCTACTGTCTTGAATGTTTTTTCTAGTACCCTCTTAACTGCACTAAGAAGTTCTTCATTGTTGTTTCCAACCCGCACTCTAAGTTGTAACCGTAGTTCATTTGGGATGATGTTTTCAGTTAAATTGTCTAGCAACATTCTCCAAGAATTCAAAAAGCATGGGTGATGGGTAATGCAATTAATTTTTTCATTCCAACAGCTTTAAAACAGGAAAGTGATCCTTAGTCGTGTCCCAAAACTGCTAGGCTTACAAATGAACATTTACACAGAGTTGCCATCAGGGCTTCACACTTTCAAATTTTTGTTGCCCAGTGAATATACCAGCTGCCTAACACCTAGTCAACTAGAACCAGACTTTTGTTTACCAATGAATATATAAGCAAATTATCATCTCATTTCTGTCAACAGCTTGACCCCCATTTCAAAGTCTTTGGCACCTAATTTAAATTTGTTAGCAAAGGGCAACTGAGCAAGCATCAACTGGGCGAGCATTAATGAGAGCCCTTGAAATTCTGAATGTCAAGATCAGCCCTGAAAGCTTGTGATTAAGGAAATCGAATAATCAACTACGGTAAAATCATATACATGAACATAAATGGCTACACATGATTACAGGTAACAGATCTGACCTACCCAGTTTTAATTTATTCAACTACATATCTCATTTAATTAAACAAACCAAGACACTCACTAATTAAACAGACAATGTGACTTATTCTACTGATATAATTACTGTAGAACCACTTATTTGTGAAATAGGGAAATTTTTGGATGAACATAATTCTGGACTTAATTGCATATTGATAATTTAGCTAGTCCATCTTCTCCCAAACTTAAAACTAGAAGGAAAAACCACCTTCTTCTTCTAAACCAGAAGGAAAAGATGTGGACTGCAATCTAGCCAGACATTTGTGTAACACTTTTTTTTTCATTAATCTCATAAAAATTACTAACAGAAACACATTTAAGTTTCTATCCCTGTCACAAACAGAAAACAGTCATTAAATAGTTGCTTTTACATTTATACTGTTTTGGCTCAAAATAATCAGCTAAGAATTCTGAAATTCTACTTATGACGTGGAGATTTTTTTGTTATTTTTTCCATTGTGACGACACTTAATGCCTCAGTCCCAAAAAATCGTGGCTTGTTACGGACCAGTACGTGCAGACAGTTGTAGGCCGTGAGAAGCCTTGCGTATCAAGGTGACAGTACGCACATGGTACAAAACAACACACCCGTACGGAGTCATAGCTGGAAGATATGCATGTTTAATCCATACTCGGCCACGATTTTGATAACGATTTGACTCTGTAACTGATACGCGTATCCTGGGCTCATCTCATGGACCCGGATAAAAACGTAACAGTCCGTAAGGGTACACAAGAGTTTGTACGGGTCCTTGCGGAGCTTGATCGCACGGCACCCACACAGTGCCCTCACGGCTATTTTTATGTTTATGGGACTGTAGCTTAATTTTGACTCAGGCATAAAAAACTGGTCACTAATAAAAACAATTTTACAGTAAACAGGCAAAGATAACTCTTGCACCAATTAATAAGTGAGATATGGATAACTCCAACATACCACAGGAAATATCATCTTATCAGTAATATTATATCTTACAGCTGCAGTCTAATTACTAGTACTACATTTTATAATTGACTCTAAGTACTTCATGTACAGGGACACTGTCACACCATAGTATATACATATTTCATAGTGCATTTCCATGTTTGACATTATATATAGCTAACTGGTACATGATGGCAGAATGTGGTTATGAAGTGCATAGTATAATAGACTTCTAACTGAACAACAAAAACATTCATGTATAGTAGGTGCAAATTCACATGAGATCATTTAATACATTTCACACTCGGGTAATTTCTCTGCTTTTACCTAATTTGATGTATGCAGATTTGTTTCCATGACAAAGTGAATGTATATCATGACCAATGCATTGCAGTTTTGCCAACGTATTTCATACGTCAAGACAGTCAGTCATCTACTTATCCTTCTTGGAAAGTGTAAATTTCTGGCTTCAGCTTTTTATCAGTTTATAGGCACATTCTGTGAGTGGCTGACAAATGTCCTACATGATTTAGACTCAGAGGAAGGAGGGAGAATGATCATATGAAGCATTTCATGACTAAGCTCTATGAAAGTATGAACAATTGTGAATCAAACCTACAACCCCCTCCATCAGTAAACTTGTGTGATACCGCCTGAGAAAGCTGGGGCGGCTTCCCTAACTAAGAACTGTTTCTAAAAGATGTAAACCTCCATATTATGCAATTTCATTTATATTAGTAGTAAATATGTACAATAAGAAGCATTTATAGATCCACAGTTGAAGTTCCCAGACATCTTATATCAAATAAATCACATGTCCAGAGGGACCGAACATATTTTAAAGTTGACCAGTCTATCTCACACATTAGACTAAAATAACACCTCAAATACTCAGACTTAGTAATAGCCTAACAGACAATTATAAACACCGACATTTATCACTTTAATGTATGATAAAACTGCAATAAATGTCTTCAACTGATGTAATATGAGAATTCTTGTATCACATTTAATATAACAAACTTGCATAATATGTTCAGCAGAAAAAATACAAAATTGTAGGAGAGTGAGGGGAACACAACACAATTCAGAGTGAGTGGAACTGTGTTTTTACTCCACAATAACAAGAGCATTGTGAGTCAGAGCACTATAATAACCACAGTATGAGCAGTTGTAGAAGAGCTTTTGCCCCCTGAGTGACCTTGACCTTTGAGCTATGGACTTATAAAATGTGTGCGACACATCATCTCAACATGGACATGTTTTGTGACAAGTAATTTGAAAAAATCCCTTTAACAGTAAATACATGGTGCAAACACAAAATTGCTAACAGGCAAACACACAGACAGACAGACAGACAGACAGACAGACCAAAATGCAGACCATAATGTAATGAAACCTATCAGGCACACGATAATTAAATGGATGATAATTTTAAAATTTCTCTCCAAAACAATTTACATTAGACACATTTTCATACTACCATTACCTTGACCAGAAGCAGTCACACGGTCTGCACTTATCCTAAAAGCAGCTAAGTACACAACAAATCTTAAAATCTATGTCTGGGTAGACTTGATTTTAACACCATTTCCTGACTTGAAAAAATTCTCAGATCAACATACCCAAGATATCATGATGCTTAAAAGTAATTTAACACGTCTGTGTCAATGTTTTCCATTATGACATTATTCTACACATCTATATACTTGCGGCTCTAATATCAAACAATATTGACACTTTCTAAATCCCTGTAGACCTGGTATTGCACTCATAAATGTCTTAAGAATCCAGGAATCTATAAAAGCCATTAAAATGGTACGAAAACCAAATCAAAGAGTGGTTTTGTTGGAAAGTATATCAGACATTATTTTGTAAGGAGATAAAGAACATAACTCATCCTTCCCTTAATTGGGACTTAACCTTCTTTCTTTTTCTTATGATCTTATGTTATAAATCCCTTCCTCGGTTCTCTCATATTCCCAAAACCAAGAAAAAACAAAAAGTCATCTTTATATAAATAAGCGTATTGTGGTTTTGTCAGAGAATAAAACAATGAAACATGATAATACATATCATTTGCACAAAAAGGGTGACACAAACTGGCCAGATAACTATCATACTGTTACAGTTATCAGTATAACATTGAAATTATCAAAAATCATATCAACAAACCTTGGTAACTTTTTCATGTTGCATTTTTTGCATTGCTCTTTCAGCAGCCTTAAATTTGATATGTTCATTACTATATTTATCCATATCGTAACCACGGAGATATGCAGTGTAATCATCTAACTTCTCATCAGAATCATCATTGTCAGATTCAGCAGTCCATGTAGTTTCTGTGGTAGCAACCTTTTCTTCTGAAAAAACAACAACAACAATATGTTATTGGAAACAAGTAGTAAGACAATTTTTGGTAGGGTTTAACATCATAGCAACACACTGCATAAAGGTCATAGCACAAAGGTCAGTCAACCTACTGACCATTCCAGGAATAGCTAAATTGTTTAATTTGACTGTTAACCAGTTACCAGGCGCATACTTTTGTCAGTACCTGACAACTGCCCAACATGATTCAGAATAAATGGAAGGAGGGGGAAGGGGCATGACCAAGCTCGACGTAAGTATGCTCCCCGGCTTTGCCTGTCTTTATCGCAAAAACTATGAATTTCAGTCAAATAATTATAATCAGCCAGATAATTTATAACTAAATCTGCAAAATGTAGAATATGGGTTCAAGCAAAATCAAAACAGCAACATCAATAATAAAATACACACGTACTTACAATTTTGATTTTCATGAATGCTAAAATTACTCAACAACTGATTTTTCTTTTGCACACAACATATTTTTAAGTTGTTTATACACGTTCATTGAGATTAATTTACTAAAGTATTGATGTAATCCCTGACTGTTTTAAACATTAAAGCTTTTGTTACAAGTATATAACAGTGTATTGAGACAGTGTTACTTATATGAAGCCTAGATTCAGAAAGCATATAACTGCAAAAAACATCAGTATGGAAATGAAATTTAAGCTTCCTTACAATCTTTACTGGCACAAAAACTTCATTCCAACAAATATTGCTATCAAATTCTATTTCAATGGAGATATCATCACTTAGTTTTATCTCATAATGCATGAAGTGGTTTTAAAGCATGCTTCAGTATCATTTACATCACTTAAGAAATGAAATATCAGCAACAAACAGAAGGGAAAATTTAAGACCATACAAAGATGTATTCTAAAACATCATAAAATGTTTTATAGACAACTGTGTCTTATTCTTATGGAAATATCATTAAAGAATCAATGAAAATGACATTAAATGGATTGTAGCCAAGTTGTTTATCCAACAATACAGGAATAATTGATTTAGCAAAGAAGCACAGGAAAATATCATACGACATCAAGTATCCTATCACGGCTTTAAACCATTATATGGAAATTAAACAAACACTGAGGCTTTAATTTACCTTAAAGATTTGAATTTATCATAATTTAGGAAGATAATCCCAAAAATAGAACATTTTTAACACGTTATGAATTATTTCTCAGACAATATTATGTAAGAGTCCCCCCCCCCCCGCTGGCAGTCATATACTGAAATTAAGGTTTTTTTGTTTGGTTTAACATCATAGCAACGTTGACATTGTACGGATCATATCACGGCAGTCAGTTAACATACACACTGTCGAAAGATTAAGCTGGTAACCAATTAATAGGCACATGCTTTTGTGAGTGACTGACAACTGCCCAACAGTATTTAGAAACAATGGTAGGAGGGAGAATGGTCATAAAAATTATTTCATGACCAAGTTCCACAAAAGTATGCCCTCCTTGTGAATCAAACCTATGATCCCTCAATAAGAAGACTTGTGCACTATAAACTGAGCTAGCTGGGGGGGGGGCTATGGGTATTTATGAAATTACACTATTTATGCAAAGTTGACATATATCATCAATGACTGACTGAGGAATAATAAATTGTAAGAACTTGTTCCAGAATCAAGACAAAACACATGAAGTCTCTAGAAAGTGCTTCTTATATACCACAGCTAAAAGAATAACAGTTTATTAAGAATTGAATGATTAAGAGGAATACATGCTAAAGGGTCCTAATTTGTAGACAACCTGAAAACTTGCACCCCAACACCACAACACAATGGCACCACATCAAAGACAGACCAATAAAGTTATAAAAAGAGAGTATCATTATTCAAACATATATAAGCCAAGGGAAAACAAGACAGACATTAGTAATACCCAAGCTTCAAATAGATACAAAATATTGTCAATAATGCAGAATAAGTTTATACATTCAGTGTATAACTAGGAAACATAAATATTCTATATTCAGTCAAGAAGAAATGGCATCGATTAGAACACTGCGAAACTTTCTTGAGGAAACTTAATGTCTAGGAACCACGTAACAGAATCAAAAGTCAGCCAATTTCCTTGTCTGTCAATTTATAAATCGCAAGCAAATCTCCCAGAAAATGGCTTTATACGCAGATTGTATGAGCAATCACATACCAAATGAGAAACTTTGTCTCTCCACATTTTATGTGCAAAAATAAACAATGAAGTTCAATTCACTCAATGGTACGAATGAATATTTAATGTACAAGTACAGCACGTGGAGAAGCGATCAATACGCTATAGGCTTATTAGGACTTATTGATTAAATAACTGCGAGACACAGCTGTAAAAGTAGGGGAAAGGATGAAGGCATAGTTTTCAATATATGTAAATTCCAGAACTGAGAAAAAGCTCAGCTGGACAAATACCAATTTCTGCACAAACTGATATTTAAGAATAGCAGGAAAATTAACATGTGTCATGTCACAAACAATTAAGCTAGAACAAGAAAGAGACTTAACGAGGAAGGTATTGACAAGCTGGTAGTTGGTAGAAAGTAGACAAAAGCCGAGGGCGCAACTTGACGGAAAAAAGTAAACAGTTCCAGAACTATCAAAGATCATTAATACAAAGAAAAATGTCTTCATTACATCATAATATCCCAAATATTACCAACATTAACTACTTTAATTAGACTTAATAAACCAACTTGTTTACATTGTCAACAAACTTTCAGATCAATGCACGCAAGCATCCCATCCAATTAGTAATAACCATGATATTTGCAAAATAACTTTATATAGGTTATGGTTAAAAAAACAAGGCTGCCATGATGAAATTTTGAAGTCAGCTGAAAGTGTCAAACATTTTTTCCAAATTGGTCCATTGGGGTCTACATATCAAGCATTGCCCACAAGACTGTAGTGAGTGCATAGCCATTAAGAGCAAGTTACTACAGTCTTGCTGGCAACTCTTGATATACATTTAATAAATAGCATCTCACCAGAAGCAATGTCTATATGCAGATGATCATGGGATGAAGTACAGAAATTTTAAAATCCTGAAATTCCTGAATTTCACCATTTCAGCAACTTAAATATATGAAAAGAATCATAATTCTTTGGTCCCCAATATCATGAATTTTAGGACCAATCCTGAAATCTTTCAGTCATAGAATGATCACATGAGGCCTTAAAATCTACCAAAATAAGCCATTGATTGGCAGCCATGAGGAAACTGGCACTAAAATGCAGACAGTATGGTTACACAGAATTGAGTCAAATCAACTCTTCTTCTTTTCAAAAGGACAAAAAAACGTCTTTCAATAAGGAAAAAAAGATCATTCTAAAAAATATCATTCTAAAGAGGACAAAAACCAATGAAATCATTTACTCATAGTTTGTGCATTCTACAGTTAATGAGTTATCATTTAATCAAATATATATCACAACTTGCTCAAAATTAATACTGTCAATGGTCTAAAGAGGGCAATTTTCCACATTCCTGGAGTAAACTCACATACATCAAACTCACATATCCACTTACAGCTTATACTTGTCATTAACACTTCAATGTATCCCAGACATTAACAGGGAAAATGACCTTTTACAATAACTGTGGTATTTCTATCATTCTATTGATCAATTACAAACATTGAGTCAGCATAGAAGGTTGATGCTAATGCAAAAACAAATTCTGCATCTTGGTGCTTAAAACTATGAAGTTACAAATGTCTGCAATAAGGACATTAATTGAAACTAGTTTCTGTATTATGGTTAGATAAAGTGAAAGAGTAGAATCATAGTTGAGGTTTAAAGTCAGTTCATGGTTGATGCTAAAATCTGCTACATTCTATCTAATTTAAGGAGACAAGTGAGCAGCCATTTTGAAATGCAGAGGTGTTCTGAAAGCTTTCAGCAAGAAAGATAAACAACTTCCAGCTAATGATTCAATTTGCTACTTTGTAACAGACTAAATAAAAATAAATAGCTATGTTGCACTATTTAGCGCTAAGCCATGTGGAATGATTTGTGTTAAATTCTGTTGCAAGGTTGATACAAAAGTTCAGTATCATGGTTGGAGCTAAAGTTCAGTCTGTAGGTTGACACTAAAGTATAATGGTTAGAGCTATAGTTCAATCTCTATGTTGACACATAAAGTATAATGGTTTGAGCTAAAGTTTAATCTCTAGGTTGACACTATAGTATCATGGTTAGAGCTAAAGTTCTGTCTCTAGGTTGACACTAAAGTATCAGGGTTGGAGCTAAAGTTCAATCTCTAGGTTGACTCTATAGTATCATGGTTAGAGCTAAAGTTCAATCTCTAGGTTGACACTATAGTATCATGGTTAGAGCTAAAGTTCAATCTCTAGGTTGACACTAAAGTATCATGGTTAGAGCTAAAGTTCAGTCTCTAAGTTGACACAAAAGTATCATGGTTAGAGCTAAAGTTCAGTCTCTAAGTTGACACAAAAGTATCATGGTTGGAGCTAAAGTTCAGTCTTTAGGTTGACACTAAGGGTTAGGGTTGGAGCTAAAGTTCAGTCACTAGGTTGACACTAAAGTATCATGGTTAGAGCTAAAGTTCAATCTCTAGGTTGACACTAAAGTATCAGGGTTGGAGCTAAAGTTCAGTCTCTAGGTTGACACTAAAGTATCATGGTTGGAAATAAAGTTTAATCTCTAGGTTGACACTAAAGTATCATGGTTAGAGCTAAAGTTCAGTCTCTAGGTTGACACTAAAGTATCAGGGTTGGAGCTAAAGTTCAGTTTCTAGGTTGACACTAAAGTATCATGGTTAGAGCTAAAGTTCAGTCTCTAGGTTGACACTAAAGTATCAGGGTTGGAGCTAAAGTTCAGTCTTTAGGTTGACACTAAGGGTTAGGGTTGGAGCTAAAGTTCAGTCCTTAGGTTGATACCATAGTTTCATGGTTGGGACTAAAGTTCCATATGACATCAGATACTGAGTCATCAAGATTTTTGTCCTCAATCAGATATTAGAGCAGCAGAATGTTTTCTCTGTATGAATAATTAATCACCCTAGTACATCATATTTAGCTCAAGAATGCTGATACCATCTGGAATGTTAATTCAGAGGCTGATATGTATCCATATTTCAATACAATGATGGATTTCTCTGAACTGCAGATTGTTCAGACAATATCACAAACCAAACAAAATGATCCAGAATCATAACTCACTTCTGTGGAATGAAAAACTGAGTAATCATCAGTAATGTTATATAGAATATTTATCTAAACTGATTAAATCAACACCAAGCCTGGGCAGAAAGAAATGGAAACAGTTTCGCTAAGAGGAGTTTTGCAAGTCTGAACAAAAGTAAGCCAGAAAATGGTGAAAATAGGAAACTTCTACAGTAACAAAAGGAGATAAGTGGTTTAGTTTCTGGTATAAATGACCAATTATACCATAATTTAGGTCTCTTGAGGTATTGGTAAGATTTATATGCAGAAGGAACTGATCATTATCGGCTATAATGCGACCTAAATTATAAAAAAATACGACCCAGCATCACGCTTGATCTATTATTTATTTAGGTAAAAATCTAACCTATGTTTGATGAGTGCGTAAAATATTTATGACCGTATCCTGAGTACTAAATAAACAATTCTATAATTGACACAAAATATAAAAGAGGAGAAGCAGCCCATCAAGAGATTATAAAATTTCCACACGACATATTTATGACAGTGCGGCTCCAATAGTGTCACTAAGTGTATAGAAGCTTTTATATAGATAGCCGCCCGGCTAGCTCAGTTGGTAGCACGCAAGTCTACTGATCGAGGGGTCGTGGGTTCGATTCCCGGGCGGGGCATACTTTCGTGGAGTTTGGTCATGAAATTATTTCTACGGCCATTCTCCCTTCTACCAATGATTTTTAATTATGTAGGGCAGTTGTCAGTCACTGACGAAAGTATGTGGTTAGTAGTTGGTTAACAGCTAAATCCAGAGATTTAGCCTTTCCAGGAGGAGTGAGTAGGTTGACTGACCGCCGTTATATGACCTATAAAATGTGTTGCTACGGCGTTAAACCCAACAAAACATACAAACAATTTTATATAGATAGTCTGGAACCAGTCCATATGATAGCAATCTAAACGTACAATATAATTGTAAGACATTTTTCTTTCAAAGTGTCTGACATATCAAATACATTTTCATATTTCATATCAAAACTTCACCTTTTTTAAAAGAATAGAAAAGTCATTTATTTTGACAAGACAAATTCAAAGATCAGAAACAAAATACAGAGACTCGTAATATCAAGACTGAAATTTCAGTTATCGTAAATCATTTATTACGTTTTCTTCAAAGCATCATGGGAATCGATAAGACTCGGCTTACCGACAGTATTGATTGAAAAATTATCTCAGCAAAAAAAGTAATATTGAACACTTCACTTCCCAATGTGGTATTGATCAAATTTGTCTTTAATCTGAATGTTTAATTTGAGATAAAAAATGACAACCATACATAACCTATAGATTTTTCTATAAAGCTTTGACACACTGCAACCATAGCGGTGTCAGTTTCACTCTAACAATATTTTCAAGTACAAAAATAAATCATCAAAACATTTTTTCCCTTTTAAAGCAGGAAGTTCAGAATTAACTTGACATTTTCAACAAATATTCAAACACAGCAGACTATTTATTCATGACGGGATGATTCAGTAATTGACAGTTTTTGGTGATGAAGCAGTTTCCAACATCTACTGTATTCTAAGAAATATGAAGAAGACTTTTCACAAGGTAAAGATACATAAATCATTGTTTTCTATGGAACTTGCAAAGTTAGGCATACACCATGTTAGGATTAGAGACATATGCACAAAGTCAGTCTCTTTTTTGTTGGGTTTAATGCCCTACCAACACATTGTATTATCAGTCACTAACAGTAGGCAAATTGATCACAGCTTCCAGTCTTCATTTCTGTAAAGATTTTTACTAGTAAATAAAAAATCTCTTAAGTTATGGCAAGTAAACTATCATTACATACATAAAATCAGTCTGCCATAATGTAGTTACCTAAGTGTGTATTGTATAAACCTGTATGGGATCAATTTGCACTATACCATAAGCCTAGCTCAATTTCAATGCATTATCTGCTTAAAATGTTTATAATTACAACCTTTTCTTTTGCTTTTGTTTGGTTTAACACCAATTCAAAACAAATTATGGTTATTTTTACAGTACCATGTTCACCTAACTTGCTTTTCTAGACCTTTGTCTATAACTGGTACTCGCTTACCCTTATACTACAACTTCTCCATAAAGCTTATTAATGGAAGAAAACCAACATAATTGTCAAATGTTCATAATAACCAGTCTGTATGAGGCTTGAACCAGCGAACACCCAAAGACACAAAATTCAGAACTCTGTGCTTAAGTCAGCCAAGCTATGGCCCAGATAAAATGTAGCTAACAGTATGACCTTTAATTATATCAATAAAGAAACAAGCCAAGGAAGAAAAGACACACGCTAGGCGTGTCAATCACATTGCAATATTGTATGGAAAAAGGCAATAACAACATAGACAAGAAATTCATTTTCTATCTAAGACCTTCTATGAACATGATCCATCAATGCATTATAATTAAAATTTTCCTGATATTCCGATACTGCAAGAGATTTATCCCTAGGGCACCTGACATGTAGGATAAACGAGGTTGCACACAGATCAATAATGCAAAATATTCCAGAAACTTTAATGCAGAGCTCTCTCTCTCCCTCTCTCTCTGGCTCTACATTCCTACATACATTTTCCTTCCATCTTCTACCATTAATATAAATGAGTTTATCTTGAAATCTTTGAATCATTTTACACTGCTAACACTCATTGGTATTCAAAATTCATTTTCTATTTAAATTATGGTTAGAGAATATTACATAAGTTAGAAGAAATTGCACATTAATGTGTCTCATCAAAATCAATTGCATCATAGGCAAAAATTCTACAATGACATGCAATAAGAAAAGTTACAGCTGCAGAAAACTTACAAGAAAATTTAGGAAAACCATTGATTTTATCATTAACGTCTTAAAGAAAAGGTTATCTATCACAACGTGATTCATTTACCAGCATATTCTCTGGTTAATCATTTCTCCAAAACAACATACAGTACAAGGAGATTTAGTTTCTGTTTTTTCCAATTAGGTTTAACACATAATTAACAACTGGTTCCATTTCAGATGGTGCATATTTTGTACAGAAATTGTTATATTCTACAACTAATATCGGTTCTGTGCCAAGGACTTCTTAATCTAATATTCAGCCAGGCTATGAAAGACAGAGAGCCTGTCAGCTCAAATGATAACTTACCAGGCCAGAATGTTCATTCCAAAAATTACTTTGTCATTCTGGATTTATATATCAAACAAAGCTGTTTCATAGGATACAAGTTTATAATAACCTAAGAAGTCACAAATTTTAACCAAAATTCAACAATTTATTCAAATTAAAGAGAATGATATTAACCTTGACAATATTTCAGGATTTTTAAAAAAAAGATATTCACTGTGCATAGGAACTAAATAATACTTTATTTCGTACTGGGTGCAAAGCAATAGTAAAGCTTTAAGGACCTCAGCAAATTTAATTGGGAAGGACCAGCAGATTGACATCTTTGGCATAGTTGGGTGTTAAGCAGATTTTGGCTGTAACAAAAATGTACAGTGTCTGAGATTCCATGTTCTGAACTTGTTGAAATCTTTCTAAGCTAAAATCATATTTATCCCAGCCTTGTCTAGACAAGTGAGGTCCAAATTTATGAAATTCTTAAATATAATTTTAACATAGATTGAAGCTTTGTTCTATAGACCATATTTATGATTATTTATGATTACGATAAGTCCCAGCAAAATTTCCAGTTGCCTTGGTTGTTGCCACTGTTTAGAGCAAAGAATAACAAGTAAATCTGTGAGCTAATGCTCACTAGTGATACCCCCGCCAAAATCTAAAAATATGCGACAAACAGGAAGTAGATGAGCAATGAGCATGAAATCGCTTTACACCATATGGGACTATGGGATGAAGCAATATGCCAAGTTTGAGGCTGCTGCATGATATAGTTGCTGAGAAAACTGCGACGGAAATTTTGTAACGGACAGACGGACGCACGCACGCACGCACGGACAAGGGTAAAACAGTATACCCCCCTCTTCTTCGAAGCGGGGGTATAATAATTTGTTGTGCAGCTTTGTATGATATATGACATCAAAATGACGACAATGTAATATTGATACAAACATTCAGACCTGCAAGTTATATTTCAGACAGAAAGGCATTCTGTATTTACCGGCCTGGCTGACTGACAGATTTAAAGTCTTTGACACAGACTGCACACACTCTTAAAGTTAATATCCATACCTTTTGGACAGCAAACATATTCAACTCCTCTAAATGTATCAGTGCCACATTCTACCAACATTCCAGAACTTTCTAACATCATATCCCGTGATGTACATTCTTCGCTAGCAGATTTCACCCAGACTGATGGACGTTCACATCTGTTAGAATCATGTTCATGATCAAATATACAATGTTGAGGTACTAGAAGTGCTTCACTTTCAAAATCTCCAACTGAAATACAAGCATTTAAAATATATTACTAGGGTCAGGGTTTTCCCTATCCACTGGAAAAAACTGGGGGGAAAAGGACAAAAACATGAAATACAAGCATTAATAAAATATTTCCAGGGTTTGGGTTTTGTCCACAAAAGTGTTTTTTCCTAATCCACTGGCAAAATCTGGGGGGAAAACAACAAAACATGAAATAAAAGCATTAATAATCCATGGATGAAAGTTTTGTTAATACTGAAAACCTACTTTCAAAGTAATAAAACAGACAGATTTCATATAAAATACAAAGAGTATTTTTTATTCTAAACATACTGAAATCAGTATTAATACTGAAACTTTCACCAATGATAATCTATAAGAGTAAACTGCTCTGCTTCATGATAAGAACCAAGACATCCAGAATGCAAATCAAGAGCGCTGTAACTGCACCATGACTGCGACTACTCTATGCTTCTACCAAAACAAACCAGTAACCTTGACTTTTATACAAAGGGTTTAGATAGGTTTGTTTTGATATACAATGTCACTACATGGCACACATAAAACATACAGACAAGTTACAATAATAAACAACATGTATGAATTACCAAATTTAGCCATAATAATGCCCATATACAAACAACATTATACATCAAGGGTGACACAAAAAGAGTGAAAACAAAATAAACTCTTATTTCCCTTGTGGTCCTTAAGATATAGTATTGAGTAATACTGGGTTTAAAGCCCTGTTTACACAATTTACGTTATTTTACAGCAACCAATGACCTAACCTAGAATTCCTGGACCCTTGTCAATAGCCTACCCTTCCTCATGGCCGACAACTTCTCCATATACAATGTATGTTATAAATGATGGAAAATTGAGATTTTTGTCAAATTCACATAGAAGGACATAACCATCCCAGGTGGGCAAACCCCCTTTAGGGCAGATCCCATCAGGCTACCATCTACATAACAGAACCTGGTAATAGCTTGACTACAAGGAATAAATGAAGAAATGTATTTTCATATTTAACTCTTACCAAAACATTTATATGGTGTAACTCTGTGTTCACCGGTTTTATCTGGTTCTGGACCATCAAATTTGGGCCAATCAGGAATCTCGATTTTATAACTGGTTTCTATCACATTCTTGATATCATGGTCTGGGTATACCTGGAAATAGAAAATATAAATTTCTTAAATAATATTATTTAACATTAATTATATTGATGGCTCGGTGCAATACTAGCCTAACAATAATTCACTAAATAAAGATGTAGACTACTTTTGCATTAACCCATCAATTTGAAAACCAAGAATAATAAAAATTGATCAAAGCAAAAGAAATCAGGCTTTATTTAACAAGGCAACAAAATGATTTCCTCATTTTCAATATATTTTTTATAAGTTAGTTGACTGTGACCAGACTGTAAAAGATAATATTGCATGTTATTGTAATGGTCATGTGAAATTATCTGTGACTACCAGTAATAGGCTTAAATTGGTATATGAATTTACTAACAGTATAAGTCAGTCATAAAACTATAATCAGTATAAATAAAATAGTGTCTGGTTTTTTCTATCAGGCAATGCTTATTTCCCTACAAGAAAAATGTACTTCCCTAGACCAGATCATGAAACATTTTGATACAATGGGCCTGTATTATCAACAGTTTAAGTAATTTTTACGACCAATTTCATTCCAATAACTTTCTATATTCAGGGCTTGACATTAAAGGTTGTACTTCAAGGCTGGTGACCTAAAGTTGGGTTTGGGCAACTTGTTACTGCTAATGAACATTTGGTGCAGGCATGTTAAACATAAAGTTGGACAACAATTTTTAAATTTATTTCTTGGAACTGAAAAATTGCACCTCACATATTTATCAATTCAACATATAATTATTATGTCATGAGGCAAGTGTGATGTCATAAAGTCACATGAGAAAAATTAACCTTTAAATGCTCGCAATTTTTCTTGATAAATGCTCACTATTTTCTTCATAAATAAGAGTAGGTTGCATTAACCTTTTGATCAGTATATAATTAGAGAGTTCAAAATTCTTCCATCCCTATAATTTCCTTTCCTAAAGACTTGTCATTAACATTTGAGTTATTTTTAAGCAACCATAGGGATATTCTTGCACAACATCATCCAAAAGGTTTTCTTAAAATTTTCTAATTTACATATAGAACACTAAACATGTTTTTCCGATTAAAGTACTGACACAAATGCATAAAAACACTCAGAGGCAGAAATGTTAAGACTGATTAGAGAAAGAGAAAATTTAAACATTTAAATGGATTGAAGTTACAATCTTAAATGATAGAGTAGGCAGAATAAGACCAAAGAAAATGTATGGAAGCTGTTTGTTTTTTGTTAATGTTGGGTTTAACGTTGTAGCAACACATGGTATAGGTCATATATAATAATGGTGGTCAGTGAACCTACTTACTGTTCCTGAAAAAGCTAAATCTCTTGATATAGCTGTTAACCAACTACTTGGTGCATACTTTCGTCAGTGACTGGCAACTGCCCCACATAATTAAGAATCATTGGTAGGAGGGAGAATGGTCGTAAAAATAATTTCATGACCAAGCTCCACAAAAGTATGCCCCGCCTGGGAATCGAACCCCTCGATCAGCCATGTATGGTAGCGAACATACAAGTATATTTATTCTTTGAAGAATAAAAACTAGAGACATAAAACAGTAAAACTGTAAACTCAAATTACCAATTAGTGAGAATTAAATTGAAAGTAATCTAAGGCCTACTCAGACACCATCAGTGGTAGATGAAAAATGTCAGAATTTTGTAAAATCTGTATTGATCAGAAAATGTTAATCAACTTCACAGGCAGACATGGTACAATATTATCAAGACTGAAAAGCTCTTTGAGTGAATAAAGAACAAACCAATTAATTTCTACATAATAAATTACTTGTCTAGAAAACCAAGCTTGATAAAAAATTGACAATCAATAACCCACCAAGCATTTCCCTGTTACTTCACAAATCAAAGAGTTTGGTTCTGCAACAATAGTCTTGTATAGAGACTTTAGAATTGGCTTTACTTCGAAACATGAACAAATGAAAAAAAAATAAAGTTTGAAAAATAAAGAGAAAGTGTGCTTGGTACCATTTTAAAATGTTACAATTTATATCTTTTTAGCAGGGATAGCACAAAACTAGCTTAAAAATTTTGCATGTAGCATTAAGTTTCATCAAGTACAAGGCATGGCTAATTGATTACAACAGAACAAAACAAAACAGAGAACCTTTTTTTGGCAGAACATAATATAGTGTTCGTTGCCGCGATACACCCATATATGCATATACATGTATAAAAGGCAACCTCACAGATTGGGGGTGAATGTTTAATATTAAAAATTCATGAAATTTGTTATTTTATCAGCATTTATTCAGGCTGTAAACATGTTCATGACATAAGGTCTCAAAGTTCCTTCACTTAAGAACCAGGCCTGAAAAATGTTTACCCATGATAGCATCACTTTACCTTAACAACAATGAACCCTGGAGAAATCATTTTTTACAGTAGAAAACACAGGGAACAATACTAGTGTCTGTATTATAATACTTGTTTTTAATTCACAGGCTTAGCGCAAAATGGTCATAACTCACTATTTTTTTAACATGAGTTACTACCGTTTTGCAAAAAGCCCACTATTTATATGGTAAGTATATCAACAAGAGCTGTCAGAGGAGACAGCATGCTCGACTTAGTAAGTGTTTGTCACAGGAGATGTGGTTGATGATAAGGAACATACATATTTTAAAATTTGAAAATATAACCTTAACAAATTCAAAGAAAAAAAAGAAATAAATAGAAAACTATAAGTTCAAGGGGGATAACTCTGAAAAAATGTATAAGGAGTTATGAAACTTGTCACATGAGATGTGGTTGATAATACGGAACATATATCTAAAGTTTGAAGTCAATACCTGAAGAAATAAAACAGTTGCAGTAAAAACAAACATTTTTTAAAGAAAACTCTAATTTCAAGGGGAGATAATTCTGAAAAAAAATATATTTGGAGTTATAAACCTTGTCACATGAGATGTGGTTGATAATAAGGAACATATATTTAAAGTCAATACCTAAAGAAATAAAACAGTTGCAGTAAAAACAAATATTTATTAAAGAAAACTATAAGTTCAAGGGGGATAACTTTGAAAATAATGTATACGGAGTTATGAACCTTGTCACATGAGATGTGGTTGATAATAAAGAACATATATTTAAAGTTTGAAATCAATACATAAAGAAATAAAACACTTGCAGTAAAAACAAACATTTTTTAAAGAAAACTCTAAGTTCAAGGGGAGATAATTCTGAAAAAAATGCATTCGGAGTTATTGACCATGTCACATGAGATGTGGTTGATAGAAAGGAACATATATTTAAAGTTTGAAGTTAATATCTTAAGAAATAACAAAGATACAGAAGAAAGTATTTTACTGCACAAAAACTTTAATCTGTGCACAAAAACTTCAATCAGTTCAAGGGGAGATAATTCTTGAAAAAATGTGTTTGGAGTTATGGACCTTGTCACATGAGATGTGGTTGATAGTAAGGAACATATATTTAAAGTTTGAAGTTAATATCTTAAGAAATAACAAAGATATAGAAGAAAGTATTTTACTGCACAAAAACTTTAATCAGAAGTGTGGACGCGGACGCGGACGCCGACGCCGACGCCGGGGCGAGTAGGAGAGCTCTACATTACTTCGTAAAGTCGAGCTAAAAACTACGATTTTTGAACAATCAGCAATAATATTACAGAGTACAGACTGAGACATTTTATTAAGTAAAACATGAATAAATCATTTTGTTATCTCCCAGGAGTCAGTCTGTAATCTATTTTCAACAGAAAACTACTTTCAATGAGGCCATTTTTTATATCAAATATCATTAATTACATCATGCCGAGGTCAGCAAATTTTTTGAATGAATGAATAAACTCAATATTAAATCTGGATGTTTGCCATCAAGTGTGTTACATAATTTATAGAGTTTGTATATCTTAGAAAATATATATGAGAATTAAATGAGTTATATAGGTCTCATTGTATGTTGTATACAATCTTCACAAGGTTTTTATCATTTTAATGTAGGTGAATGAATAACTATGTAGGTTTGAAAAAACCTGCAACAATAAGTAATGTAAAATATAATTTTTCTAGTGTTTACCTATGATAAGATTTCATTTTGATAGTTAATACTTATTTATATACATGGTTTCTTTTTTAATTCTTCTTTTACTGGGTTTAACGCCATGTCAACACAAATTTCACAGAGGTTAGTTCACCTAACCTAGCTTTTCTGACTTTTGTCTATAACCAGAACTCATCTTACCTACCACATGGCTGACAACATATCAATTTTATGGAGGAAAATTGACATAATTGTCGAATTTTCATGGAAGAGTTTAACTCCATTCCCACCCCAGGGAGGGATTCAAACATGTATCCCGTTCAGTAAACTACATAAGAAATCCCAGCATGCTACCTTCTCTTCTGCAGCTAACTCACTAACAGCCGACTCTGCTGCCAAGGCCTTAAATTTTCTTAAGCACTAGCCTGATAGTGTTAATAATTAAATGAATGCCTAATTAAAACAAGAGCTCCGCTGGGCGGGGCATTATACGCCCGTGTGCAGTCCATGCTGTGTTCTATCTCATATAAAGTCCCTGTGACCTTGACCAATGACCCCAGGATCTCAGAATAGGTCCCATTCTTAACAGGAGGGCTATCCAAAGCAAAGATTTTGAGAACCTAGGTACAGCCATGGTTGATTTATCACCGACACAAAGTTTTCCCATACAAACTTCCAGTGACTTTGAACCTGGGGCCTCAGAACCAAAAGTTCTCGCCCTTGACCCAAAGAGTATTGATACATAAAATTTGGTGATCTTAGGTAAAGTTGGTTGTTGGACAAGGTTTTTCCTCATGATTTTTCTTTTGACTTTAACCTTTAACACAGGGACCTAAAACCAAAGGGGCATATGCTAGACATTAAGGCTACCCTTAAATAAGATTTGGAAAACCTACAATGTAGGTACAATTATTATTGAGTTACTGTCCGGAAAATGTTTCAATATGAATTAAGTCCCTGTGACCTTGACTTTTGTCCCTGGGGTTTCCAAATCAAAAGAGAACATCAAATACCAAAGAGCTATCAACACATTACATCTTGACAAATGGGCTGATCCACATAAAATTTGGTTAACCTAGGTACAATCATTGTTTAGTTATTGTCCGAACAAGGATTGTCCATATGATGCCCCTGTGACCTAGATCTTTGACCCAGTTTTGACCCAAAACCAATTGGGAACATCCTTAACACATGGGCTACCCTCACATAAAATTTGGTGAACTAAATTCATTTTACTTATTAAATATAGCATTATTTCCATGGTCTGCCATTTTGACTTTGTTAACATATTGATTGAACATTTGAAGTCTCTGCTTGGTAATTTGATATCTTCTGGATGATGGTTTAAACTTGACCCAGGGGCCCCAAAATCAATAGGGAACATCCTTGACACATGGGCTACTCTCACATGAAATTTGGTGAACTTAAGTGCAGTCATTGTTGATTTACTACACATACAATGTTTTTCAATATGATGCCCCTGTGACCTTGACCTTTGACCCAGGGGCCCTAAAACCAATAGGACATAACCATGACACATGGGCTACTCTCCTAAAAAAATTTAGTGAACCTAGGTACATTGGTTGTTCAGTTATTGTCTGGACAAGGTTTTTCCATATGATGCCTCTGTGACCTTGACCTTTGGGTCTGGGGCCCCAAAACCTATTGGGAACATCCTTAACACAAGGGCTACATTCACATAAAATTTTATGAACCTAGGTACAGTCCTTGTTGAGTTATTGTCCAAACAAGGTTTTTCAATATGATGCCTCTGTGACCTTGACCTTTGACCCAGGAGCCCCAAAACCAAAAGGGCATATCCTTGACACAAGGGCTACCCTCACATAGACTTTAATGAACCTAGGTAAATTGGTGGTTCAGTTATTGCCTGGACAAAAGTTTCATTTTTTGCCATTTTGACTTTATAAACATATTGATAGAACATATGAAGTCACTGCTTGGTAATTTGATATCTTCTGGTTGAAGGTTTATACTTGACCCTGTTTCCCCAAAACTGATAAGGCACATCCTTGACACATGGTCTACTGTCACATGAAATTAGGTGAACTTAGGTACAGTCATTGTTGAGTAATTACCCAGACAATGTTTTTCAATGTGATGCCCCTGTGACCTTGACCTTTGACAAAGGCGCCCCAAAACCAATAGGGCATAACCTTCACACATGGGCTACTTTCATATAAAATTTAGTGAACCTAGGTACATTGGTTGTTCAGTTATTGTCTGGACAAGGTTTTTCCATATGATGCCTCCGTGACCTTGACCTTTGGGTCTGGGGCCCAAAAACCTATTGGGAACATCCTTGACAAAAGGGCTACCTTCAAATAAAATTTTGTGAATCTAGGTACGGTAGTTGATGAGTTATTGCCCAAACAAGGATTTTCAATATGATGCCCCTGTGACCTTGACCTTTGACCCAGGAGCCCCAAAACCAATAGGGCATAACCTTTACCCAAGGGCTACCCTCATATAAAATTTGGAGAACCAAGGTACATTGGTGGTTCAGTTATTGTCTGGACAAGTGTTTCATTGTTTGCCGTTTTGACTTTATAAACATATTGATAGAACATTTGAAGTCACAGCTTGGTAATTTGATATCTTCTGGTTTACGATTTAAACTTAACCCTGTTTTCCCAAAACTGATAAGGTACATCCTTGACACATGGGCTACTCTCACATGAAATTTGGTGAACTTTGGTACAATCATTGTTGAGTAATTATCCAGACAATGTTTTTCAATATGATGCCCCTGTGACCTTGACCTTTGACCAAGGTGCCCCAAAACCAATAGGGCATAACCTTGACACATGGGCTACTTTCACGCCAAATTTAGTGAACCTAGGTACATTGGTTGTTCAGTTATTGTCTGGACAAGGTTTTTCCATATGATCCCTCTGTGACCTTGACCTTTGGGTCTGGGGTCCAAAAACCTATTGGGAACATCCTTGACACAAGGGCTACCTTCACATAAAATTTTGTGAACCTAGGTACAGTAGTTGATGAGTTATTGTCCAAACAAGGATTTTCAATATGATGCCTCTGTGACCTTGACCTTTGACCCAGGAACCCCAAAACGAATAGGGCATAACCTTTACCCAAGGGCTACCCTCACATAAAATTTGGAGAACCTAGGTACATTGGTGGTTCAGTTATTGTCTGGACAAGTGTTTCATTGTTTGCCGTTTTGACTTTATAAACATATTGATAGAACATTTGAAGTCACAGCTTGGTAATTTGATATCTTCTGGTTTAAGATTTAAACTTAACCCTGTTTTCCCAAAACTGATAAGGTACATCCTTGACACATGGGCTACTCTCACATGAAATTTGGTGAACCTAGGTACAGTCATTAGTGAGTTATTACTCGGACAATGTTTTTCAATTTGATGCCACTGTGACCTTGACCTTTGACCTAGGGGCCCCAAAATCAATAGTGCATATCCTTGACACATGGGCTACTCTCACATGAAATTTGGTGAACCTAGGTACATTGGTGTTTCATTTATTGTCCAAACAAAGTTTTTCCATATAATGCCCCTGTGACCTTGACCTTTGAACCTTGGGCCCCATAAACCTATAGGGCGCATCTTTGACACATGGGCTACTCTTACATAAAATTTGGTGAACCTAGGTACAGGCGTTGTTGAGTTATGGTCCGGACAAGGTTTTTCAATTTGATGTCCCTGTGACCTTGACCTTTGACCCAGGGGCCCCAAAACCGATTGGGAATATCCTTGACACATGGGCTTCTCTCACATAAAATTTGGTGATCCTAGGTAGATTGGTTGTTAAGTTATTGTCAGGACAAGTTTTTTTCCCATATGATGCCACTGTGACCTTGACCTTTGACGCAGGGGCCCCAAAACCGATAGGGAACATCTTTGACACATGGGCTACTCTTACATTAAATTTGGTGAACTTAGGTACATTGGTGGTTCAGATATTGTCCGGACAAGTTTTACCTATTTTAAGTCCCAGTGACCTTGACCTTTAACCCTGGGGTCTCAAAATCAATAGGGAACCTCCTCCACCCAAGGGCTATCAACACATAAAATTTGAGGAACCTAGGTTCATCCTTTCTTGAGTTATCATCCGGACAAGCAATTGTCCACGGACGGACAGACGGACAGACGGACGGACAGACAGACGGACAGACGGACAGACGGACAGACGGACAACAGCATAACATAATACGACCGTTTTTTCAAAACGGGCGTATAAAAACAAACAGCTAGACTATATGAACTTGGTGATTTTTACTAGCCCAACCAATGTTAACTAGTCCAAAGCTTCGGGCTAGTGGATTAAAGGCAATGACTGACTTTAAACAACATATCATGGATAATTTTCTGTGATCAGTACTTGCAACTATTAAACAAACTATACTTCCTAACACTAGTAACAAACTTAAATTGATGCCTAATACATCAAGGCATACCAAAGATTGTTGAAGTTGAGATGCCGATTCAACATGTCTCATCTAAGACAAGACAACTGTTTCATTTTTTTTCTTCATTTTTAGTCTCGTACATCAACCAGACAGCAATCAGACTAATAATTTTGTAAACCAGAAACTTTGGTAAGATATAAGCCTCATTTATCATAATGACTGTCAAATTGAGTTTTCACTTATGATATTTCAACAATGAAAATTGATATTATTACAGACTGACGCAAAATTACAGCCAATCTTGAATGATTATTTAAAAAATGTATTTCCTGCAGACAGAACAGTTACACATTTTTAGATAAGACAGTATACCGTAACTCATCATACATCAGTTTATGATTGTCTTTCCAGCAATTTCAAATTTAAAAACCCTTAGTAACTTTTTTTTATTAGAGCTATTTAATAATTATTCTGGCAGAATAAAATACTGATACAGTTTTTTTATGAGGATTTAATTGGAGGTTTTTTATTTCCAGAACACCATGGGTGTATGGAAGTATTTATTAACCCTTTACTGGTTGCGACATGTGTGAAAAGTAGCCATTTTTTCACCATTACGCGCAAGGGCTATTTCAAGATGCTCTAATTTCATTATCAATAATCATACAGATATGCAACTTGGCCAAGTTATTACCTGGGTGAATGTCTTTCAGAAAAACCAAGTTGAGCCCCGATCCCCGTTACCATGGCAATGCTGGGGCAGAGCAAAAACGGCAAAAAATGCAATTTTCGCTCTTTTTCAACCCCACATTTGTGTTTCAAACAGTAACATTTTCCAAAATTGAGGTCTAAAGTGCCAGGTCTTTTCAGATACTGAAAACGTGTTTTTCTTATCAGCATTTGGCGCCATCTTTCTGCACTCAATGACCCCGATTTTTTTCTGGCGATGAGGGGCGCTGCGTCCCCTTCAAACCCCAGCAACGAAGGGAACCCCCCTGAGACATCTTTTTGGGAGGGAGGCGCGCAAAAAAAAGCTCATTTTTTGTGGACAACTATCCTCAAGTGAAATTCACTAATTCCAGTTAAAAAACGCCATTTTCAAGGCTGTGGCAGCCATTTTGGAGGGGGGGGCACGTAAAAATGTGGGATTGAGCGGTTAAGGGTAATGTCAATTGAATCTGTTGATTCCTCATTGTAGGTGCATGAATGGTATAAGATGGCACAATCAAAGTCCAAAAGTTCTCCTTATACCTTAGAAATGGATGGAAAAGGTCAACATTTTTTCAAGAAAGCTTATAATCAGCCCAGCTATTAGCTCAAACCAGTAACCCCTCTTAGCGTATTTCTATTTTTATGGTCTAAAAATGAGACATTAATCATCTCCTAAACAAACATGGATTTTTTTACTTCAACACCAGTTAAAGCATTTTGTTTGGGCATGTGATGCAAAGTAGTTTCAAAAAGGCGTCTAAATATGTCTGAGGTTATAACTTATTTGAAGGTAATGGCAGAGAGGACATTATTACAAGTCATAGACATACAGACTTATCTAAATGATACATGCCGAGAGGGAAAGTACAATATACATAAAGTTTCATAAACCCACAATGCCTATCATAAAATTAAGCCTAATGGTCCATGTATTGCCTCAGTCCCATAAAATTGTAGTTTGTTGCAGACCCGTACGTGCAGACAGCCTTAGACCATAAAAACCTTGCGTATTAAGGTGACAGTACGCACATAGTACAAAACAACACACCCATACGGAGCCGTAGCTGGAAGATATGCATGTTTAGTCCATACTTGGCCACCATTTTGTTTATGATTTGACTCTGAAACTGATACATGTATCCAGGGCTCATCTCACGGACCCTGGTAAAAACGTAATAGTCTGTACGGGTACACGAGAGTTCGTACGGGTCCTTGCGGAGCTTGATCGCACAGCGCCCGTACGGCTTTTTTTATGTTTATGGGACTGTAGCTTAACCTATGTCCTCCAAGCAAAGCAAACTGCCCCAAAGATTAAAATAAAAGCCAATTTAGCAAAAACTAAACAAAAGAGAAAATCTTCAATAAGGATAAAGTAGCGTAATGTTGCAATGTAGGAGAAAACACATTAATATTGCAGAGTGCAGACTATCCATACTGCAGCTATTTTAACAGGCAAAAATAATGTTAGCCATATGCTTTAATGGACATATAATGGCTGTCAGCCAATGCAATTTTTTCCTTACATGTATTATGTAGTCTCTATGGACGTATAATTTTGCTAGAGTAATGACCCAATCCTGTATACAAAATCGATGGTATAAAGCACTATACAGAAAATTTGTCTTCACTAAAACAATTCACTGTGACAACATTTCAGATAATTTGATCCCTGGGAAAAATGTGTTCAATAACCCACGCACATTCAGCTTTCTTCATATCGCTATTATGGCTCTTTTATAGGAAAGTGAAGATTAAAACTAAGACTAGGTAAGCCACAATTGTGTTCATGGTCATTTACTGGTCACTGACTGGTTTAGAATGGACTTATATTGTCTTGTTACAAATGGTATCAACTCTGGGTAAGAATAACGAGAAAACTGCGACGGAAATTTTGTAACGGACGGACGAACGCACGGACAAGGGTAAAACAGTATACCCCCCTCTTCTTCGAAGCGGGGGTATAATAACATCTTGTTCCTATGAAGATTATCAACAACAACTTTATGTGAAAAATATACTCATGGATTTAGCGGAAAATGGTCATAACTCAATATAAGAAAAGAGAGAGTTACGACAGTATTGCGTTTAATCCACAGTATTGAGAGTGAAGAAATAAACTTAGAACCAGGAAAAAACTTTCCAGGACTTGACATTAACCTTTAAAGTTGGATAACATGCTATGACTATTTCACTTGCCCAAACCAAATGTGAACTAGCTTTAACAAGCTGCCCATACCCAAATATAGGTCGTCATGAGGCAATCGGAAAATTTTCATGTCAAGCCCTGATTTCTATCTTAATAACCTGGGGCAGTTTTGCCTTAAATTTCTTGGAAAAAGTTCAATTTCTAATGTTACCTAATAAAGGGAAGAATTATTAACTAGACAGACTACTTAAAATTAGTAATTTTCACTAGCCTGAATTCAAGACTGGCTATATAGGTGTAAATTCAAATCACATAAAGTGGGTTGTCATGAAATGACAAGTGAAGTGTCATTATACTATTGTCTGTGTCATATTCAGCCATTCAATTGTTATTTTTCAATTTCTCTATAAGTTTATCATTTTAATGTTAACCACTGCCTCCATAACACCACGATAACCGTCTTCATATGATCTTATATTATTTAACTACTGTGAAAATAAAAGAATTGTTCTGTTCCGTTTCTTCTGTTCTGTTCAGTAATTCTTCACACAGAACTAAGGAGCGAGTCATCAAAGAGCATTATGTCAGTTTACAAGATGGAAAGATAAAAGAAAAGTTTCTATAATATTGATCACTTTAATAATTTATGACAAACCATCTCCTAGTAACACTCAAGCTAACAAATCAATAAAACAATCTATACTCACTAACTTAACTTAGACAAGAGATATCGTTAAACAAATTACAAAACACACAATAGAAATTTCAACAAGGAAATAACAACAGCATTTCAGTAGATCAAAGGCATAATCAAGTACCATTAAAGAGAAAATCCATAGCCTGATGTGCTGGACCAGTGTCTTACATAAAATTGTAATCTTTGTCTTAACCAACTAGCCTAAAATTTAAAATACCAAATGCCCTGAATTTATTTTACCTCAAAGTTTCCAAGCACTAACCAATTTCATGATGTTTCAAAGTTTAGGTCAAATCATCAACTACCCAGATTCCTCATTATATACAATCACAAGTTTAACTTATCTATAAAAGCAATGATAATTGGCTAGCCTAAGTATTCATTGGCTCAGAGCTTCAGGCTAGTTGGTTAAAGCAAAGAATAACATTATATGAGTCACTGGACCTGAGCTTTACTCTAGTAGGGTAAGGCAAAGATTACCAGAACATGAGAGTCACGTGTCTAGTGATTTAGGCTATTTGGTCAAGACAAAGACATTTCAAGTCACATATTAAGGGATTTAAGCTAGTTCAGGGTTCTAGCTAGGCAAAAAATAAGAATAAGTCACTTCAATTTGAGCCACCTGGTTGCTCTAATCACACAATTTCAAGAGCCCTGCAGTTGGTTTAGACAAAGACTACTACCATAATTTATTAGAGAAATGTTTACCTTTTTACAATATTCTAAGATTTCTTCAGGATCTTCAAGACAATCTGTGGTGTAATCTGGTTCCCATCCATTAACAACTCTATGCATCGCTGGTTTATTACATATAAATGCTACCTCTGGCTCAAACTTGTTCATGTTAGGATCAGCATGGGCGGCAAGAGCCTGAAATAGATCAATATATAACATAATTTATATGTACATGACATTTTTTAAAGTTTTTTGAGAGTGATCATTGCATTCAAATGCATAGGATTTCAACAAGTAGTTTGATGGTTGGTGACTTTTTCTAAATTATGGAAAACCACTTCCTAAAATTCAACAATTTGTCACTCTACTATCAATGATATCTTCTTACTTCATGTTTAACCGACAAGCTATATTTTGTATCTTTGTTATGTATTAAGGTATTTTGTGAAGTTAGGCTGTTGGCCTTAATCCAAATAAAATAAAACTTTTGACTTGAATTGACATAGTGCACTATACACATTTTAGATTTTCAATTTAAAACCTAGATTAAATCTGTGACCTGCATAAATTATAGATAAAATGTATCTTGACACAAGAATCATCATATGTAGTAGGATATAGTACAATCTGCGTAAACACATATCCAGTAGACCACGGTCGTACTGGATCTGTACTTTTTCCCTTTGAGGTCACGTCGAGATGAACTTTGTGTCGACCAATCAATGCGTAGCTTTCATCTAGACGAAAACGCTATAAATCACATTTTGATTTCGTAATTTCTATTTTTAGACCAAGTTTTGCTTGCTAATTTAACCGCGGTAATATTTACAGGCTGCGATTGGGCGGCTCATTTCAAATTTCGTGACGTAGACGATGTAAACAAGTTACGTATCATGACAATTTCGTCATGAATATTATGATGAGAAAAGGTCACCTGAACGTGACCTTCGTTTGGAAAAGGCCAGATCTACATTAGCGAGTATGCGAGCGGTAAAATTGTAGATCGGGTTTTAATCAGATTGGATATAGTATAGAGACCAACTCTTGTAACAACATACATGACATACAGTACCCACCAAAAGTTTGCAGACAAAGGAAATTTAATCTTTTTAAAAAAACTTTATTGATTGTTTTCCGAAGAACCGTTAATTTTTATTGATTTTTTCATATGCTTGATGATTAAATGAAAACAAATTTCTTGAATGCAACTCATCTATAAGATTCAGCATCTGATATCCCAAAGCCCCCAAAACCAAATTCAATGTAATCTTCTCTAGAACATATATTTTAAGTAGTCTCAACAACAAATTGTACCATAACAAAAAAAGTTAAGCAAAAACTAAAAAGCATTTCAAAAATAAATGGATTTCAATATTTGATAAAACCTATGTAGTAGGCTTACAAACTGAAAATGTCTCCAAACTTCTGGTGGGTAGTGTACATCACTATGCAATATAATCTCTATCAAGTAGGATGCATCAAGTAAAATTGAAATCTGTACTTAAATTTATCTACATGATTGTACATCATTCTTTCAACAATACATACCACCATATAGTAAATAGTTGAAATAGTTTTAAGCATGACTTAATTCAACATGTAAAATGTATATTTATGTAACCGTGAGAGTGATATGACCAGAATTTAAAATTGTTCATTCACATTAATGGGTCGATGCAAAACTAGTCTACATCCTTATTTGTAGATAGATCAGTTTTGCATTTAACCATCAGAATGTTCTTCTAAACATTGAATTCATGGTACTTTATGCCTATCTATCATCAACTTTTCAGTCATTTTATATGGAAGCAGTAAATTGACCTTATCACTATTCCTAATAAGCTTAGATATCTAGGACAAACCTATTATTAACCAACTGGTACAGAGTATAGAACAGAACAGAACAGAACTGTTCTGGTACTAAGAATAATCCTTGAAGTAAGCAATGTGCAATAAGTCATTCTCTTTTTTGTGACTTTGTACAGTGCATAAATTTCCAAAAGTTTTCATTAATTTCTGATGATTTAGGAGTTAAGAGAGCTTCTTTTAATATCATAAATAGATACAAAGTGTATAATTGAAACCATTACACTGTCTGGGAAGCCATGCAAATAAGATTTATTATGAATACATAATCATTACATAGGATAGTCAGATCAGTTTAAAAGCAACATAGGATAATAAACAATAAACAATGAGACGAATTAAATAATCCCCCACACTAAATTTTATGAAATTACATTTAATAAAGGAAATTTATGACTGACTTGAAGATACATGAATAACACAGGAAATGACAAACAGAAGACACATAGTTGTCAAGAAACTTCAAAAACCAGTCTAACAGTCATAGACTGGATCCAGGTTCTTAAAAACTTCTTAAAAGGAGATGGTTCTCATAAATTCAAAATAAATTATCCTCAAGCAAAGTTATAAGCACTAGAGACAAGGGCTATCCACTAAAACCGATATATAGTGAAACCCTATCACAAGTGTTGTATGATTGTATCAAATCGGAAAATTATCCTATTAAAAAATTTAATTTTGTTTTTGGAATGGAATTTATGTTATGCAATATGCATAGTATGAGATCTATCTCACATTGACCTATTTTGTGAAATCAAAAACAGCAGGCCAATTGAGCTTAACAAATTTCTGGTTTACTAGTTCAACTCAAATGAAAACTAATAATGGATTTTTACATTTTTGAGTGACAACATTAAAATATAAAAGTTTCTTCTATGTAAATGTTGACATACCTATGTATCTAACAAAATAAAATATCAAATACAGTAAGTCACATGAGTAGGCTAAAGGCTTACCACAATTTATAGAGCAGGCAGCTCATCCTAATGACTCATGATAGATTTTCTAGGTGCAGTGTTAACTGTTTGCAAATAAATGCAAAATGTAATAAAATAATCAATCAACTGTTAGAAATAAATTACCGATTCAGACAAGGTAATAAGTACATTTAAACTTCTACAAACAGAGTTTTATGTATTTGGAGCAATTATGTCAAATTTTGAACTGCGGGAAATGTGATAAAATACTGGTACCGATAATTGCTTCTAGAACAATGCAAATACTGGTTTACACTGGACTTGTTTACTAATCAATACTACATTAAATTTATTTGTTTCAAAATTATTAACAAACAAGTTCATGTGGAGCAAACCAATTATTTTATTATAATTATATTAAATCAATACACAAAAGGCTCTTCAGAACATTACAAATCTAAAGCTATTTCAGTAATTCACACGGGGGTTTTGGGCCTTAATTAGTAGAGCAATTGGTGAGCTTTAAATTTTATCACAATTTCATAGAAAGAAAAATTCAAGGTAAACTTTTGGGAAAACTGAATGATTTTAAAAAAATTCAGACTGAGCCATTTAGCTGCATCTGCTATAAAAAGGGAAAAAGCCCTGAGAGCATGTTCGCTCACACTCAATACATGGAGCAAAAAGAAAACAAAGAAAACAACAGAAATTGAAGCAGATTGAGTTATCCTCAGAGATCAATCATAATGAGTTATTTTAACAGTTAACTCAATTGATGATCACAAAGTCTCATCTGCCACTCTGTTTTGGACCACCAGCTTTATATGAGTACTGCTAATCATACTGTATTATGTTCATAATCAAAATTGAAATAAACCATATGGTAAGGGTCTTTAAGTGTCAAATAGATCTTCACAATCTTGTTTTTCAGTAGCTGAACCTTCCTTCTTTCTTGGCAGATTTGATAGATTATCAGAGTTCAGCCATCTCATTAAATTTACTCTAACACTAGCCCAACTTATTAATTATAATACAGTAAAAAGAAGAATTTTCAACAAGCCCAACTTCTGGCTAACTATAAATTATGTAATTTAAATAATTTTCAAAAGCCAAAATTCATTGTCACAAGTGACCAGATTTAGGCCAGTGATTTTTAAAGGGCTACAACTTGAGTGCTGAACAAAACACTATTGTAACTCCATTTGAAAATAAAGGGAGTTACAACAGTGTTTCATTCAGACCTCAGACTGAAGTCTTGTCTATAAGCACCTGTGCCATCTTCCTCTCTCAACAGGACTTTTCAGTTTGACCAACTTTGGTTGATAAGCGGGTGTATTTTTAAGGTTTAATATGATTCATCTGCTACTTGAGGATGCTTTTTGAGCAGACCTTGGTTGATTTTTAACCATTTCACAATAATGTAACAGGAGGTCATATGAAATTGAAAATTTATGATTTTTCAACTTCTAAAAGTCAAAATTTAACCAAGCATATCAAGTGTCATAAAGGTATAGATTTTTACAACTGATCTTTTCAACATGAAGTAAAGTTTCAAGCTGACCCAAACTTGTTTTTAGTGGACATTGAGTGCATAACAATTACCCCAGGATGGGGTGTTATAAACTGACTAAACAGTAGAGGATATCCATTGTAAATAACTGTTTTATAAACTTGTCTGATCCATCATAATAAAATGTAACCTACACAAGTCAATCTAAAATCTTTTTAAAAGTTTAACAGGGAAACGGATATAGAAAGACTTTTTGACAACCAATTTTAAAAAGCTGACAAATTTTGAAAGAGCCAATTTAATAAAAAGATGATGTATCCTATACAGTAACTAAGCATGTAGAATTGACTAAACATAAAATGATGGGATGACCTACATATGAGAACATATTTCTAACAATACTGGAATTTTCACTCATATAGAAAATGAAGAGTATGGCATTTATGATTGCCATCTATAACTAAGTGTGATGAGGCATTGAATAAATTTTCTACATAAACCACTTTTTATTCACTGACCAGTTTTGTTCACAATCAAAAGTGAAGAAACAGAAAAAAGTATTCAAATAAGTATTCATAAGTGCTACGGAGAAGTGAAGAACAGCTTTTCAGGAAACCGACTCCAAAAATGGCAAGAAGCAGTACAATGCTTAACTCTATGAGTATGTAGCCATTAACTATATGAACTATATGAACTAAAGTATGAAAAGACAAAAACTGCTTTTTTTAAAAAATCACATTTATCTAATTTATATCTTAAAACAATATGGTCATAGCTTATCAGCCACATAAAAACAATCTTGCTCTGTTTTATTATCTAAACAATGGCTCAATAGAAACATAAATATTTAGGTAATGGAACTTTATATTCAACTACCAGTATTGTTATGTACAGTGAAGTCTTTGAAAAATTATTATGAACGGCCAGAAGATGATTTAACAAACAATCCAAATAGATATATAGCCTATTTAATTGAATATGAAAGGACTGATTACTCAATGAATTTATAAAACATGGTCAAAATTAGTTATCTTGTTTTTTTTGTTTTATGCAAAATGGTCCAAACTAAATGAAATAATGCTCTGATCTTCACATATTGTATTAAAATCCATCAAGAATAGGTAGCTATCACATAATTAATAAACAAAATATGCGCATTGTTCAAGCTTGAACAAACAACAACTTGACTGAACTAATAAAGTAAACTATTTAGGAAATATCTCAAGATTAAATGTCAGCGGTAAAATCACCCGCCCAACTAGATTTCATTGTAATGGTCATATGATACCAATATCATTTGATACACATAAATTGTAAGTAAAATTTAACAATTAACCCTATCAATCATTGTAGAGTTAAATAACCATTACAATACATTCAATTAGGGTTTTTTCAGTATTTGGGGTAGGGGTAATATATATAGAATATATTCCAAGTTCAGGGAGAACTGTATGATTTTAAAGAAATTTCAGAAGGGACTTGTAAATGAGCCCTGTTATTCAAGGAAAAGAAGCCCAGTCTATGTAGGTCTCTATTTATTAACCTGTCTTGAATGAACTCATTCCACTGTACACATGGACTAATCTTAATTTATATTGCTTCCCTATCATTGAAATTTAAATAAAATTTTGCCTAATTTTCTACATGAAAAAAGGCCTCTAGTCCCTCTACTAATACTGAATAAAGCTCTGCTGTGTAGAAAACAACTGGTTTGAAACCTGCATCACACTGTTGTACCTACTTTCTATTTTCAGCCTATTGTCTTTCTGCATTAATCACTAACATTTGATGAAAAGAGAAAAGCAATGGGAGGGCAGAATATATCACATGTATATTATTAATACAGTTCCAATGAAAGTCTCACTGCATACAGTAAATACAACGCACAGACATTTAATCAGCATAAATATCAAATTAATCAACAGCTGTTTAGACTCAGAGCCAGGGGTCTGTTTCATAAAGAATAAGAAATATTTGTATAATACACATATAATGTATATATTTATGCTTGATCTTGGTCCACAATAAATACCAGTACATATAACAAACTTCAAACAGCAGTTTTTTTGCCTTTTGGTATGATTTTTTTTCCAAATGGTACAATGTAGTTCAAAAGACAATATGCTAAGTTGTAATTAATTGCTTTTTTTTCAGGTGGTATGAACAGCTGGACATACCCTAAATGCTGCAGCATTCTAGCCAACTGAGGATCTTGCTGGACATATGCTGCAGCATTCTAGCCAACTGAGGATCTTGCTGGACCAAAATATGGTCAAACCAGCATTGTGAACACTGCAAATTATTTAGTGAATTAAATAACTAACTCTCCATTGAAATTTTACAACATGCCACTTAACACTGAAATTAAAGATCCTCTATTTTCCATTAAAAACATTCATTAGGTAATTCCCACTGCTGGTCTTTAAATACAGACAGTAGCTCAAAAGTCACATTGTACATAATGCATGACCCATAATGCCATAACAGTTTAATTAAAACAGTTTTCATAAGAATCATACTTTTTGACATTTTACTATATGAGATTTAAAAAGAAAACATCCTTACTGTGTCCAGTGAGGTCCTGCTTCTGAAGGATGCTTATGTTTAATTTAGTTTTGAATTTATAAGTACATTGTATGAAGTGGTGATGTTACCAGCACCTTCCTCGTGTTATTGCTTTATTTAATTATTTTTGTACTAATCTATTATAGTTTAAACCTTAATATTAGAAGCATAGCTTTCAGATGCAATGCACTGGAAAAATAATAAGACGATTTTGGAGAAAACGTGACATGACAATGACAGTAATAAGACTTAAACAGACAGTACAGACCACCAACCAGATAATCTAAAAAAAAAACACAATTTTGTGGATTTGTTGCTTCATTAAAATAAAATATTTACAATTCAATGAGACATTATAACCACCACCCCCATTACAGTATTACATGAATTTAATGCGGCTTAACAATAAATTTTGACACTATCCTATTTTCTTTAAATAATTTAACACAGTCATCACCTGATGACAGACACACAACAAATTAACAATGATAAAACTCATGATGTTAACTGTACATCAGGTTGCCTCGGGTCATATAAGTAATACACTATATGTAACATTTTTATAGTAAAAAATTAAAAGAGAACAAAAATGTGACAGATTTGCAGACACGCCCACTATGAGATTGAAATATTACATAGCATTTTATGGACATTGTGCATATAGTAATAATAAAACATTAAGGCCTGCATATGAATTTTAATTTGTTGTTTCATTGTTTCAGAAAATACTTCAAAATAATTTACAATATTGTTTAACCAGTTTAGATTTTTTTTATTACTATTTAGTATAACTTAAACTAGACCTCAGAGGTTTATATCAACAATTTAATTAAATAAAGGTTTACATGCAACTTTCTGGCGTAACTAACTCTAACCAACAGGCAAGACAAATGTACAGAGCAAACGAAAGTGACCAACATCACCAACAAATTTATATAACTACATAATTAATTACTTATTACAAAGCTGATAAAGCCAGCTAAGGACTATAACTGAAGAAATGAACAAGAGATGGTGTATATAAGCTTTTACATTTGCACTTAATCAGACAAGTACACATTCTTATCACATATGCCTTGATTTATTGTGTACCGAATATAACATTATGTAGATAAAAGGATTACCCAGACCAGGATTATCAGATTATAACATTAATTTATTGAGAATACAACAAATGGAAAACATTTTATGACTAATAAAACACTAGATATATAAGAATGAGAGCTGGTGGTTAATCTTATAAAATATGATATAAATAAGGCATATATCTTTTTTAGCATTGTGTTGTTTATTTTATTGCAACCAGAAAGAAACTCTATACAGGCTTCCCACTAGCCTGAAGTTGGAAAAATATAGTTCAATGGCCTTAATGTAATGAGCCACAATTTGAAGACATACTTTATTGTGTAAATTATAATTTAAGATACATTCACAGATAAATTCGCATTTAAGGACTGCAAACATAGAATTATGCAATATAATGAAAGGGGCTTAGTTCACTACTGATGCCCTATCTAGTTCTGTCTATTTTTGCTTTTGTAAAATTAATTCACAAAATCTTTTGACGAGTGACCATAAATATTTCACAATCGAAGAATAATTTTCATCATAGGTTAAAGTTAAACATATTTGTCGATGTTCAAGGGAGCTAAAAGTGGCTGATGATTGGTAGCACTCGACAAAAAACTGCTAAAACTCTCTGATAACACAAAATTCTTGATATTGATTATTCATGTTTGAGATTTGATAACCAAACCGGCAAATTTTTGTGTCCATCTAAAAGAAGTTATAAGAACGGAGCAAAATAAATAAAATATAGATATATTTGACACTAGAATTAATGCATCATTTACTAAAAACCATGAGTCTCTCATAACTAAGTTAATATCATGACTTGATCCAATGCCACACTATTTTTAGTTATAATAGTTATATAGTTGCTTAATCAATTTTAGCTAAAATAAATGTTAACATGTACCCTGCATAAATTGAAATGCATTTAACAGCATAAGTGAGAATTCATAATTTACAAAATCTCAAAATTTCATGATTTCAACTGTTTTTTATGTAGAAATCCTATCTCAGGTCTTGTGAACTTGAAATCAGTCATGAATGAAATTTTCACCAATTAATTTACTAATTAGTGCTGTTACAGTGTAATTTCAAAAATATGACTGTTAGTGATTCTTAATTTTGACATAGATAATCATGACATATTCACACAAATTTAGCTTCATAGAGCTCTGTGAAAATTGATATGCAAAAAATCAAAATAAAAGGAAATGAATGAAAAATCCATTTGCCGAGAAAGAAGACTGTAAATCACTCAGTCAATTCCGTCGAAACAGTCTAAAACTGAGAAAAAGAAGGCGTTCAAATAAGTTCAAGTAAAATTCAATTTGGAAGATAGGAATTTGTCTTCATTGGTAATGAATCGGTTACCAACTTCTTGAACATGCTGTGGACGTTTGTCGGTTTTCAATCTGCGAACACATGCGCGATACAAAACAAATAGGATTTAAAGTTTACCTCCATATATGCCAATCCCATCTTGATACATAAGACAAGCCCGAGAAATAACACTGGACCGCTTTTTGGCCCCATGATTTTCAGAATATTACACGAAATTCAGCAAAGTCCTTCTGTCACTAAATGATCAACATTGAAAATGGCGACGTGACGTCATGTCTCATTATGTGAGAGTACCGAGGAAAATACACGAATTCTGATTGGTCAATATTACATCAGCCAGAAAATCGAACCATTCAATACATTTGGCAAAGATTTGGTGAATATCGATGTGTTTGCAATTTTTAAGACTTACACGATCTAGAGATGAATGATTTTGATTGATTCAGCGATAATTTTTATATTGATATTACAAAGGATAATTTTGTGTAAGTTAAATTACTCACAGACCCTGTGATCTATTGACCAATCAGAATTTTGGTTTCATTTCGGTTTCGCCTACTTAACATAAACATTAGAAGCATCCCGGATGACTGAATGTATACATGAGTACCATATGTCAGAATTCTGCAGAATTTAATGGTAAATATATATGTTTATTTTGACTGTCAGGTGATCAAAATTTGAAAGTTTGATGTTTATACTAAGATTAAATAGTAGCAGTTACTTGATGCAAATTTTCCGGGCATTTTAATGCATATTCAATGCTTTTCAACTGCTACAGTACACCCTACTCAGCACTTATTTAACTTTCATTTTCATCTCTATGCAATTTTAACTTGTTTTTTTGGAAGATTTTGTGTTTAATGTTTTCCTTTAAGTGCTTTTGTTTGTTACAGGATTACTTTGTGCTTATTTTTTCGAGAACCAGAGTGTTGGGGAAACACATTGAGAACTTTGGCTTTATAGATCTCTAGCCTACATATAAACATATGCAACAAGTGTGCAAATTTTCTTTTCAATACTTTTGTAAATTTGCCTTTAGAAATGCATAACCTTCAACTTCGTAGGCCCCTACCTCAAACGATTTTATTTTTTAAGCCACTAAACAACTGTGCAAGTGTTGATTGTCAGGTGTTATGCTCCTAAAAAATAAGTACATATTATTTACATGAAAGTCATTTATGATTTTAGAATTTAAACATTTATTTATGTTAAATATCAAGCATTTGGAATAATTAGTTCATTGTCTGTGTATCTTTCTCCTTTAGGAAGCCATTCTCACATCAAGTTCATTTCAGTGCATAATTAAATTATTTTCATTTCGCTTGGAGTGATTCATTTAAATGAGTATGTATTATTGATTACCGATACTTTTAAGCACTAAAGGAGCTTAATTATCATTAATGATGTGGTTCTCAGACAGAATACATGGCAGTCTAAACAGACAAGTCTAGCATCTACCTTATGGCTGATAAGATAATTATATAGAATTATATGGTTCTTTGTCAATTATGGTTCTCACTTATTAGGCCTATGTTCAACAATGCCATTTTGTAGGTTGTGGTAGCTCTCTACTTAAGCAAAATAACTTTGTTGAATCAATGGTAAAGTAACAGTGACAGTAACTGCAACAACTTTTTGTCATATAATGTCATTTGGAACTCATTTTTTCCCTGTGTCTGTCATCTTGACACAACTTCTTAAAGTCATCAGCTTGT
Source organism: Mactra quadrangularis (assembly GCA_025267735.1). NCBI lineage: Eukaryota > Metazoa > Mollusca > Bivalvia > Venerida > Mactridae > Mactra > Mactra quadrangularis. The sequence goes on from CM046299.1 coordinate 13,630,376, forward strand.
GTTATAGCAGCTACCGGTAATACTTAAAAAAACCTTCTGATACAAAACTGTATGCACTGTATTGCAGTCTATGAAATAAGTGGGAGTCTATTTAATTATCAGAGACAACTAAGTTTTAGTCCAAGACTCCAAGCATCACGAAATTTCCTTGAGGCAATCAAAAATCTTACTAGATATTGTGCTTGCTGCTGTAATGACCTTAGGCCTGTTGCCTAAGCATATCACTATGTAATGCTCTGCCCCCATGGTACCCTCACTATGCTCACATACCTTTTTCCTTTGGTGTAAGAAAGGTACTAGGGCACAAAGTGCTGCATAGCAATGTGATTAGTCATGGTTGGATTACCATTTTCAAATCCCAGGGCTTTTTCAGTGGGTTTTGGGAAAAAGGCCCCTACCCAAATCGGGAATTTTTAGCACTGTAAATAGTCTGATTTAGGAAAAGAATATTGACAAATTAACCCAATTCGAAAATTTCATCATACCGGTAATTGTTTCTGCATTAAATCTTTATATGCCTTGCTTTGGTGTTTCTGAAAGTGTTGCAGTGCTCTTAAAGAGTTTGTTCTGACAGTTCAGTGTGGCTTTCACTGCAAATTCTCATGTATTTATTGAAATCATGTTCAAAGGGCATTATTTAAGTAGATTGGGAATTTTTGTTCTTGAAATTGGGAAATATGGTCTTAATTTTTTTGGCATTGGGAATGGGGCCCATATTCGGCCCTGTGAGATAGGCTGAAAAAACCCTGTAATCCTTATTCCATTGACCGGTATTGTATCAGTTTCTATTGTTGAATTCAGCATTGATGAAATGTTCAGATTATCTAAATATCTTAGATTTTATTTTGTTTTTATGTTATGCTTCAGTTTTTATAGATGAAATAAAGACAACATTCTCACAAAATGTCGGAAGAAGAAGAACGTATAATTGGTAGTTCAGCTCGGCAAGGCAAGTTTGAGCCTGCAGAGGAGAAACATCAATTGTTGAACAACAAAACTTACATGAATATGCTGTGTAGAATTCCAAAACGTTACATTGTTGGCATTATGGCCTTCTTCGGATTTTGTATGTACTTAATGTTTTCACACTTAGTTTACCTTTCTTTCATATTATATTTTTCTATATATTAGAGACCAGTTATAGACCCCTTTTTTCAATTTCTTGAAAATCATTCAATTTTCTACAAATCCTGAGTCAACATTGCACCTTTCTTTCCACTATCAACAAAATGAGATGAATTTCTCAAATATGATATAAATATTGAAAAATAGTAGTCTTAGAACCCTGAAATCTTAGTAAATGAAGTTATTGCATAAAGCTACAACAACGACAATAAAATCTATGGACGAAACGAGTGAAGTATAGTTTGACCCCATAAAATTTGATTTTGACCCCTGAAAATTTTGACTGAAGGGTCATTGACCCTTGAGTCTGAAAGTCTAGTTCAAGCCCTGGTCTAACTACAAATGAGTTTATTTAAGTTGATTTGCCCAAGCTTTCGGCTATAGTCACTTCAAATATAACATGTAAAGTAAAGGTCCTGGCACCAAATACTGTTATCAAGTGCTGATTTTTATTAAGTCAAAACTTTATGAAGTCAATTAAAATATTGAGTGATTTGAAGTGCAACATAAAATTTTGGAAGAACAATTCTCCTTAACTGTTTTCCTTGACTTTTAAACTTATTAATACAAACATTTTATGCTGATAGGTCATTCAATTTATACTCTGGTATTAAACAAACTGTGTATTTATACTCAGCTTTTCTTCAGCAGTTTTATGTGAAATTGTCATGACTTATATTACTGCTGTGTCTAACTAAAGTCAATATAAAGGATAGTTTTTATGCATAATCAAATATCAATCTAATCCAAGGTTGCCAAAACTAGTCAGGATGAATTACTGACGCTATCATATGATTTCTTTATTATGTCTACTGTTTTTTGGATGATTCCTTCCATGTTGTATGTCCTACATCCACTGAGGAGTTAACCATCAGTCATTGCTAAAGCCCACTTTACCGAAGCCTAGGATTTGTGAAAAATTATATTGGTCAATGAAATTACTTATCTCATATAGTCAAAACCTGGGTCGATAGGGCATTTGGTAGTAAGCCTGGATTTTGAATCTAGTGACTCGAAGGGGTTTACAGGTTTGAATCCCATCTAGGGAGGTTATACCCTTCCATGAAAATCTGACAATAATGTCAATTTTCCTCTATTAATAAGGCATATGGAGAAGTTTCCAGCCTTGTGGAAGGGTAGGTAAGTACTGGTTATTGACAAGGGTCCAGGAAAGCTAGGTTAGATGTGCTGGACGCCTAAAGAATTGTGTTGACACAGCGCTAAACCCAGTATAAATAAATCATAGTCAAGATTTTTGATAGTTTTGCCCTTTACTGTATAGCATACCCAGTAATAAATAATTAAGGCTTGTGCTTGAGAAAAATTAAGACAATGGCAGGTAGCCATATTGATGGGTCAGTGCAAAACTAGTTTACATCCTTATTTATTTTCATGTTTTGCACAGACCTATTGATACAGCTTTTGAGCAAGTGACAAAAATGCTGTTGATTGTTGATTATAGACAATCATCAATTCTACTAATGATGGGCCACACATTGAATCAATGCTGTTTTCTTGTTGCTTAAAATTATTCTTGCTTGTCCAACTGCCCAACACTTAAATAAGGATGGTGTACCAAGTTACCAATTTTATTTACCTTGAACAGGCTCACTTGCTATACCTTAGTTGTTTGCTACAAAATCAAGTTACCGGTAGACGTATTTTCATAGACATGTACTAACACCTCATATATTTGTGGTTTTCAACGTTTTACCACAATGTATTTCTTTGCTTTTCAAACCATTCTGAATTTGTCAGCAAAACTTAAAGAATGCAAAACTAAAATTTGCAATTAGAAGTAAAGTAAGATAATTTGATGTGGTCATTAGGTGTTTACAAAGGTTTTGCATTGGTGAAAGTGTTCTAAACTACAAGTAGTTCTGAGGTTCTGGATTTTTGAACGTCAAGTCAGACTGGGGTCTTTTTATATGTAAAATGAATGAAATCATTAAATTCCAGGTTTTAAAATTTTTGTTCTTACATACATAGTATTGCTAATGTGTAAATACAGATTCAAGATTTTTGCACCCAACCATTGAGTTGTTTCACAGGAATGCAAAGTTAACATATGCCTCAGTCCCTTAAAATCATGACTTGTTGGGGACCCGTACGCGCAGACAGTCAGAGGCCGTGGGAAGCCTTGCATATTAAAGTGACAGTACACGCATGGCAAAAACAACACACTTGTACGGAGCTGTAGCTGGAAGATATGCACGTTTAATCTTTACTCTGCCACGTTTGTGTTCATGATTAGACTTTGAAACTGATATGTGTATCCTTGGCTCATCCCACGGACCCTGGTAAAAACATTACAGTCCGTACGGTTACGCAAGAGTTCGTACATGTTCTGTGGAGCTTGATCGCACTGCGCCCGTAAGGTGCCCTCAGGGCTTTTTTTTTGTTTATGGGACTGTAGCTATACTGTACTTGATGGGTTAGTGCAAAAGTTGGCTAACTCTAGTAAATGAAGTAGGAGCAGTGGTCCAGTGATAGAACACGATCATAGGAATCAAAAGGTTCCAGGTTCAAGCTCATTAAGGACATTTCTAGTCTTCTTGAAAAAGAACTGTACCTTCAATTGTCCCACTCCACTGAGGAGTAAATGGGTACTTTGAGGGCTCACATCTCTGAAGGTGATTTCAATGTTCAGGGCTTATAATACAAATTGTAAAGTCTGCTGAACATGACATTGTATACATGAAAACAGACTTTAAAATGTACTTTAACTTTTAACTTCAAATTTTTAACAGGCATACAAAAGCTGAAATACTGTATGATGGGTCAGTATGAAACCTGTTTAAACTACAAGTAAAATTATTTAATAATGAAGGGTGTTTACTAGTTTTATGCTGATCCATCAAAATTACAGAATATAATATGATCTTAGAAAGTATTTGTATATTTCATGTTTCATGTAGTTTACTTGACTCCTATTGATTATTCATGAATATATCAGAATGGCTAGACATTGCATTCTTACAACCAGGAGAATTACTGAACTAATGCCAATATGTATTGAATTTATTATTTGGTCAGATAAACATCTCATCTTGTATATACTTATCATGTTTTAGTAAAACACTGACTACCATTTACTGTCTGTATAATCAATTTGATCATTTCTCTCTCCCTACCCTATCTTCATCAGGTTACATTATTGATACATAAATGATGAGTCCAAAATTGGCAAGCATTTCATCTTCTAGAATATTGACAGAATTTATTAACCCCAAACTGGTCTAGCCACATTTTTAGCTCGACTTTACGTGTCCGCGTCCACATTTCTGATTAAAGTTTTTGTGCACAGTTTAAAGTTTTTGTGCAGTAAAATACTTTCTTCTATGTCTTTGTAATTTCTTAAGATATTAACTTCAAACTTTATATTTATGTTCTTACTATCAACCACATCTCATGTGACAAGGTTCATAACTCCAAACACATTTTTTTCATAATTATCTCCCCTTGAACTGATTAAAGTTTTTGTGCTTATATCCTTGAACTTATAGTTTTCTTTCAAAAAATATTTGTTTTTACTGCAACTGTTTTATTTCTTTAGGTATTGACTTCAAACTTTAAATATATGTTCCTTATTATCAACCACATCTCAAGTGACAAGAATCATAACTCCAAATACATTTTTTTTCAAAATTGTCCTCCATGAACGTAAACTTTTCTTTAATTTTTTTATCTATTTATTTATTTTAAATTTTTTTAAGGTTATATTTCCAAATTTTCAAATATGTATGTTCCTTATCTTCAACCACATCTCCTGTGACAAATACTTACTAATTCGAGCATGCTGTCTCCTGTGAAAGCTCTTGTTACATGTCTGGACCCCCTGCCACAGGCCACTGGCACTTTAGGCCTCATTTTGGGAAATGTTGACTAATTGAAATGCAAATTTTGGGCTGAAAAAGAGGAAAATTTTCTTTTTTTTGCCTTTTTGCTCAACCCAAGCATTGCCATGGGAACCACTGGGGTTCAACTGGCATTTTCTGAAAGACAATCACCCACGGAATAACTTTGCCAAGTTGCATATTTATCAGTTTTAATTAGTAGTAATAAGATAAGAGCATCTTGAAATTATTTTTTGTGTTAATGTGAAAAAATGTCAATTTGCTCTTGCTCCCAACCAGTAAAGGATTAAAGTCCTCGTTTTTCTAAATTAGTGCTCTAAAGTTGTAAATAGCAAAACTGTTTTTTATTAGATCTACAGGCTACAGAAGGGTTGTTAATACATACACTGTTTGCGCATGTTTTTTACTAGTCATCACGAATATACTCTAACTTTAAGAGTGAGTCTATTAACTTAGATGTTGATGATAATGAGAATGAATCAATGAAGCTCAAAAGCAGAGAACATGGTCACAAACCACCAATGACTCTAGACATATATGGTTGAAGTTCTAAAGGCTCAAACTGGGTCAGTTCAAACTAAATAAATGGGTTAAACAGGTATGTACATACCATTAATGACATCTTTTCTTCTTGATATCATATTATGTCAAGTAATTTGAAAATGTGTTTCTTTATTTTGTAGGTAATATTTATGCACTCCGAGTCAATCTTAGTGTAGCTATAGTCGCCATGACTACCAGTAAAACAACTCATCTTTCTGAGAATAAAACATTGGTAAGTATGTTTGGGTTACTTTTGTTCCTAATAGATATCATGATCTCTAAAAATAGCCACTTTGTTCACATCAATAGACATAAAAGTAAGACTCTTATTAGTTAAGCAAAATACACTTGTGAAAGGCAATTAGTGCTTGAAGGAATCAGTCAACAAACTACAGACATGAAAATTGTTTTCTGAATAGGTCATTTAAAGTGCAAGTACTGTATATATTCTTTGTAGTTTTTGGTTGCCCATAAGACATTTTTGATGTCTAAAGTAAAAATGGCTGTCTCTATCTTAATGACAAATTTTCATAAGCACTGGATATTTGGTCCGGCAAAATCATATTTTTACAGGACTGAATAAAGTTTACTGAACAAAGAAATTCTTAGCAATTTGTTAAAATATGCCGTTCATTTTTAGCTTGACTTTTCGAAGATAATGAGAGCTATTGCTATCACTTTAGCGTTGGCGTTGGTGTTGGCGTTGGCGTTAGTTTTCAGGTTAAAGTTTTTTGAAATTTTCATATCTTCAACACTATTCAAGTTATTTTATTGAAAATTGGTATACTTATTTAGTGGGACTATATTAACCATACTGTGAAAGGAGATTACTCTGGATGAATCATTTTTTGAGTTATTGCCCTTTTATACTTTTGAAAAATTGCAAAATATGAGGTTAAAGTTTTTCCTATGTAGAATATCTTCAATCATATCAAGATATTTGACTTAAAGTTTGAATACTTATTTGTCGGCACTATATCTACACGACTATGAAGGGACGTAACTGTGGGTGAATTACTTTTGGAGTAATTGCCCTTTTATACTTGAAAACTGCAAAATATAGGGTTAAAATTGTTCCTATATGGAATATCTTTAATACTAATCAAGATATTTGATTTAAAGTTTGCATACTTAATTTTCGGTACAATATCTACACATCTATAAAGGGACGTAACTGTTAGGGCTGCAACGATTCGATTCGATACATCGAAACTCGATTGCAAGGGTGCCGATTTGATTTCGATTCGGGACCCGCGAGTTTCGATTCGATACTGACTTTCAAGTGTCTACATAAGTTATAACGATAAAAGCAAAGGCGCACCTAAAAGTCAAAATATACGTTGACAGTTTCAGTTGTTACATTTCTGTTAAATTTCCATTATGATTTCATGTAGCACGATTGGAAACTCTGTTCCAAATGTACATTCTATAGTATATGCCCCGATCCTCCGCCAATTTGGTCGGTGTGATTAAGTTTTACCTGTTGAGGCTGTTCTGACAAACTGAAAGATTTTAGGCTCCGCATGAGCAAGCCAAGTTTTGTTGTCATGTTATTCAAATTTAAATAGTTTTGCATGTAGTGATGTACAGTGTATGTTTAACTAATATGTACAATAGTATACCAAGAACTGCATCTTTCTACAATTTATGATCCATGCAGACTTTACATTTTAAGTCGATATTACATTAATAATACATTTTCGCGACCTTTACATTCGTACACAATCCATTTCGTACTTGAATAAAGCAGATATTAATTATCAGATTTTCGAGTTTCGTGTTATCCAATTATAGTAACAATTTTATTTAATTAATATTATTTAGTTTTAAGCTCAAATATATGTATAAATGCATATATGTAGTAACTTGTATTAATAAAAGAATCGAATCGAATAAAAAAAATCGAATCGAAAAAAAAATAATCAAATCGCATGGAATCGACTTTCCGGTGAATTGTTGCAGCACAAGTGACTGTGGATAAATTATTTTTGGAGTTAAGCCCCTTTTAACTTTAACCTTTAAGATTAAAATTTGGTCTTACGAGATATATTAAGTACTTACAAATATATTTGAATTAATGTTGGTATGCTTGTTCATAAGTTCTTCATCTATCTGACTATAAAGGGACATAACACTGGATGAATTATTTTCTGAATTATTTATACTTTAATATTTAAGGTTAAAGTTTGCTCAAACTGAATTTATTTTGTTTGATAGAATGTTGGTATGCTTTTTCATCAGTACTACATCTACTCGACTACAAAGGGATATAACTCTTTATGAATTATTTTTGGAGTTGTGCCCCTTTTCAACTTATTAATAAGGGTTAAAGTACTTTGAAGTGAAATATTTTCAATACTCATTTAGATATTTAAATGACAGTTAGTATGCTTATTCATCAGTTCTACATCTACACATAACAAAGGGACATAACTCTTGATGATATTTTGGAGTTATGCCCCTTAACTTTAATGTTGAAATTTGTTCTTATTGAAATATTTATAGTTCTTTATAAAGATAATTAAATGAAAGTTGGTATGCTTATTCATTGATACTATGTCTACTTAACTCTGAAGGGTCATTACAATGGATGAATGTTTCGAAAGTTATGCCCCTTCTATATTTTACAAATATGAATTGGTAATTATTGTTTGACTGATTTATTTCCTTTCAAAACTTAAGTCCTGTCTTGAAATCATTTTTGTTTAAAGATAAGCCTTGCCATGAACATAACACCTGAAAAGTTGAGCGTGCTGTCCTTGGACTGCTCTTGTTATGATATAGCATAACATAATCATAAAATTCAATCAACAATATGAAAACAAATAATGATTTATATTGAATATGGAAAATGATGTCTGTAAAAATTTGATGAACTGTAGGACCTTTCACATTCTAGAAATCACATGACCAATGACTATTTCAGTAGACCCAGTCTACAATCCAGTGGACTGTTGTCCTGGACAACCTGACACCTACTTATTTTGTATACTGGGAATGATTCCAATTACTGGTTGACTTAACCAATATCACTGTGAATTTTAGACATACATGGCTCTGACATGTGATTGCAGCATTTTGTCCATCAAAATATCTAATGTCATATAATTTGTGTAAGACTGTCTATTTTATTGGTTAAAGCTCAATAGTTTCAATATTACATTTTGCAATATTGTTCTGGAAAATTCTGTTACAATATTAAGAATCTGTATATAAGCATGCTATAGAACCATTAAGAATACTCGTTATATCTAATGTTTACCAGAAAAAACTAGTTATGACATTTCATCAGCAGATATTATTACATGTGAGGTACATGTCGTCCACATAAACATTGCGTATACAAACATTGCCGGTTTCATTACACACCAGTATTTAGGGGTGAATTATTTCTTCAAATTAATAGTTTAGTTAGTTTAAACTTATTTTATAAACACATCATTACATAAAATATACTATATACTAATTATATTACATTATAATGTGCATATACACTATCTAAAATTAATGTTTTAAATCCAAGTGGTATGTTTAAATAATTAAATTGCTGTCCAGGAATTAGCATATTCACCTATTAAGTGGACAAGTCCATCGTTTAAAGTACAAAAACACGCATGACCTAGAATACGACCTGTACATGTATATTTTGTTTATGCAAAACAAAATGTTTATAAAAATCAATTAGAAAATAAAAAAAACACAATCAATTAAAAAACTGAAAAGTTATTGAAAACAAAGAACTAATACAGTAAAGTTCCCCTATTAGGAATTTAGGATCATCAAAATCTATAGTCTTAATAGTGCCACAGTCTTAGGCTCTTAGCACTTTGCTGGTCAGGACTTGGGTAAAAATTGGTTATTTTTTCACATTTTGGAGGGAAAGGGTTATTAACAGATAACAACACGTGATTGACCAATATATGGTTACTGTAGGTAACCACATGAAGTCATCTGTTTAGCTTATAGCTATATTAGTGTTACAATTGTGGAATATAAAACTGACCTTGACTTTAACCTTCTCTGTAGATTGTTCTAATTTATAGGGACCGCAATGGAAATAAGGGCTTGCCCTTTTTTGTGCTATCCCTGGTGTTGGTGTGCTTGTCATGGTTAATTACAACATGCTGTGATAAATGTTAATGTAATTATGCTATGTGTACACTATGCCAAATAAATATTATTGTAGGGACCATTTTCTTTTCAAATTAAGTGATTGGGACTTAAGACTGTTCAAAAATAGCATCAATTGGACGTAACGCGATTATGCTCTTTCATCACAATTATGCTCTATGAAGAGTGAGACGATTAATGAAGATCATGATGATGAAACCATGGTTGTCTTCATATCAGAACTTTACTGTACAATTAATAAGAAATACTATTAAAAGCAAGAACAAAAATGCAAACATCATCAAATTCATCATCTCTATTTTACTATTCATTGATCTAGTGATCACAATTGGCATGTCAACTCTACTTTACAAGTCTTCAACTTATTACAGACTGATTCTAGTTGATTAGTGTTTTGGATGGAAGCCATTTTCTTAATGTATTTTTAAGTATGTTTTATATCATGGCTTCATAAGATCAGATATTTTATCAGTTATTATAACACTTACAACAACAACAACAACAACAACTTCTTTCATTGATATAGTATGTACAAGTTGACCTTTAACAGAGGTCTGCATATTATGCACCCTTATGGAGCCAACAAGCTAAGACGGGTACAGGTGTCTGCACATAATGGATCCTTACTGAGCAGATAACCTATGACAGGGGATTGCATTACAATTAATGCATCCTTAAGCACACATTCGTGGAGCTTGGTCATGAGATAACACATAAGCCTGTTAGCACTGTATGATGAAAGTACCGTATGGTCTCTCTGGTAGTAACAGGTTAACAGCTTAATCCAGAGATTTAACCTTTAAAGAAATTGTGAGTAGGTTGACTGACGGCCATAATATGATCTCTACAATGTGATGCTGTGGTGTTCAACCCTACCAAAAAAAAAGACTCAAGAGTGATTGTTCTTGAACCATTAGACAATCATTTTTTGTGATGATTAGACATCTTGTTTTAATAGCACTTCCAATAGAAGTTCTATATATTTAAGTGTGTAGTAATCATTTTGTATCCAGCAACCTTTTTTCTGCATCAGGGATCTGACATTTTCCTTTTACTAGCTATATAGACAAATGTCACTCTACTAATATATATATTTTATGTATTATAACATATTATATTATGTATTATTATATTTTGTAGACAATATTACCAGATTACTCATGGGACTCTCATACTAAGGGTATTATACTTGGCTCATTCTTCTATGGTTATATATTTACACAGCTACCTGGAGGTAAGTCTTTTATTATTTATGGTGGAGCAGTAGTCCAGTGGTAGGACACATGTTTAGAGATCGAGAGGTCCTGAGTTCAAACCCTACCAGGGGCACTGCTAATTTCCTTGAGCAAGAAATTAACCTGCGATTGCTTTACTTCAACCAGGTGTAATTTGGTACCTGCAAGGTTGGTATAATTCCACTGTGTCAATATGTGGACTGCATTACATGGAGTAAAAAGACTCCCCAGGGAGATTAATAGATGGATACTGGTAGCCCAATGATGGGGGTAATAGCTATTTAGTCTATAGCATAAAACTTAGACTATAACATGCAATTACTTACTTACTTTTATACAGTTAATTCAGGATTGCTTAAGGTAGTGCAGGGATTGCGAAAATCTTAGATCACAATGTCAAAATAGATTATTGTTGTGATTATTCATTTATCAATGTACATTCATCTGTCATATACTTGTACACTGCTGATTTAAATCAAATTTTATGAATAAAATTTAACAAAAATTGTTAAAAAAGTGCTTAGTATTTATTATACAAATATGATACCTAGTCTTGACTCTTGATAAGTGCTAACAAATGAAAATCAATAGTTCAAGCCACAGAATAATTTTCAGTCTATTTTATCATTGACAGGTCTTGAATATCTTTTTGAGCCATCAAAACATTTCAGTGATAGCATTTTGAGCCATCCCATCTTAAAAAATGGATTATATAGGAGATTTGTTAAGGACCTTTGTCTGACTTTGAGCAAGTGCTGCAGTTGAAATTAGTGCATTTTGAGCAATGTACTGTCTGTTCTTAATTGAGAAATAGCAAAAAAAAACAACATTGTATTCTTGTAATAGACTATATCTGGATTTCAAATATTTGGGGGTTTCCCTGACGTACAAACAAACTTTCACTGTCACAATGAAAATATGTGTACATAGAACAATAGGATTTATTCCATTTTTCTTGCTTTGCAGCAACACTTGTCCTGTCTGCACATGGACAAGAAACCCATAAATTGGAGTTCTCCATTAGTTCATTGAAGCTTATTTTAGAAATATAATTGTTTAATACTGTATAACAATTAAATTGTGCTTGTTGCTCACTACAACAGACTTCAATGAAATGTACAGTAAACATGTTATTTTCTGTCTGTAATTATTATCTCCCTTTATTCAGGTTACCTAGCAACCAAAATTGGAGGGAAACATTTATTTGGTTGTGGTATATTTGTTACTGCTGTATTTACATTGTTAACACCATTATGTGCTCATATAAGTGTATATCTACTTGTTGCTGTAAGAGTTCTGGAAGGATTGTTTGAGGTAGGTAAATCTTTGTTATTGTTAAATGTTTTTAGCTGTTTGTGATGCACACGTTAACCCCTCTTATTTAGTTCCTCACAACAGTACTACTGTACTCATAATCTATCAAATAAGTCTTCATTTTAAAAGAAACAGACCCCTTTATTAAAACCATTTCACTATAAAGACCACCTGGTAATTGCAAAATCATGCAAGTTTGATGACTTTTAAATTCTTGATGCTTAATTATGGAAGAAAAAGGGTCCCGGTGGAACTTAACTGCATTTGTATTATGTTTGATGTATGGTTTGACAGTCCAGAATTTGTGAATGCCAATTCTGGATTGAACCTGCATACCTTTTTTGGATTTTGGTTATGAAATATTTTGTACAGTTGTCCTCCTTTTTACCTCTGTATCAAATATGGTAGTTTTCAGTCTCTGGTGAATATATTGTGTTAAGCACTGATTATTGTATAATTGTATATTTTTAAAGGTTATAAGCTTTGTTTAGAGATAGCCTTTAGAGGGAAAGTGAATAAGTTGGCTGACCACCTCAATCAATCATATAACTAGTGTTGAGCTATTAAATGATTGATATTCTATTGTATATTTATTTGCCCTTTTTTCTTCATCCCAGCATTGCCATGGTAACTGGGATTGAGACTCAACTGGCATTTTCTGAAAGACAGTAACCCAAGGAATAAACTGGCCAAGTTTCATCTCTGTCAGTCTATTGGTAATAAAATAAGAGCATCTTGAAATAGCCCTAACATGATAAGGTGAAAAAATGGCCACTTTTCACCCATGTTGCAACTAGTAACGGGTTAACTGTATTTTATTTCAGGGTGTAACCTATCCATCTATACATGCTATATGGTCAAAATGGGCTCCACCAGCAGAAAGAACTAAATTGGCTACACTTGCATTTTCTGGTAAGTTATCATCAAGTTGTATCAAGATTGATTCCATTGGTCACTTTGTGTCTCATTAAAAATTTCATATTTAAGAAGTTAGAATTAAAAGTTATATTACATTGCACGCACATTTTTGTCCTTTGAAGTATTCTTATGAATGAAAAAATCAGGTCGGAATAGCTTGAAAATGGAAAACAAATTTTGGGTATTTTGTCCACATTAACCCCTCATTAACTGATAATGAAACAAGTTTAGAGCTCTTTTTTGATCAACTTAGTGATGGCATTTGTTATGATGATGATGTTAGTTGTTTACCTAGGTTCATTCATTTCATATGGATCCATTATGTGCAGACCCTAGTTTGAACCTAATGCCTCAGTCCCATAAAATTGTGGCTTGTTGCAGACCCGTATGTGCAGACAGCCATAGGTCGTGGGAAGCCTTGTGTATAAGGGGACGGTACGCACATGGCACAAAACAACACACCCGTACGGAGCCGTAGCTGGAAGATATGCATGTTTAATCCATACAAGACCACGATTGTGTTCATGATTTGACTTTGAAACTGATATGTGTATCTATGGCTCATTCTCACGGACCCTGGTAAAATCGTAAAAGTCCGTACGGGTATGCAAGAGTTTGTACGTGTCCTTGCAGAGCTCCATTGCATGGCACCCGTACAGATATGCAAGAGTTTGTACATGTCCTTGCGAAGCTTGATTGCACGGCACCCGTACAGTGCCCTCAAAGCTATTTTTATGTTTTACAGTTTATGGGACTGTAGCTTAACTTAACCAAAGTCAAGTGTATAGGAACCATTCTGTTGATAAAAACAGTCTTCTGCTGGGATTTGATTTTTACTGCAGCATTTTCTGCTGTGTTGATCACCCTCACTATTTTTCAACACAGTTTGGGTCCGGCTACGGCTGGTTTCACTTATAAAACTGTTTATTGTTTTATTGTAGGTTCTTATTTTGGTACTGTTATCTCTCTACCATTGTCTGCTGCATTAGCTGAAAGTTCCCTAGGTTGGCCTTCAATATTTTATGTATTTGGTAAGTTGATTTTATAAGAATATATTGTAGTTCATTTTGTTGGATGAATGCAAAACACACAGCCCTAACTTTACTCTTTTTCTAAAAAAATACTTTTTTACATTTTTATAATTAATTCCATGGTATACATCTACAAATAATAAGAGTTTGACCAGATTTAAATATTTAAGGGGCAGTTGGGCCTAATTAACATTTAGTTTTAAGCTAAACGATAAAGTATAAGCACAATAATAGATTATTTTATGGCATCCAACGCACCTAACCTGGAACAAGTACTCACCTACCCCTGTCAAGATATTAATGGAGGAAAATCGACATAATTGTCAAATTTTTATGGAAGTTATAACCTCCTGGGTGGGGTTCAAATCTGTACCCTCTTCAGAACACTAGATTCTAATTCCAGGCACGCTACCAACTGCGCTTCCAACCTGGGATGTTAGAATGTTAGACTAAAATTGTGATTTTATTTTGTTAAAATAGGTACTATAGGGATGATATGGTTTGTATTTTGGTGGTATCTTGTAACAGAAAGTCCATCAAACCATCCAACTATCAGTAATCAAGAACTAGAATATATTCAAGGTACCATAGGTTACTCGGATGAACAAACTCGGGTAAACTTTTTTTTTTTTTTTTTTTTGGTTGGGTGTGTAATGCTGTAGTAACACATTGTGTTGGTCATACCATGGCAGACAGAGTCAACCTTCTCAATGCTTCTGGAACGACTAAATCTTTGGATTTAGCTGTCAAGCAGTTACTTACATCTGCCCTGCATGATTTAGAATGAGTGAAGAAAATGTCCTGCCAAAAAGCAATATAAGTAAATAGAAGATTTTTTGTCTGTAATCTGAAAACATGGTAAAAGGGAGTGAAAAAATTGAATAAGGAAATGCACCAGCCAAAAAACACAGAACTGCCACAAAGCGAAAGAGAAATTAGAAATTAAAAAAAATATATATATGTATATAATAAGCGCCACAAACAAATAATAAGAAAGCTAATAAATGTAATGTTTTTTAATGATTAAATTATTTCATTTTTACAGGATTTAACTCCACCTTGGAGACAAATGTTGACATCTTTACCTGTATGGGCTATAGTGGCTGCACATTTCTCTGAGAATTGGGGTTTCTATACATGGTTGACTGAGTTACCTTCCTTTATGAGTGGTGTTCTTCATTTTAACATGTACCAGGTATGTATTTGATTTTATACTTCTATTAAGTCAAAAGGTTATAATGGATGAAATTGTATATACTCACTAACTGTGGAACTTGAAAGGTTCTTCAACTCAAAGTTTGTGACAAAAAGTTCAAGCAAACTGAGTGTTCAACCCATCCAAATTTAGCATTATTGCTGGGTTTTGATTCTTCCTAGTTTTCTTATGGCTTTTTATGTAGATAAATGTTCAACCCATTCAGCTAGCCAAGTTTGAGCCTCAATCTTTCACTATAGACACAAAATTTAGGGGTTTCCTGTCTGTTATCACAACATAGGATGTATCCAATTTTTACTGCTTTAACTTTATATTGCATAACAGGCAAGTGAAAAGAAGTACATGTAACATACGAACTTTAACAAAACCTCTAATACTAGGATTTCAGTCAAAACACACTGTCACTTGATTGGATAAACTTATTTAATCACTTAAACTACCTAATGATGACTTTATGGCTATTCCATTATTGTTACTATAGTTTCTATTGTTATTTACTGTTAGGCTGGTTTCCTGGCTGCAGTTCCTTATCTTGTTATGGCTATAGTGGTTCAAGCTAGTGGACATTTTGCTGATTATTTAAGAGTCAAGGTTCAAGTCTCTACTGAAGCTGTAAGGAAACTCTTCACTTGTGGAGGTAAGAAAAACATAGTTTTGATAAAACAGTCTCTTGTTTGAAGAGGACTCATAAAGTCACTCATTATTGCACATTTATTTCTTTATTTATTAAGTGATTAGTGAGTATGGAAGAAAATGCTTGCTTGGGCAGGGGGCTTCCAGGGGTTTTGATGAATCAAGGTATTTAGAATTTTCTAAATGTATGCAAAATGTCAAAGACAATAGTCTTAACCCTTAACCGCTCAATCCCGCATTTTTACGTGTCCAAAATGGCCGCCACAGCCTTGAAAATGGTGTTTTTTAACTGGATTAAGCAAATTTCACTAAAGGATAGTTGTCCCAAAAAAATGAGCTCGTTTTCGCGCGCCTCCCCCATCAATTGATGTCTCAGGGGGGTTCCGAAGGGGGGACATGCCCCCCTTTGTTGCTGGGGTTTGAAGGGGGCACAGCACCCCTCATCGCCAGAAAAAAATCCGGGTCATTGAGTGCTGAGAAATGGCGCAAAATGCTGATAAGAAAACATGTTTTCAGTATCTGAAAAGACCTGGCCATTTAGACCTCAATTTCGGAAAATATTACCGTTTGAAGTGCAAACGTAGGGTGGAAAAAGAGCGAAAATTGCATTTTTTGCCGTTTTTGCTCCGCCCCAGCGTTGCCATGGTAATGGATATCGGGGTTCAACTTGGTTTTTCTGAAAGACATTCACCCAGGGAATAACTTGGCCAAGTTGCATAACTGTGTGATAATTAGTAATGAAATTAGAGCATCTTGAAATAGCCCTTGCGCATAATGGTGAAAAAATGGCTACTTTTCACACATGTCGCAACCAGTAAAGGGTTAATGTTAATTCAAGTATCCGAATCTATGTATCTTAACCCTCATGAAAAAATGTCCTAATTCGTCTCTAAAAGATCATTATATCATATACACATATTTAATACCATTTAGTACACTGATTATTTTTGTGTGTTTTCCAGCATTTTTTATTCAAGTAGTATTTATGATTGGTGCTGGTTATACTATGACAAAAACTTCATGTATGATATGTTTAACTATAGCTGTAGGCGTTGGAGGTTTTGCCTGGGGAGGTTTTAGTGTTAACCATCTAGATATAGCTCCACAGGTTTGTACAATATTTATACAGTATTTATACAGTATACTTCCATTATTAGGACCACAATCCAAATTGATTTTCTGAACAGAAATGAAGCATTTCTGACTTTGTCAAAGATCAAATGATTTTGCAATAACCCTGGAGGTATTTATGGCAGAACTTGCCTGCATTTATGTAGCTGATACCTTAGGTTGCAAATTTGTATATACATATTGGATGATGGTACGGGCTAGACAGACTACAAATCAAAAGTATTTTGGTTTGAATCTTAGCTAGAGCTCTATTTAGATGTGTACTGAACCTCACTTTGTTGACAAATCACAAGAAATATGTTTAGTCCGCTATTTTAGCTAACAAGCCATATCTCCTTGTCAATGACTGTCAACTGTTACTATCTTACTTGGTGCAGTGGTATTAGAGGGAATGGCCCTAGAAAGTATTTTGTGAATCAACTCCATGAAGATATGTAGGTTCAGCTAAGGAATCGAAACCCAACAACCCCTGAATTGACAGGAGAATACCCATACACTGAGCTAACAAGACAGACTCATACTAAAAAAATTATAAATCTTTTCCTACAGAGTAACTCTTTGTAATTGAGCCTGTATTATTGAGGTATATTTTGTATTTAAATACTCTCCAATAAGGAGGTATAATTTTGATATTTGTTTATTAGAATACTCTTCAATATTGAGGTCTATTAGAATAGTATTCTTAAATATGGAGGTATACATTGTATACATTTGCATTTGAATACTGTTTAATGAGAAGGTATATTTTGTATATATTACAGTATGCTAGTATATTGATGGGATTATCTAACACATTTGCAACATTACCTGGTATTATAAGTCCGGCTTTAACTGGAGCCATAGTTACTGAGAAAGTGAGTACTTGTTCTTTATTTAAAACAGTACGAATGTACCGGTAATAAAAAATGAATTTTCTTTATAAAAAAGGTTTTAATAAACTTTATTTTATTTGTACCTGCATGCCAGTGCAGTTTTCATTCTAGTACCTGTATATAAATTAAAACTTATTCGATCACTAACATGACTAAGGCAAAGCCACAAAGCTAGCTCCACATAAAGCGTCAGCCTATCTAAGTGACATGTTCAATAAGCTAGGGGAGATCACTGTGAAAGTGATTTAGAATCAAACTGACAACATCTCATTATTTCATGTTAAAATGTAGTTTTGATCATTTGCTTCAAGTCCTCCTCACAAACTTTAAATCAACTTGTTAACTAGATCATGCACAAAAACAATAACAACTCACTGGCTAATGTTGGATTTTTATGACAAAAATGTTATAGTTATTCTGTACACTTTTTGAATCTTTTCTATTTTGCCTGCTGAAAGAATTAGATTAAAATTATTTTTTTTACAATTAGAATATCATGTGACTTTAGATTGTATTCTTCCTTTTTAACTACTTACATAAGCTCCAAATGTTCCAGGCTAACATTTAATTGACCAGTAAACTAGGTCATGAGCAAAATAATTAATACTATTAGAGCAAGTTTCGGGGCAAAAACTATTAGGAGTACATATTGACAAAAATCTGAACTGGAAGCTCCAAGTAGAAGCTACACTAAAACAATGTAATAGATTGTTATACCTACTTCTTAGAATCAAACAATTTCTTAAGTTACATACCAGAAAACTCTATTTCATTGCTTACATCCTTCCCATATTGATTACTGCTGTACTATATGGGGATCATGCAATATATGGACTTATCCAATGCAATTCTAAAATTTCAAAAGAGAGCTGCTCATATAATCTTAGAATTATTATATACTCACATTTTATGAAATGAACTTGTTATTTAATGCACTTTTTGAGTCTTTCGTATCTATGACTGCTGCAGGAATTAGACAAAAAACGATGGATTGTTTACAATTGAAATATCACATGACTTAAGAATTTCTTATTAACTTTCTTACTTGACTATTTGTTTCCAGGGTAATGCTAGCCAATGGCAGGTAGTGTTTTACATAGCATCTGGTGTCTATGTGTTTGGTGCTATAGTGTATGGTATCTTAGGTTCTGGTACTAGACAGAAATGGGCTGATGTTGTCACTGGTTATATACCACATAGTGAAGCTGTTGAAACAACTCATGACGATTAGAACTGTAGACTAACACTGAGTGAATGTAAATGATGATTGATAGCTCGAAATCTGCTTGCTGGTACACTGCTGGGAGTCCAAAAGTTTCTTAACATATGTTAAATTTTGATGTTTTAGAATTTTCTTAGATATACTTCACATGTTGTTGTTAGTTTCGCAACTAATATACAGTTTAACATGAACCCTGGACTATGTTTTTTCATATTGTCACCCTTCATTGGTGACAAAAAATGTAGTTTTTGATAAAAAAATGACTTTTATCACATACTTATTAGTCTCTACAAAAATTCAAGTTTTCAGAGAAAATGTAAAAAAACATAAAATGTGTAAAGAACTTTTGGACCCCAGTTTACCAGTCACCAATCTACACGCGAGATTGGCTTGAGTTTATTTTTGTTACGAACCTTCAAGTTCAAGCTTTCAAACTTCTGATGTAAATTAATTGATTAGGTCTTGAATGAAACTTTTGAAAATTTTATATTGAAACTATTATATCTCAAAAATATCATTTTGAGATCAACTTCTTTTTGAGAACTTTAGTAAAACCAGACCCTTGAAGAAAAGGGAATGAAGGAAGAACTTTAAGCCTACAGTGATTTATATTCTAGTCATTTTAAAAAAATGATAATTTATTCTTATATATATTTTACATAATTATTATTGCCTATATTCAATTTTGTTAATGCCTACATGTTGTCAATATTTATTAATCTTATTGTTCCTATAAAAATATTATACATGATTTGTGGTATAAGCACGACCAAGTTGACCTGGTTCAGGCCAACCTCATTTATATCTAATTTCTTATAAATATCTCCATAAAAATAACCAATTCTGATATGGAAGCAGTGAATAACTTAAAGATGTGTAGAATAGTGGGTAAATTTAATTATCAACCTTGATATTATTATTAGGCCTAAAAATCTGTGTTTAGGGCAACCGGACCCTAACTAAGTGAATCTCACCAACTTTATTTTGTCTTTTATCATACAAACACCTGATCTCGGACCTCACCTGATCTCGAACCTTTCATAAAAAATGTGTTTACTTTGCTACGTTATTGCGTATGACGTCATCAACTCGTGTGCACAAATGTAAAGTAAACAATCGACGCAACTACTGTCAAACGTGAAAAATGTGCAAGAAACAGGTAATTAGAATGAATATTTTGTGCTGGTGAATATTTTTCAGTAAATCCTTATTACCTTTTTCCGCTCTGTCAGTACAATCCATCAAATATTGTTTAAAAGTATGTTATTGCAAAACAAGCACATGGCAGATAGCCATTCCTGTCTTCTGCTCATAAAGTCATGTGACAGCTAATTATAACCTCACAAATAGCCAAATTCGTTAGAAGTTCGAAATTAGGTCATCTATTTTTAGCCGCCATGACAGTTGTCAGATAATGGTCGTGTTTTTTCAGGAAGAATTTGGATAAGTTGCAAATATAAAATATCAATAAATATATGATAAAAAAATGGAATATAGATTAAAAGGTTTGTTTTTAATGTATTTTTCTGAAAGTATTGTTGCATTAATTAGAAATGGTTCATTGAGTCCTTAGAGGTGCGAGAACCGGTGAGTCCACCATAAATTACAGATTTTGATTCACCAAATTTTAAAACTGATTTTACATTCAGAAATATTGACAAGTTGACTATTTGTGAAAATCACATTTAATTATGTTTAAAAGATGAAAAAGATCTTGTACCCTACTTAACATTCTTCAAACTTTTGCCTTAAACGTAGGATTCTTTTTGGCTTTATGAAGAAAGGTAGAGTAATTGTTACTTCTCAAGTTATTTCACTTAAGGTCAAGGTCAATCAGTTATGGTGGCTGATTTATGCCATTCCGTATTTTCATTTCCTCACCGCAAAGAAACGAAAGCACGAAGACACGACAAATCCATAGTTTGTTGTATCTTCGTCTTTTCTTTTCTTCACCACGAAGAAATTAACACACGACAAAATAAATACAACAATATGACAGATATAATGTGCTGTGTTTTCGCCTAACATCTGTCGTATCTTCGTCTTTTTGTTTCTTTGTGGCGAAGAGACAAAAAGACGAAGATATGACAGATGTAAGGGGAAAACAGGACAAATCCGTAGTTTGTCGTATCTTCGTCTTTTCGAAGAAACGAAAATACAAAGATACGACAGATGAAGGGCGAAAACACGACAAATCCATAGTTTGTCGCATCTTCGTCTTTTCGTTTCTTCGCCATGAAGAAACGAAAAGACGAAGATACGACAGATGTAGGGTGAAAGCACGACACATTTTGTCTGTGGTATTGTTGTATTCATTTTGTCGTGTGTTCATTTCTTCATGGCAAAGAAACGACAAACTATGGATTTGTCGTGTTCTTGTTTCTTTGCGGCAAAATACGACATGGCATAAATCGGCCACCATAATCAGTCCTGAAAAGGTTGAAGGGTACTGCTACATGTATTTTATTATACTATCAATATAATTTATTGTATTTATAAGGATGGGTTGATTAAATTTTACTTCTACCTTATTTGTTCATTTTGTGATTTTATATTTTTGTTGTATATGTATTTGTAAAATGTTGTTATTTTTCTATGAAATTTTTAATATATATTGTTCAATTTTATTTACCTGCAATGATATTATGTATGTGACAACATCAATATATAGTATGGCAAAATCGTGGTGTTTTTTCACATCTTAATATTGTTAAATTTGATTCATCTGTCTGTGGCACATACATTTACCCCACTGATTTAAATTCTCACTGCATTACTTCTGTACACATGATTAATAAATATAGATATCTGTATTCCTTTACGGGGAATATCAAGCAAATATAGAGTATTTAAATCAGTTGGGTGAATGTATGTGCTTAAAAATCTGTTCTCCATTGTGAACAATTGTCTGAAAATAAGAGGGTATGACCAGATTTGAATTTTTAAGGGACAGTAGGGCCTAATCAGCATTTTGCTTTAAGTTAAAGATATAAACTGATTGGGTATATGTTTTTAAGCTTCTTGAATAATTTAAAAAGATTGAGTTTAGATGTTGTATTGCATGGTGTTGCATTTACCTGACGATGAATTGATTGCTGGTAAATAAACAAGGTCTATATTTATTAAAATAAAATTGATATTTAAGTGTGATATGAGCATTCATCTATTTATACTGTAAGCATTTATCTATTTACTTGATGTTATTCAATGTGTTGTTAGTATATATGAATATAGTGTTATGAGCTACATAATTATATAAATATATTTTGTGACTTAATTATATATAATATACATGTACATTTAAAGCATTAGAAAGAATTTTTTACATATCTAAATCTATTTTTTAAAATTTTTACTCTCATGTATGGACAGATCTGCTATTTTTGTTTCTTGATAAAACTGATGACTTATTTTCTGGGTTTACAGCCATATTGTTTAACTTAAATTCAAACCTTTGTACTGTGTAACCCTATTTTACCTGTAAAGGTTGTCTTGATAAGTTTCTTAATTGGAAATTTCTGACTCTGAAGAGATTTCTAATGATCAATTTTAATAAAATCAGCTTTGTTATGCTCCTCAACATTTACACTACAGTAGATTTGAAGATTTTAGTTTATAGATCATGTTTATTTGAACTTTCATTCTTTGAAGGAACATTTTGTAATGAAAAGTGGAAGAATGTAGGGACAAAAAGTTTCAAACTATATTTAACAAAAAATGTGAGAGTTGTTGTCAAAACTAGCAAAATTAGTTTTTGGAATGTGACTTTTTGTCCAAACTAGTGAAATTAGTTAGGGACTTGTGTGTCCTGTCAAATATAGTACAGTACTGTTTGTCCTGAGGGCTTTTGTACAGCTCACAAGGTTTTACAATTGATATAACGACAATCATGTTATACAGAATATTGATAAATTGTTTAGCTATACAGTAAAACTCGGATATAACATACTCAGTTATAACATACACTCGCTTACAACATACCATTTTTCTGACCCATTTTTCATCCTGATATATAACATACTTAGTATGCTATATGGATATAACATACCTCAGTTAAAACATACCTTTTTTCTATGGCCTAGTGAGTATGTTATATCCGAGTTTTACTGTAAGCTGTAAATTTATATTATATAACTGCATAATAACATAATAATAATTTCAATTACCAAAATATCTCAATATTTTACACAAGAAGTTTATTATTCATAATATCTATAGATGTCTTATTTTTATTACTGTAAAAATGAATATTTTCATGCTATTTTTGTACTTACAGAATCCTTATATTATTTGTGTTACTGCTTACATATGTGTCTGTGTATAGTCATGCAATCTGAGATATATTTACATGTGATTATCTCACAGTTTTATACATATACAATATACTAGATACTTATAGCTAGAATGTGTTGACTGAAATACATTCAACCTTAATACATGTACTAACTTTAAAACTGGCAATATGATCAATGGACCTCTTTCGCCAAGGTCTTTGTCAAAATAATCATATTAAGGTAGATGCCATGTCATTATAATTAAAAGGTTTTACGTGTATATTCAAAAAAGAAATATTTAATAGTTTATTATACCCCCGCTTCGAAGAAGAAGGGGGTATACTGTTTTACCCTTGTCCGTCCGTCCATTACGAAATTTCCGTCGCAGTTTTCTCAGCAACTATATCATGCAGCAGCCTAATACTTTGCATATTGCTTCATCCCATAGTCCCATATGGTGTAAAGCGATTTCATGCTCCTTGCTCATCTTCTTCCTGTTTGTCGCATATCTTTAGATTTTGGCGGGGGTATCACTAGTGAGCATTAGCTCACAGATTTACTTGTTGTTCTTGACTTATATTTGGTATGTTGATATGAATAACTGTACAGAGATTTAAAGGTATTTACTTGCTAGTTAAAATTATATTTTGATTATGTAAAAATATTGTCTATAAATATTGTAAGTAAATGTGGATAAAATGTTCATGAACTAGTCTAAGGTTATAGCTTGTAAGCTGTAGTTGTGAGTATCAATCAAAATCTTAATAGTAATATACTTAACGAAACTTCTAAGTACTCCGATTTCAGTATTGAGTGAAGTCTTATTGTCAACATTAAGGTCTGATTGATGATGGAAATGTGTTTTGAACCATATTGACCATTGCTTTCATGGTTTTCATGCTTCTTTATCAATACAAAACCTTTTTTTGTTGCGCATGCATTGATAAGGGAAGATTTTCTTATTGTTTTGATTGAACAGAAAGATTAGCAATTAGAAGTCTTATTCTGCAGTTGACGCAACGTCTGACAAAACACCTATGGTAATTTCTCTTTCTTGAAGCAATGTTGGAGAAATTTCTTGATTTTTCGTTGTGCTTATCAACACACTAATGATTTTCACTAAAACTGACAACGTGCAATTTTTGCACGATAAGCACGTGCACATTTCCGCTTTTCTGCGAATGCACGACAAAGCCAATTTTGCATCATTTAAGAAGCATGAAAACCATGCAAGCAGACGGCATAATAGCCCAGTAAACATTTCCATTAACGATCGGACATAAATGTTGAAAAATGAAAGTTTTTAACAACATTGAAATCAGTGTACTTAGAAGTTTCGTTAAGTATATACACATGTATGTATTTTTTCACTAGTTAAAAAAAATCACACTCCCTTTACAGTTCTGTGTCTAAACTTGATATAATGACTATGTTTAGTTTTGTCCTTTTTTACTCCACATTTACAGGGATACCATACCTTTGTGATCATGCAGTCATATGATCATATAATCATATTATTTTTCTATAATGTTTCAAACTTATATCTACAAATATAAACGCCTTGTCAAAATATATTACCAGAGTGTGTTCACATATAATTTTGCAGATATAGATTTGTATATATATACACAATTTCTTTTCTAGTGTTGGTTGTAAAGAGAATGAGTTATTAAATGTCAATCAATAGCTGTTATTTATACTTAATGATGAAATGGGTTGTTAATCATATATTACAACAAAACTCGTTTTAAAATTTTGACTTGCACACCCTGCATTCTATTTTCAAGTCATCATATCACATGTTCAGTGGAAAACGGTCGTAACTCAATATAAAAAAGAGTGAGTTACTACCATTTTGTGCTAAGCCTGTAATTTCTGTTCTTTGAATTGAAGAATTATATATTTTTAATCGGCTATATTTTTGAGAGTGCAGCCTTTATTCATTTGTGTGTTTATACAATAATTACAGTCTGAAGAAAGTTATAGAAAGTATATTTATCACATGAAAATGTTAAGCATTTACGCTCACTGGGCTGGTTCCCAGGATATTGTTATTTTATATTTACTCTGTGTTTCTATCATTTGAAATTACTTACATTGTGCCATGACATTGCATGCTTAAAGATTTGTCAGACTATCATGTCTAGTTTGGGACCAAGTACAATATGACATTCTAGTATTATAAATAATAGTTAAACTAAGATGTACTCTACTTGAGTATTATTTTTACCTACTTTAATTGAATATTATTGAATAATATGTAAACAAACATTACCTAAATAGATGTGGACATTCTTTTCTTAACCAATTCTTTACAAATGTCTTATATATGCCTCACTATTTTGCTGTTCTCTATTACGAGTGCCGCATATATGCATCCTCTAAACTTCAATCGATATGCCGACAGACTCGTATTTGCGTCATGAAATATCAACCTCTGATTGCCGCGTGACACATATATCAGTCATGTGTATGCAGACGATCTTTACATCGATAAGCGTAGCGATAAGCACAGCGGGTAAAGATAAGATGATTTGGTGTTAGATAGAGCAAGTTATTAACAATTTAAATCAAGGTCACTGCCTGGAAATTAATTTGCGCTATTTTTATTCTGCACAAATATTATTTTAATTTCAAAATGTTTTTTCTTAATTTTAATTTGTAACACTTTTCCATTCAAGTGCATTTGTTAGCAAATCAAAATTGTCAAATTGTAGCGTTTCTTTTATTGAATGTTTCGTTGATGATTGTTGTTATTAATATTTGTATTGTTAATATTTGTTACACCTTTTATCTGTTACAAAACAACTTTTTCGTGAAAATAACTTTCTGCTTCCAAGTTTATAAATCTGGTTAAACTTCACAACACTTTTAAATAAACTATCACAAACAATAGTTAATGTGATTATGATAAGTCATTGACGCGACAATCACATGTGAAGAATGCAAATAAATTGCGACTTGAAAAAACGCTGTTAAATTTTATTTTTTAAAACTTGAATATTTTGTGGGCCTATTTAACATATGAATACCATGTCAGCCTATTTTACTTGAATATTATATATAAGTACTTTACTTGAATACTTGGCTTCTACTTGAGTATTAGGTAAATGTACTTTAATTTAATATTGTATGAATCTACTTTACTTGAATATCAAGTTTGCCTACTTTCTTGACTGTTATAAATGTCTACTTTTTCTTGAAAATTGTATGTACTGACTTTGCTTGAATATAATGTATGGCTACTTCACTTAGCTTTTATATCTATTGTATTATATACTTGAATATTTTATCTGTTTACTTTACTTGAAATTTGTCTGTGTCTTCTGTACTTGAACATCATGTTGACTCACTTAGAATACTTTACTTGAATATATGTACTTGAGTTGTTTATTTGTTTACCATGGGTGAGTTGCCTGAGCCAATCGGAACTCCTCAGCCATTCGCTACACAAATAACCTAGGACATATTTAGGCGCCATTTTGAAACTATGTAAACAAATACATGATCGGTTAAGCGATGACTGAAGTTTTTAGTCTGTAAATTTGAAATTACACATTTCAATGATACCGATGAAAAATATTTGGTTCAATATGAAACAAATAAATATGTTTAGACAAAGATCTGTGTGTATACCACAAGAACTATTTTGTGTATCCGTTACGTGCTTCGCCTCGCGTAGGTAGTAAAATCACCAAAATCCAGTGAAGAGCCCCCCCCCCCCACGAATCCTTCCAAGATTATTAATTCATGAAAGGTCGAGGGTGTTCCGAATGTTGCCTGAGCATATCTTTAGGCCGACTTGATTTGCCCGGGCGGCTTAAACCGGTGTACGACGATTCAGAAATGGGTACCGGCGATTCGCTTTATTTGCTCCGAGAATGCTCCGGTTTCGTTAGAGCGGCTAGCGGCAAGCGTGTGACAAATATGGCTAAAAATAGATACAGGTGAATCCATTATTACAAAAATTTACTTCGATGATGGACAAAATACTAATTGATGTGTTCAATTAAACTTTCTTACGCGTCATTTGTGTAAGAGTTATATTACTAGTACACATTTTACTCGCCAGACACGAATTTAAAATTTTAACTACTGATTTGGATTTATTTACCACACTGCTTGAAATGCGACCGTCTGCAACAGTAATTAGTTAGCCGGATCGCTTGATTCATATGTCACACCGGGGCGAGCCGATCGGTGATCGGCTTACGCCGGTTCGTAAGCTGCCCGGGCAAATCAAGTCGGCCCATTATGTATAGCTTTGTGTCCTGGTACCCTTCTTACAACAAAAGGAATAAATGTGTGATATCAAAGTGAGGGCACCAGGGCACAAAACAATACATAGCGACATGCCCCTACTGACATAATGCTGTTTCAAAATTTAACTATTGTTGTGATTGTATACATTATTGTGTATATTTTATTTTTTGTTTTTATTTGTTAAAAATAAAGTATTGTTACCTATATTTATGAGTTGTGTTGTATTTTACCCATAAAGCAATAATGATCTTCTTGAAACATCACAGAAGTAAGAACTCCACTGGTAATAACGAAGGTCTCTGAACTTAGAAATAAATTTTGAATTTGAAAAATTCAATATCTGATGCAAATTTTGGATGCGACTAATTTCCATAGTTATGCCGTTTTTACTGACCATAGCAATGACGTAGAATAATAACTCTGTGACAGGGTTGTTCTCTCCTTGTATAAAACTCACAATTCGTAAATTACATTGCTAGAGTAGGTGCACTTGATGGACGGGTGTTTCTGTATAAAGTTACTAGAAATGTTGGAACAGATAAACCAGTATTATTTTGTTTCCTAACACAAATGTATGATAAAGCAGCCTTTGATTTAAAAGATTTGCTGGTTGCCACAACATAATGATGCTACACCAGTTATGTTTTTTATGTAAAATTATGTAGCAAGTTAGTCTGCTGTGTGAAAACTGCCTAATTTATTTCTAGACCCAACTTATCTTGACTATTTATATTTTAGAATGCTTGTGTAAAGTAACTTTTATTATAGGAATATCTAACAAGTGTGTATAGTTCGTTGTACAAAGCATATAAAATCTATGTGTTTGACGAAATAATCTAAATTTGAGGAAATCCAAGTTCTACCTAAAATGTTCCTTATGATTTCTAAATTCTTATAAGAATATATGTCTATTCTGTTTTATGTTCAGTATAAATGATAATTAAGTCTTAAGTGAAACATTATTCCAGTTAGATTTGTCTGTTTGTACCTATAATTATACCAAAGATCAACTTACCCCGTATGGCACAACTTACCCCGTAGGGTGGATCAACTTACCCCACATGTGGGGTAAGTTGAGCCATTTGACTAACGTTTTTTAAACGTTAATGATGACTAACTGTGAATCCTAAGATTCGTCCCCTAATATTTTCGTACCCGAAAAAACCTGGATCGAAACGGTTTGGGGACGAATCTTCGGATTCGTCCCCTAATATGTTCGTATCCCAAAGAACTTGGGTCGAAATGGTTTGAGGACGAATCTTCGGATTCGTCCCAATATATTTTCGTACCCTAAAAAAACCTGGGTCGAAATGGTTTGGGGACGAATGAAGATGTAAACAAAGATTCGTCCCCTAATATTTTCGTACCCCAAAATAACTTGGGTCGAAATGGTTTGGGTACGAATGAAAATGTAAACAAAGATTCGTCCCTTAATATTTTCGTACCCCAAAAATCTTGGGTCGAAATGGTTTGAGGACGAATCTTCGGATTCGTCCCCTTATATGTTCGTATACCATAAAAACTTAGGTCGAAATGGTTTAAAGACGAATCCGAAGATTCGTCCCCTAATATTTTCGTACCCAAAAAAACTTGGGTCGAAATGGTTTGGGGACGAATGTAAATGTAAACAAAGATTCGTCCCCTAATATTTTCGTACCCTCAAAAAGTCGAAATGGTTTGAAGACGAATCTTCGGATTCGTCCCCTTATACTTTCGTACCAAAAGAAAACCTGGGTCGAAACGGATTGGGGACGAATGAAGATGTAAACAAAGTTTCGTCCCCTAATATGTTCGTACCCAAAAAAAACTTGGGTCGAAATGGTTTGAGGACGAATCTTCAGATTCGTCCCCATATATTATTGTACCAAAAAACCTGGGTCGTAACAGTTTGGGGACGAATGAAGATGTAAATAAAGATTCGTCCCCTAATATTTTCGTACCCAAAAAAACCTGGGTCGAAATGGTTTGGGGACGAATGAAGATGTAAATAAAGATTCGTCCCTTAATATTTTCGTACCCAAAAAAACCTGGGTCGAAATGGTTTGGGGACGAATGTAGATGTAAACAAAGATTCGTCCCCTAATATTTTCGTACCCCAAAAAACTTGGGTCGAAATGGTTTGAGGACGAATCTTCGGATTCGTCCCTTTATATTTTCGTACCCAAAAAAACCTGGGTCGAAATGGTGTGGGGACGAATGAAGATGTAAACAAAGATTCGTCCGCTAATATTTGCGTACCCCAAGAAAACTTGGGTCGAAATGGTTCGAGGACGAATCTTCGGATTCGTCCCTTTATATTTTCGTACCCAAAAAAGCCTGGGTCGAAATGGTTCGAAGACGAATCTTCGGATTCGTCCCTTTATATTTTCGTACCCAAAAATACCTGGGTCGAAATGGTTTGGGGACGAATGAAGATGTAAACAAAGATTCGTCCCCAAATATTTTCGTACCCCCAATAAAGTTGGGTCGAAATGGTTTGAGGACGAATGTAGATGTAAATAAAGATTCGTCCCCTAATATTTTCGTACCCAAAAAAACCTGGGTAGAAATGGTTTGAGGACGAATGTGGATGTAAACAAAGATTCGTCCCCTAATATTTTCGTACCCCATAAAAACTTAGGTCGAAATGGTTTGAGAAGATTCGTCCTCTAATATTTTCGTACCCAAAAAAACTTGGGTCGAAATGGTTTGGGGACGAATGTAAATGTAAACAAAGATTCGTCCCCTAATATTTTCGTACCCCAAAAAAACTTGAGTCGAAATTGTTTGAAGACGAATCTTCGGATTCGTCCCCTTATACTTTCGTACCCCCAAAAACATGGGTCGAAACGGATTGGGGACGAATGAAGATGTAAACAAAGTTTCGTCCCCTAATATGTTCGTACCTAAAAAAACTTGGGTCGAAATGGTTTGAGGACGAATCTTCAGATTCGTCCACATAAATTATCGTACTAAAAAACCTGGGTCGAAACAGTTTGGGGACGAATGAAGATGTCAATAAAGATTCGTCCCCTAATATTTTCGTACCCAAAAATACCTGGGTCGAAATGGTTTGGGGACGAATGTAGATGTAAACAAAGATTCGTCCCCTAATATTTTCGTACCCCCAAAAAAACTTGGGTCCAAATGGTTTGAGGACGAATCTTCGGATTCGTCCCCTTATATTTTCGTACCCCAAAAAACATGGGTTGAAATGATTTGGGGACGAATGAAGATGTATACAAAGTTTCGTTCCCTTATATGTTCGTACCCCAAAAAACCTGGGTCGAAATGGTTTGGGGACGAATGAAGATGTAAATAAAGATTCGTCCTCTAATATTTTCGTACCCCAAAAAACCTGGGTCGAAATGGTTTGGGGACGAATGAAGATGTAAATAAAGATTCGTCCCCTAATATTTTCGTACCCAAAAGAACCTGGGTCGAAATGGTTTGGGGACGAATGAAGATGTAAATAAAGATTCGTCCCCTAATATTTTCGTACCCAAAAAAACCTGGGTCGAAATGGTTTGGGGACGAATGTAGATGTAAACAAAGATTCGTCCCCTAATATTTTCGTGCCCCAAAAAAACTTTGGTCCAAATGGTTTGAGGACGAATCTTCGGATTCGTCCCCTTATATTTTCGTACCCCAAAAAACATGGGTCGAAATGGTTTGGGGACGAATGAAGATGTAAACAAAGATTCGTCCGCTAATATTTTCGTACCCAAAAAAGCCTGGGTCGAAATGGTTCGAGGACGAATCTTCGGATTCGTCCCTTTATTTTTTCGTACCCAAAAATACCTGGGTCGAAATGGTTTGGGGACGAATGAAGATGTAAATAAGGATTCGTCCCCTAATATTTTCGTACCCCGAAAAACCTGGGTCGAAATGGTTTGGGGACGAATGTCAATGTAAACAAAGATCGTCCCCTAATATTTTCGTACCCCAAAACACTCGAGTCGAAATGGTTTGAAGACGAATCTTCGGATTCGTCCCCTTATACTTTCGTACCCCCAAAAACATGGGTCGAAACGGATTGGGGACGAATGAAGATGTAAACAAAGTTTCGTCCCCTAATATGTTCGTACCTAAAAAAACTTGGGTCGAAATGGTTTGAGAACGAATCTTCAGATTCGTCCACATAAATTATCGTACTAAAAAACCTGGGTCGAAACAGTTTGGGGACGAATGAAGATGTCAATAAAGATTCGTCCCCTAATATTTTCGTACCCAAAAATACCTGGGTCGAAATGGTTTGGGGACGAATGTAGATGTAAACAAAGATTCGTCCCCTAATATTTTCGTACCCCCAAAAAAACTTGGGTCCAAATGGTTTGAGGACGAATCTTCGGATTCGTCCCCTTATATTTTCGTACCCCAAAAAACATGGGTCGAAATGATTTGGGGACGAATGAAGATGTATACAAAGTTTCGTCCCCTAATATGTTCGTACCCCAAAAAACCTGGGTCGAAATGGTTTGGGGACGAATGAAGATGTAAATAAAGATTCGTCCCCTAATATTTTCGTACCCCAAAAAACCTGGGTCGAAATGGTTTGGGGACGAATGAAGATGTAAATAAAGATTCGTCCCCTAATATTTTCGTACCCAAAAGAACCTGGGTCGAAATGGTTTGGGGACGAATGAAGATGTAAATAAAGATTCGTCCCCTAATATTTTCGTACCCAAAAAAACCTGGGTCGAAATGGTTTGGGGACGAATGTAGATGTAAACAAAGATTCGTCCCCTAATATTTTCGTGCCCCAAAAAAACTTTGGTCCAAATGGTTTGAGGACGAATCTTCGGATTCGTCCCCTTATATTTTCGTACCCCAAAAAACATGGGTCGAAATGGTTTGGGGACGAATGAAGATGTAAACAAAGATTCGTCCGCTAATATTTTCGTACCCAAAAAAGCCTGGGTCGAAATGGTTCGAGGACGAATCTTCAGATTCGTCCCTTTATTTTTTCGTACCCAAAAATACCTGGGTCGAAATGGTTTTGGGACTAAATGAAGATGTAAATAAGGATTCGTCCCCTAATATTTTCGTACCCCGAAAAACCTGGGTCGAAATGGTTTGGGGACGAATGTCAATGTAAACAAAGATTCGTCCCCTAATATTTTCGTACCCCAAAACACTCGAGTCGAAATGGTTTGAAGACGAATCTTCGGATTCGTCCCCTTATACGTTCGTACCAAAAAAAACCTGGGTCGAAACGTATTTGGGACGAATGAAGATGTAAACAAAGTTTCGTCCCCTAATATGTTCGTACCCAAAAAAAAAACTTGGGTCGAAATGGTTTGAGGAAGAATCTTCGGATTTGTCCCCATATATTATCGTACCAAAAAACCTGGGCCGAAATGGTTTGGGGACGAATGAAGATGTAAATAAAGATTCGTCCCCTTATATTTTCGTACCCAAAAAAACCTGGGTCGAAATGGTTTGTGGACGAATGAAGATGTAAATAAAGATTCGTCCCCTAATATTTTCGTACCCAAAAAAACTTTGGTCGAAATGGTTTGGGGACGAATGAAGATGTAAACAAAGATTCGTCCCCTAATATTTTCGTACCCCATAAAAACTTGGGTCGAAATGGTTTGAGGACGAATCTTCGGATTCGTCCTTTCATACTTTCGTACCCAAAAATACCTGGGTCGAAATGGTTTGGGGACGAATGAAGATGTACACATAGATTCGTCCCCTAATATTTTCGTACCCCGAAAAACCTGGGTCGAAATGGTTTGGGGACGAATGAAGATGTAAACAAAGATTCGTCCCCAAATATTTTCGTACCCCCCCAATAAAATTGGGTCGAAATGGTTAGAGGACGAATGTAGATGTATACAAAGATTCGTTCCCTGATCTTTTCGTACCCAAAAAAACTTGGGTCGAAATGGTTTGGGGACGAATGAAGATGTAAACAAAGATTCGTCCCGTAATATTTTCGTACCCCATAAAAACTTGGGTCGAAATGGTTTGAGGACGAATCTACGGATTCGTCCCCTTATATTTTCGTACCCAAACAAACCTGGGTCGAAATGGTTTGGGGACAAATTAAGATGTAAACTAAGACTTGTCCCAAAATATTTTCGTAACCCGATTTTTTGTTTCGAAATTGTTGGGGTACGAATAAATTATACACTAGGATAAATTTTTGCCCCAAATATTTTCGTAACCAGGAAAAATTTGGGTTCGAAATTCTTCGTGGACGCATCAAAATTTAAACAAGGATATGCCTCCAAATAATTATGTAGCCACTAATATGGGTTCGAAATAGCTAGGGGACGAATCAAATAGTATACAAATATGTCCCTTATTTTTCGTAACACATAAATTAATATGTACGAAATAGCTAGGGGACGAATCCTTTTTTAAATAATAAAACAAAAACACATTTTTCATATTTACTTGGGCAACAAACATCTCAAGGACAAATCCGAGACAACTTGTTCAATATCAACAGACCAAATCTTATCAAGTACATGAAACTGGACAGCAAGCATCTCAAGGACAAACAGTCCGAGACCACTTGTTTAATTTCAGCAGGACACGCGTAAATGGACAACAAACATCTCAAGGACAAAAAGTCCGAGACGACTTGTTTAATTTCAGCAGGACACGCGTAAATGGACAACAAACATCTCAAAGACAAAAAGTCCAAGACGACTTGTTTAATTTCAGCAGGGCAATATTATATGGACAACATTCTTCTACAGCAGTGATCAATAGTTTTACATTCACCAGCTTGATACGCTTGATTTTCCGTACTTCTGTTCATAACAATCTGAAATAAAACAAACAAGAAAATTAAACTGACATGTGATCATTTGAAAGATTAAACTATATTTTTTAAGCACGGATTTCAGTATCAAAACTTCAAACACACTCTCTAAATCTGATTAAATGATTAAAACCCGATCTAAAATTTTCCGCACGCATACTTGCTAATTTTGATCTGGCCTTTTCCAAACGAAGGTTCAGGCAACCTTTTCTCATCATAATATTCATGACGAAATTGTTATGATACGTAACTTGTTTACATTGTCTATGTCACGCAATTTGAAATGAGCCGCCCAATCGTAGACTGTGAATAATACCGTTGTTAAATTAGCATGCAAAACTTGGTCTAAAAATAGAAATTACGAAATAAAAATGTGGTTAATAGTGTTTTCGTCTTGATGAAAGCTACACATTGATTGGTAGAAACAAAGTTCATCTCGACGTGACCTTCCACGGAGAAAGTAGAGATCCTGTACGACAACGCTCGACAGGATATCTGTTTACGGAGATTGACTATCTCTACAACCAAGGTTAATTTTGTTTAGTCAGATTAAAAAGTCTTATTCATGACAAATTACTAAGTCAACAGAAGGGCTAGTCTCAAAATTTCAAATAAGTTAAGTATACTAAGAAAGCATTCATATTCTATACATCAACCAAAGTGAGTCTTATAACTACCACTTTAAATTACTGCAAATAAGTACTAAGTGAAATGTAAAACCATACTTTTTAACACTGTTAAGTAAGTTCACTCAGAGCAGCATTTCCTAATTCATGATTTATAATTATCTAATGCTTTAACAGATCAGATGTACAAAGCTTGCAATCCTCAGTGAAAATTCAACTACTTACCAATTGGATTGCTTCAGATTTTATCAGGGGAAGATAACTGACTAAAGTCCCTAATTGTACAATACTTGATCAGGATAACTTATGCCGCCAGTTGGGACAACTGAACCGATAGACAACACAACCCCACAACAACTCAATCTCTTAAAATTGATTTTTAATGTTATTTTAACTTTTTAAAGAGCTAAAAATTTCATATCATCATTCCGCAATGCATTCCATTCACAATAAACTTATAATTATGAATAATACAGGATCAGAGTTGTCCACAGATTGAGTTGTCTCACAGGGTTGAATTGTTCCAACTTCAGGTTGAGCTGTCCATGAGTGGAGTTGCACTGGACCCTGACAAAACACAGCTACTAGTAGTCCATTCAATATAAATCAAAGAATAAAGAACATGTTCCTTACAGCTGAAATTTCTTATGATGAAGGTCTAAAGAAGAGAGATTCATTGTTTTATTGTCACCATAACCATAACCATCCATAACTTCACTAAAAACATTCTAGTTCTGTAATAAAGAAGGGAGATAACTATCAATATAATAATGAACAAAAGTGAGCAATATTTCATACAATCTGATTAAAACCCGATCTAAAATTTTCCGCTCACATACTCGCTTTTTTAGATCTGGCCTTTTCCAAACGAAGGTCACATTCAAGTGACCTTTTCTTATCATGATATTCATGACAAAATTGTTATGATACATAACTTGTTTACATCGTCTACATCACACAATTTGAAATGAGCCACCCAATCGCAGACTGTGAATAATACCGCTGTTAAATTGGCATGCAAACCTTGGTCTAAAATTAGAAATTACGAAATCAAAATGTGATTAATAGCGTTTTCGTCTAGATGAAAGCTATGCATTGATTGGTCGATACAAAGTTCATCTCAACGTGACCTTCCACGGAGAAAGTAGAGATCCTGTACGACAACGCTCGACAGGATATTTTGGATATCTGTTTAGGAAGATTGTATTTCATAGTACATGTCGCGAGTTAAGGGCAAGTTGGTCCTAACTCACTCTTTTCTTAAATTGAGTATCTGCCATTTTGTGCTAAAACCTGCGACATAATGTTCAATTTTGTCTGTCAGAGGCGTGTACATTAACTCCACTGATTTAAATATAATTTTATCAATCAAAAGTACAGAAGTACTGTAGTGAATATTCAAATCAAAGGGGTTAATTTATGCACCACTGAAAATTGAATAAAATTGAACAATAGTTTTCAATTCTAAATATTTGTAATCTTTGAAGTTTCTCAATTGTTTCAATAAAGAAGATATATGTAGTTTTTAATAAACAAAATCTTGAGGTTTTTCTAATTAATGAATTTCCAAAAGAGTAAAATTAAATATAACAATTAAATAAACAATTATCATAAAATCGTTATTTAAATTTATCTTAATATTAAACTATACATTTTAATCTGCAAAAAACAACTTTTAAAATAAATTGAGAACTAAAAGATGATTTTAATAACTCATAAAACAACTAAAATATTGTAACAGGGTCAAATCTAGTTTTGTTTTATAAGGGAGATAATTCTGACTGTTATAAGTTAGTTTTTAATAATACTACAGTGGTCTCCCTTGATATAAATTATTTCATGTTTAATAATCATTATGTATTCAGAGTAAACGGGTTTCATTGAATTTGTTGAACTGTAAAGGTATATTGACTCTAGCAAGTTTTTCTTGTCATTTTAATCTTTGTCTTTATAAGCAACAGCTGAAATTTTCGCGACCTTTCCACCGGTGTATATAGTCATGTGATCTTCAAAATAAAAACTAACTCAATTTTCATTAAATTTTTGCAGCAGTCAAACAATAGAGCTGATTCAAATAAGGCATAAAATTACTATTAGATTTCCAATTCAAAAATGCCCAAATTAACCTATGAATTGTAATTTTTAACTTTAAGTTAGTCGCAAAAAATTAATTTTTGCACATAACCTAGTTTACTCTCTTCAATTTTTGTGCTAAGGATTTTTAGCTAATGGTCAATATTCACAAGATCAACTGGGAATTCCTAGGGAAAAACATACCCTTGTTAACCTTATAAGTTGTTGCTGTAGACCACATGACTATAGACCCTGTATACTAAGGGTTGATATGTTCACCATTCTCATACCCAGAGTTTAGTAGGATTCTCAATACTTAGATTGAGAATGTTAATAACCTCAGGGTACGGGAATGTATGTTCACATGTTGATTTGTCTTTACTAATAGATCCAGTCCAGCATTCGGAACATCCTCGGCCATTCGCTACGAATAACCTCGGACATATTTAGGCCCCATTTTGAAACTAAGTAAACAAATGCACGATTGTTTAGGCGATGACTGAAGTTTCGTTTTTAGTCCATAAATTTGAAATTACTCATTTCAATAGTACCGATGAACAATATTTGGTTCAATTTAAAACAAATAAATATGTTTAGACAAAGATCCGTGTGTATATTACAAGAACTATTTTGTGTAACCGTTACGTGCTTCACCTCGGGTAAGTAGTAAAATCACCAAAATCCAGTGAAGACCCCCCACAAATCCTTCTGAGATTATTCATTCATGAAAGGTCAAGGGTGTTCCAATGAGAGTCCAGTTGTCATTGGGCCTGTTGCCTAAGCCAATTGCTATGTATCACTTTGCCCTCTGGTACTCTCTATTTGATATCACATACTTTTTCCTTTTGGTGTAATAAAGGTTACATGGCACAAAGCCCTACTTAGCAATATGGTTATAAAACTGGCCCCATGTGTTGAGTTGTAGCAGAACAGCGGAGAATCTAAAGTTTCATGAGCTATCCGTTAAAACAACTACAATAAGCAAAATATACCTTTTCATGTCTTTCTATCTTGTCACCAAAGAACATACATTTGATCAACAATGTTACTGTCTCAAGTTTGACCATAGTCAAAGTGATATGCTAGACATGCAGCAGACCTCCAAGGGTAATCCTGCAAAAATAAGACAAATACAATGGTAAAATACTTCAGCAATTTACTCTCTTGTTTTATGTATTTTATGTAACTACAGTTAAATTTCATTCAACGCTTGGTGGAGCATACATTAATTCTGCTAATTTACATAGATATGGATAACTATTTTATCTATCATAAGAACAGAAGTACTGTAGTATGTATTTAAATACAAGGGGTTAATGTATATGCCAGTGAAATAAAAATTTAGCTATACTCAGTCAGTACAAGTACATGTACCTAATTCAAATCAGATTTCCCTTTTATCTCTTCAAACAGATTTGCCGGTACAAAATTTGAAATCTAAAATGACAGATATCACCACTTTTTCTTGGACAAAACAACAAAGGTCTTTAGTCATTGTCACATACAATTACAACTAAAAGCATAAAAAATAAAAAAAATTTCCCCGGCCAATTTCTCTTTCCAGACAGAAAATTTAATGACAATCAAATAGTGCCTGAAACATGATACTTTTCTCTCCCTAAACAATTAACATTAATCTTGTGAGTTTACCATTAGCTCTAAATCCTCAGTACATAAATTAAGTCAAAAAGAAAACTGAGTCATGAGAAAAATAATTTGTACAGAAGATTCAGAGTAAACAGTAACATCTCACAGGTTCATTTTCAGACAATAAATGTGATGGTTATTTTATGTGCTACTTGATTCTCTCCTTTTCTTATTTAATTAGCTGTTGCATAAACTTGATGAGAAACAAAATTTGTGTGTTCACAAACTGAAGACTATACCCAGAACAAAATTAACTTTGATCATACTAGTTTAAGTTTAGCAGAAACTTTCTAACAATATGTATTGGAAACATTTTCATAAAAAAAAGCTTTCGCTTGGCATACATGTAAACCTGTGGGTTGTACTTATGTAGAAGAAACTGGACACCAATTGACATGGGTAAAAGCTTCCATTATAATTGTTATATACTTTAAATTTAAAGCGATGGAACTAATCCTTAACTTGAATACCAAAACTTATTCTGTTAACTCAGTAAAATATATTGGTCGTTTGTGTTAAAGCTGGACCCCTAAAATCATGAAATATCTCAATAACTATCAGATGGAATTAACTCAAATTTTGTATGTGATCACAATTAGCATTTTCCTTCTCAAATCCAAAAATTCAGAATTTTTCTTTCATTACATAAAATACTTCCCACAGACATGCAATGCAAATTTTGAAGCCAAAAAGCGACTTTTGTTAATTGGGTATGTGCCATAAAGTAGTAGGGGTGTAACAATAGGTCGACTTATCGCTGTATCGCGATAGTTTACCTTGCAATAGCAATAGGTCGATAGAACTTTTTCAAGTCGATAAATATCGCGATAGTTTTTCTGACTATCGACTTTTTTCGATAGTTTTCTTGAAAACGAGAGTTGAGCCCCATAAACGCTTTACTTTCATCTTTTTTTTAATGAGAGAACTCCACATTGATACAGATCAAATTAAATCTATTTAGAGGCGGCAGATAAGCTGCGTATCTGCGTAAATACGCAATTAAAAATCTCAAAAACCCTATAAGAATAAAAAATTTGCGTATCATAACCCAATTAAAAACTCCTTTACTCATAAAGTCTCGAAATCGCCGCGTATCGAACGTAAATAAAAAATCGAAACTGGTCAGATAAGAGATGCGAAAAATGAAACTTCACGCGACAATTACATGCCAATTACATCTCATTAAAACCCAATTGTCGTTCACACGCTGAGAGTTTAACTCGCCGACATATGAATGCACAAAGATGTCACAAAATCGATAATAAAGTCGCCGACTTATGATGACACGCTCGATAACATCTGTATATACCTTTACCTATACACGTCAGAGTACATTGGAAATAGCGAATATATATATTTTAATTGTTTGCAGCAATTAAATCAATATTAATCCTTTGTTTGAGGACAAATATACGTTTGCAGTTTGAGCAGAAATTGAGGTAAACAATTAAGATATGTGTCGGCATTTTTTCACACTTACTTTGTCGATGTTTGATAGCATAACAATGACATAATTGCAATGTCTCATTATGTAATCATGGAGTCTATTATAAATTAATCGTTATGAAAAATGTATTCTTAAACTAGCGTGACCTAATTTGTTAAATTGTATTATATATAAAACTTTATAAAAACGATATCGGCGATCCCAGGAAGTCATTTTTTCTTTGTTAAAATTACTGACGATAATTGTCAATAACACCGTCTTGTGTAATTAAATTTATAAATAGTGTTTTGCATTATTTTACAACAAAAATATTTTATAATATATAATTTAGTATTGTATTTCGTAAAAATAAAATCCCTACAATCATGATGACTTATTGTCATATATTTTCGCGACCCACACTATCGCAGATTAAGTAAAACATTCTTAGATCTTCATAATTAATGTAATAAGCTTATTATTTTCATTTGTTTTTCTTAATTTAGCAAACAGTGCCCCAGGAACCGACAAATTCGAACTTACGTTCCCGTTTTCTGGTGTTCGTTGATAAAACAAATGTCAAAATGCCAGACATTTTTTTTTACTTGCCAACATTTGTTTCGGTGTAATTTTAAAAATGAAGCATAATTATATGTTTTTTAAATTCAATTGAAATACTGAAGATGCTATCATAACTATACTGTGTTTATCATTATGTAATTATGGTAATCGATACAAAGAGTTAGAATAACCAAAAAGTTAGTTGAATAAAACAGTTTGTTGATTAATCAGCATTTCAAATAACCAAATAACTGACAAGTTGTTATTTGATACAGAAAAGTTATTTTCAAATTAAGTCATTATTTTGTAAATTTCTCCACTCCTGTGACCTGAATTCTGGCGAAATCTTTGAAACATTTTCCTGCAATTTTAATTTGTTAAAAACGTTTTTACCTCTGCATTACTCCGTGGAAGTTATAAATAAGACTTGCATAGTAGCATTCGCCGAGCAGAGTTGTCGTATATTCGGCGATAAAGTAACATTAACTGATTTACGACTGTCCTCATTTTCTGTGATAAG
The DNA here is from genome assembly GCA_025267735.1 of Mactra quadrangularis. Classification (NCBI taxonomy): domain Eukaryota; kingdom Metazoa; phylum Mollusca; class Bivalvia; order Venerida; family Mactridae; genus Mactra; species Mactra quadrangularis. The sequence continues at coordinate 13,671,754 of CM046299.1, forward strand.
TTGATTGTGAAATTCAGTTACTATATGCCATGCGTATTTCGGTATATATCATATTTGTTTCAAGTAGTTATCTTGACTTATTACGTCACAAATTGTCATGATATGAATAGATGATAAATTGATAATGATAATCATTAATGGATGCTATTCGCCACCCTTGAATTAAAGAAAACAAAAAGTCAAAATCGGCAGTATCGCAGCATTTTGGCTTTGTTTAGTAATAGATGAAGTTTTCAAATCTAAAATAGCTTTCAGATACTGCCAAATAGTACTACAGTACAGTGGATACCTCCAATTTAAAGGATTATTTGACGAGGAAGCACCATGCAGTTTCCCTTTCAAAATCCCTATCTTCACTAATGTGAATAAATCTGGACCAAAAACTAAACCAATGATATACCCTCTAATAGAGAACCAGCTCATTCTCAAAGTGCGAGAGATATTTCAAATTCAAACCCATTGTTCATTGTAAAAGACTTGAGACTGTTTACCATTGTTTTTATAATAAAAAACTATCGTGATAGTATCGCAATAGTTTTTTGACTATTGCAATACTATTGCAATAGTACTTTTATTATCGCAATACTATCGCGATAGTGTTTTTGGCCGCAATAGTCACCCCTATAAAGTAGATACAAAATAATAGCTAAATATGAGGCCCGGTTAGAAATTTTATTTGATAACAAAGTATAACAGCATATACAAAGTCAATTATCATCATCACTGTCCTCTGCATCGTCAAAATCTATACAAATTCTACTAACGATTTTAAAGACGAGCCTCTGCTTTACAATTCAGAAGACCGTATAAATACACTGGAGGTATGACAATGTTATAATCAGAACAGCTAATTTTACCTCCCGCCGGATTTTTGATAAAAAATTCCAAATATTTTGCATTGTACCTTATGGAAAACTTTTTTTTTATCTATTAAAAATTCTGAAAATTTTAATCCTAGAAGGAAAAATGGAAATAAGATTGTATCAAAATTTTTAGCAAAATCGCTGTAATAGTTTAAAAGATATTTGCGGCAAATAGGGGTCCAGCAATAATGCAAACGACCTATAAATGTAGGTACCCAAGTATATTTTAGTTTTGTCATGGACCTCACAACAATTCGGGCTATAAACAGGCATACAAGTCCATTAATCCCACATATTTAATGTATTGAATATTCAAGGCCAATGCTAATTATACCTAAATGTTTCCTTAATTTTGTTGCATACAATTATTTTGTTCCGATTATCCTAAATATGACGTCAGTTGTTAAGATTGTACATTTCATGACAGTTTTCACATCTAAAAGGTTTCACCAATTGCCAAGTTATATTGTATATTTTCATATTAACGCCGAATTGTGGTCAAAATCTTGTCACTATTTTTGAAAAGTTCACACTTTTTGGGTCATTACAATGAAATGAAAAAGGAAAGTGAATGTTCTCAGTTTTCCACAATATGGCATTCAAAGTAAATACCTTCATAACAACGGCATTAATATTGCGTTGCGTTGAAATTGTGATTTTAGATTTTATCTATGTAATTTTCTAGTAAATTAAATTTTGTAGTATCTCCTGTTTTTAATTATTTTCTTGTGATACTCAGCATCTGATCTGTTCAAAAGTAATTCAACATAAGTCAATAAAAGTCTGATTCTACTTATTTTTGCGTCAAATGTTTATCATAACGTCAGCGCAAGGTAATATTAATTCAACTGTATACAATGCTGTCTGCCTATAATAATTAAATTATTAATCATGTAGAACAGTTGACTGTCACTGACAGAAGTATGTGCCTTGTAAAGGGTTAACAGCTAAGTCCAGGAATTATGAGTATGTTTACAGACCACCGTGATATGATCTACAAAATGTTTTGCTACGGCTTTAAACCAAACACAAAAAAGATTAGTGAAACGATACAAAAATCGAAATATTTTATATGTTTGTCTAGAGGTTTATAACAATTCTCAGAAAGAAAGAAATGAGATAGGAAAAAGTTTGTGTAATGTTTGTTAACAATGTGAAATTACTGTGCTTTTTGGTTAATTTTATTTGTCTGGCAAGAAAATCTGTAACAAAGTAAAAAAAAACAACATTTACCTCATAAGTTATGTAGTAGATAACTTGACTACAGTCACTGAGCTAGGATACATATGGCTTTAAAGTACCACGTCATGGTCAAAACACCCTGAAAGCAAGCATTGATAAATACTAGGGATTAAATGATGATCAATTTTAAACGATGACCGATCTTTTCATTAGAAGTGGGAGACAATCGATTATGAAGTTTAATAATCTATTATCACTAATTGTTGGTTATTCATTATAATTGCAATAAGACATATCAGTTTCAATTAAGGTTCTGGAACTGTAATGGTGACCTTCCACAATCCTTATAATGGTATTGTTTCATGGATCTATACTATTAAAGACATTGAATGGTGAATTTTTAGGGAAGTTTACCGTTTGTAACTTAAGTTATGTGCATTTTTTTAACGTGACCCTTGATTTTCAAAGAGGCCGTAAATTGTGCCGTGACAAAAATGGAAAAACAGTTTTTTTTCAAATTCTGCAGTTTTATATTCACATTTTAATCAATTTTCCTGTTACACAATCATATCATGATAATCCAGGACAATCAGATTACACTTTCGACAAATACTTATAGTGCTTTGTATACATGTACCCCCTAAGCAAAAATCCGAGTTTTTGAGAGTGTTCAAAAAATTACTCCATCTTTAAAAGGTTATATCTCAAGTCTAAAGTTAGTTAGACACATGCAGCCAGTTTTAAAATTTTCTGCAGTCTTTTCTGCCCATGATATGAAATATTGAAGAAAGTTTACCGTTTCTAAAAAAATTTATAAGAATCTGTATAAGATTACTACAATGAAAGACAAGTCTGCATAATACTTCTGTCATAACTGTCATAACTTATTCAACAGTTCAGTATTAAAGTATGTTATAGAATTTTGTAGGAATAGTGCTTATAGCAGACTGGAAAAACTGGACATTTATAGAGTTATGGGAACATTCTGAATGCCTCCAGATTGATAAATTATTTACACTTGAGCTTTAATCTAATGAACCATGGAAAACTGATGTTTAGCTACATAAGGCAAAAGGAGGAATTTTTCAATGAAATTAAAAATATTGTTAAATACTCGTTTATTAAAATTCGTACAGCAGTACGTATTGCCGCAGCTGCATATTGCAATATACCAGTATATTGTGACAGCCCTAACATTCATTTAGCTTAAATAGTTTATCAGATGAACTAAAAGTGTTAATTCCTTACAAGTTTGAAAGCTGGTATCGAAACCAAAATTGCAGTTCCTGAATCCAAATCAAAGCGATGTCTTTTCAATCAATTTTTGATGTATTGAATCAAATTGTTACAGCCCTACTACAGTCAAGTGATCTTAACAGTTAATAATAAAGTAAACAAGAGCTCTGCTAAGTGGGGCATTATACGCCCATATGCTGTCCAGACAGACAGACAGACTGCCAAACAGACAACATCATAACATAATATGTCCCTTTTTTCAAACAGGCATATAAAAAGCACATGATTTACGCCGATTTAAATAATTAAATGAAATTAAGTAATGCATAGAAACTACCATCTTTCTTTCCGCTAAAACTCTGAGTTGGTCCCTTCAATATTGATTGCTTATATCAATTCCTTTGCACTAAGATTGAATGTGAAGGTAATCTAGAAGATCAGAAAAAATACTTGTGCAGAGGATTCAAATAAATTTTGTTTGGTTTGGTTTCTTTTACGTCGCATTAAACACATATATAGGTCATATACACGACGGCCAGCTCTACCTACTATAGGTTTCCTGGACACTTTTTTTAGTACTAACTTACCCTACCACGAGGCCGACATCTCATGTATAGGGTATGACCTGCCGCGACGGGATTCGAACCCGCGATCTCTGGATTCAAAGTCAGACATGCTAACCCCTACCCCACGTTCGCGGCTATGATTCAAATAAACAATTACAATTTAAAGGTTAACATGGAGATTTTCAGGCATTGAAATGTATAAGTTATTTTATGCACTATTTGATCAGTTCAATGTTTTGGCTACTGCAAGACTTCGGTGAAAAACAACAATTATATACAAATTCCGAAGATCACATGACTTTATATAATCCAAGTTTTTTACTTGGCGTCTTACTCTATCAACAGAAGAGTCTAACTGTCCAAAACAGGGAAATAATAATGAACATGTTGAGAAGTTTTCCTTTCATCATAGATTTACGCTACAACAAATTGATCATATGTTCTATGGATTCGCTCACACCTTAATTTTGACGGTTTTTACAAAAAAAAATATTTTTATTTCCTCGCTCGCTCATAAAAATTTGGTCAAACCACTATATAAAGCAAGTGAATAAAGACTTTTTTTCTTCGCTCGCTCGCCCCATTTTTTTTTTCCAGAAAAATCAGTAGAACATATGATCAACTTGTAGTGGCCTAACTGTCAAAGACAGGGAACATGTTCAGAAGTTTTCCTTTTATCATAGATTTATTTAAAAAAACAAGAGCTCCGCTGGGCGGGGCATTATACGCCCGTGTGCAGTCCATGCTGTGTTCTATCTCATATGAAGTCCCTGTGACCTTGACCAATGACCCCGGAATAGGTCCTTAACTGGAGGGCTATCCAAAGCAAAGATTTTGAGAACCTAGGTACAGCCATGGTTGAGTTATAACCGGCACAAAGTTTTCCCACACAAACTTCCAGAGACCTTGACCCTGGGGCTTCAGAACCAAAAGTTCTCACCCTTGAACCAAAGAGTATTGATACATATAATTTGGTGATCAATCTTAGATAAAGTTGGTTGTTGGACAAGGTTTTTCCTCATGATTTCCTTGTGACTTTGACCTTTCACCCAGGGGCCTAAAACCAAAGAGGCATATGCTAGACATTTAGGCTACCCTTAAATAAAATTCGGTGAGCCTAGGTACAATCATTATTAAGTTATTGTCCAGAAAATTTCTCAATACAAATTAAGTCCCAGTGACTTTGACTTTTGACCCAGGGGTCTCCAAATCAAAAGGGAACATCCTCTACAAAAGAGCTATCAGCACATTACTCCTTGACAAATGGGCTGATCCACATAAAATTTGTTAACCTAGGTACAATCATTGTTAAGTTATAGTCCGGACAAGGTTTTTCCATATGATGGCCCCTGTGACCTTCACCTTTGACCCAGGGGCCTCAACACCAAGAGGGAACATCCTTGACACATGGGCTACCCTCACATAAAATTTGGTGAACTAAATTCATGTTACTTATTAAATATAGCATTATTTCCATTGTTTGCCGTTTTGACTTTATTAACATATTGATTGAACATTTGAAGTCACTGCTTGGTAATTTGATACCTTCTGGTTGAAGGTTAAAACTTGACCTAGGGGCCCCAAAACCAATAGAGAACATCCTTGGCACATGGGCTACTCTCACATGAAATTTGGTGAACCTAGGTACAGTCTTGTTGAGTTATTGTCCGGACAAGGTTTTTCAATATGATGCCCCTGTGACCTTGACCTTTGACCCAGGTGCCCCAAAACCAATAGAGCATATCCTTGACACAAGGGCTACACTCACATAAAATTTGGTGAACCTAGCTAAGTTGGTAGGTCAGTTATTGTCCGGACAAGTTTTTCATTGCTTGCCATTTTGACTTTATTAACATATTAATTGAACATTTGAAGTCACTGCTTGGTAATTTGATTTCTTCTGGTTGAAGGTTTAATCTTAACCCTGTCTCCCCAAAACTGATAAGTCACATCCTTGACACATGGGCTACTCTCACATGAAATTTGGTGAACCTAGGTACAGTCATTATTGAGTTATTGACCGGACAAGGTTTTTCAATATGATGCCCCTGTGACCTTGAACTTAGACCCAGGGGTCCCAAAACCTTTAGAGCATATGCTTGACACATGGGGTACCCTCACATAAAATTTGGTGAACCTAGGTACATTGGTGGTTCAATTATTGTCTGGACAAAGTTTTTCCATATGATGCCTCTGTGACCTTGACCTTTGAACCTGGGGCCCCCAAAACCTATAAGGCGCATCCTTGACACAAGAGCTACCTTTGCATAAAATTTTGTGAACCTAGGTGCAGTTGTTGTTGAATTATTGTCCGGACAAGGTTTTTCAATATGATGCCCCTGTGACCTTGACCTTTGACCCAGGAGCCCCAAAACCGATAGGGCATATTATTGACACAAGGGCTACTCTCACATAAAATTTGGTGAACCTAGGTACATTGGTAGTTCAGTTTTTGTCCGGACAAGTTTTTTATTGCTTGCCATTTTGACTTTATTAACATATTAATTGAACATTTGAAGTCACTGCTTGGTAATTTGATATCTTCTGGTTGAAGGTTTAAACTTAACCCTGTTTCCCCAAAACTAATAAGGCACATCTTTGACACATGGGCTACTCTCACATGAAATTTGGTGAACCTAGGTACAGTCATTGTTGAGTTATTACCCGAACAATGTTTTTCGATATGATGCCCCTGTGACCTTGACCTTTGACCCAGGAGCCCCAAAACCGATAGGGCATATCATTGACAAAAGGGCTAATCTCACATAAAATTTGGTGAACCTAGGTACATTGGTAGTTCAGTTTTTGTCCGGACAAGTTTTTTATTGCTTGCCATTTTGACTTTATTAACATATTAATTGAACATTTCAAGTCACTGCTTTATGGAGGATGATTACAGACAAAATTGCATCATGCTTGATGCTATTCTATATTACACATTTTTACTTTTATGTTCGACATTCATTCTTCGAACTTTCATATTGCAATTTTATCATGCTTGATTCTATTCTATCTTCCACATTTTTACTTTCATGTTCGACATTCATTCTTCGAACTTACATATTGCAATTTTATCACGCTTGATTCTATTCTGTCTTCCGCATTTTAACTTTCATGTTCGACATTCATTCTCCGAACTTACATATTGCAATTTTATCATGTTTATTACGTCATTGAATGAAGATAACAAAATACGTAATAAGCGATATAGCATGTAAAATTAGCGAGGATGAAGTAAGCATTACGAATAAACAAGTTAGAATTAAGCTAATGTACATTCATTATTACACCAGAGGGCGCTACTCAATGAGCTATATATAGCTCATTGCCGCTTGGTTCCCGACCTGTACTCTAAAACTTTCGGTTGTCTCCCGTTGAACATAGGAACAACGTTGTTGAAAACGCGCAACTTTTCTATTTCCGTCGTGTGAACGACGCATGTAAGTTACCAATTTATTTGAATTATTCACAGGCGCATAGCTACCAGTATGCAGAGTACGCAGCTGCGTACAAATTGGTCCAGAAAATCATTTAAGCACAAACGCCAAAAATGCAATAAAAACTAAGGCCTGAGGGGGTATGTGATGTAAAACAAAACTGCTCATTATTTTACTAACCTTATGTCAAGTTGCCTTTAAAAATTGTAAGTCGAGTTTGCGGATTAAATTCGTAGTTTGTCCTTGACTCCAGACTATATAATTATTGAACGCTGGTTGGAAATGATTGGTAATTGGTACGAATGTCTTCCTATATTTGTGCCCGAAATGAATAATACAAACTCTTTTTGAATAATTACCAAATCGCTCCTGAGATGATCTACAGAAAAACAAATTCGGGGATGGCATGCCCTTGACCCCTTAGAATTCTGTGGACACATTAAAAAGCCCTTGCTACACCTCTGATTCATACTTGTTTTTATTTAAGTCATGGAAAATACTTTAAGCGGTACTTTTCGCCATCGTATTTGTAATACAATGCACTAAAGTCGTTGTTGCACAAATCCCTTGTTCTATTAAATTCCTTGTAAAAAAAGTTGCAATGCTAAAAAGGAGTCGGATCAAATGGCTTCAGGTGTCGGATGTGTGACATGGGTCAAATATGTCTAGCCTTATACGACATACTGAATTTTTACTTTCCTAAAAAACTCACACAGTCAAAAGATTAACTTATCTACCATGACCTATATTGGTTTACTCACCCTAATTCTCCAGCGGATGACAGTGAAATGTCCCCGCGAGATTATCACTACAATGAAGTTTTTATACTTGGTGAGATAGCATGCGTACACACGTTGTTTACGTTTTCGACTGTGACATACAATGAGCTCTAAATATATATCTAAGTATAGCTCATTGGTCGCGTATGCGTTGAGTGTTAGTTTGTACACATGTACGGAGTAATTCGGTATTTTACGCAAATAGACGAATAGACCTCGCGTAGCGACATCTGGTGTCAAAATAAGACTCGTCAATTTATGATTGCTCCGAAATTTTACATTCTTCATTTTTGATTACTTGTTGAAAATTGTAACTTCTTCATTCGTAATGCTTGGTTCATTCTCGCTAGTTTTACATGCTATCGCTTATAACATATTTTGTTATCTTCTTTCAATGACGGAATAAACATTATAAAATTGCAATATGTAAGTTCGGAGAATAAATGTCGAACATGAAAGTACAAATGTGTAAGATAGAATAGCAGCAAGCATGTTAAAATTCGATAAGTAAGTTTGGAGAATGAATGTCGAACACGAAAGAAAAAATGTAGAAGACAGAATAGAATCAAGCATGATAAAATTGCAATATGTAAGTTCGAAGAATGAATGTCGAACATGAAAGTAAAATTGTGTAAGATAGAATAGCATCAAGCATGATGCAATTTTGTCTGTAATCATCCTCCATACTGCTTGGTAATTTGATATCTTCTGGTTGAAGGTTTAAACTTAACCCTGTTTCCCCAAAACTAATAGAGCGTATCCTTGACACATGGGCTACTTTCACATAAAATTTGGTGAACCTAGGTACATTGGTGGTTCAGTTATTGTCTGGACAAAGTTTTTTCATATGATGCCTCTGTGACCTTGACCTTTAAACCTCGGGCCCCATTAACCTATAGGGCACATCCTTGACACATGGGCTACCTTCACATAAAATTTTGTGAACCTAGGTACAGTGGTTGTAGAGTTATTGTCCGGACAAGGTTTTTCAATATGATGCTCTTGTGACCTTGACCTTTGACCCAGGGGCCCAAAAACCAATAGGAAACATCCTTGACACAAATGCTACTCTCACCTAAAATTTGGTGAATCTAGGTAGATTGGTTGTTCAGTTATTGTCAGGACAAGTTTTTTTCCCATATGAGGCCCGTGTGACCTTGACCTTAGACCCAGGGGCCCCAAAACCTGTAGGGAACATCTTTGACACATGAGCTACTCTTACATAAAATTTTGTGAACCTAGGTACAGTCGTTGTTGAGTTATTGTCCGGACAAGTTTTACCTATTTTAAGTCCCAGTGACCTTGACCTTTGACCCTGGGGTCTCAAAATCAATAGGGAACCTCCTCCACCCAAGGGCTATCCACACATAAAATTTGAGGAACCTAGGTACATCCTTTCTTGAGTTATCATCCGGACAAGCAATTGTCCACGGACAGACGGACAGAAGGACAACATCATAACATAATACGTCCGTTTTTTCAAAACGGGCGTATAACAAGCATAGATTATTTTCTTAATAGCAACGAATAATACAAAATAAATTTATTTTCATAAGAATTAAATTCTATGAAACAGTTACATAATATTTTGAACTTTTCTGTTTCCAAAATTATAAGTACAATAACGTGCCATGTTCACATAATTAATTTACACCTAGTATAAGTCACATTGTCAGCAAAATCTAAACAATTTTTCGTTTTTCTAAAAAAATTCTTATTAAAGTAAAAAAAAAAGGAGATTCAAAAAGTGCCAATATAACCATTATACATTTCTTTGTCAGAAAATGCCTACATTAGCTTGTGTGTGGTAAAATTTGTTTTGTCTGAATAAAATACTTTTGCACATGACCTACTTAACACCTTGATTCAGTTTTTGTGGGGGGGGGGATTTGAAGCAAACAATCAAAACTCACAGGATCAATTGGGATTTAAGGATAAAGAAAATTAGTTGTTATTTTACATATACATGTATAAAACACTATTTGATGTCATTTAATTATATGGGTGAAAAAAAATCCTACTAGTGCTTGAGAAAACTTAAAACAATGACTAAAATAGACCTTATATTCAGACCTCAAATTGGTGTTTTTTTCATTCATGTGTAAGCAGTACAAACAAACTTATTACACATTATTGCTGAAAAGCACAGAATACAGAATTATTCCTTTTGTACACATATTTTCATCGGGAGGGTGAAAGTTTGTTTGTACCTCACAAGAAAACACTAATATTTGAATTCCAGATATAGTCTATTGAGAGACTTCAATACAATAAATGACAACATACCATGATATATCTGTGTTACAGTACTATCTACAAGTCATTCACCATCATCATATCATATTATACATATAATCTTCACCAACAACCATTATAATCATACTGAATGAATATCCTGTAAAGTTTATTATATAATAAATAAAACATATAATCATACCTTACTGGAATTTCCCTACGCTAAAGTCCTATACCAGAGCGGGTGTTATTTTGTTTGATCACATTTTTATATTACCCGCTATCTAAGGGAGACCACATATGTAATATTAGAAGATAAATGACGTCATCTTTGAATAAAAATGACTTCAAGTTGTAACTTGTGTAAAATACATACAATAAAACAAAAAACTAAGCATGAAAGAAACATCTTTATTTCAACTCGTGAACTCAGAAAATGACATTTTCACTCATGGCTTTGCCACTCGTGAAAATATGTTTTCTGAGCTCACTCAATGAAATAAACAAGTTGACGAATATCCTCTATATCTTTACTGTGTTGTTATTTGTTGTTCATTACATATTTACATGTGACAGTTTTGTTCGGTATAATAAAACAAATAACACATGGCAGTGCGGGTGACAGTACAGATTATCAACCCTTGAAAAATAATATCAACCTCGGCTAGCTACTCGGTTGATATTATTTTTGTCGGGTTGATAATTTGTACTGTCACCCTCACTGCCATGTGTTATTTATATAGTAGTAAATGACAAGATGCTTTACTGTCTCCTTAAACAGATATGCTACAGGGGCCCATATTATCAAAGGTTTTACAACCAATTCTAGTCCTAAATCCTTCTATTAAGTATCAGTAAGTTATCTGACCTAAGTGCTGACCAATAAACAAATATTATATAAATAACACATGGCAGTGAGGGTGACAGTATATAAATAACACATGGCAGTGAGGGTGACAGTACAGATTATCAACCCGAGGAAAATAATATCAACCGAGGCACTAGCCGAGGTCGATATTAATTTTCAAGGGTTGATAATCTGTACTGTCACCCTCACTGCCATGTGTTATTTGTGTTATTATATCGAACAAAACTGTATTGTTCGTTTTTTCTAAACTGTCAAAGTTTGAATAATTTCACCGTGAATGATAACACACTATCTCAATATCACGGGTGTTAGACAAAGAGCACGAATTCACCGTGAAATTATTCATGTTTTGACAGTTGAGAAAAAACGAACAATAACATGTAAATATTTATTGAACAACAAATAACAACACAGTAAAGAAAACTATCAGTAAAAAAAACTGAATTATATCACTAATATACCCTGCCGCGACCGGGATTCGAACCCGCGATCTCCGGATTCGAAGTCAGACATGCTATCCACTATGCCACGGTCGCGGTTATTTACATCTACTAATCGTTAATAAGTTGTCTCCCTTAGACAGCGGGTAATATTACCATGTGATCGAACAAATTATCACCCGCTCCGGTATAGGGCTTTAGCATGGGGAAATTCCAGTGAGGTATAATAATACAGATTATCAACCCGACGTATAATTTTCAGTAACACTTTTTGTAAAATTACTGTATTAATTGTCCATAATTTTTACTAATACTTCAGAAATTAAAAACATATCTTTAGATGCATGTACTTAAAATGTTTGATTTTGTTTAACACCCTAGCAACACATCATATTCATAGGTTTAATCACAGTGGTCAGCCCAACTACTCACTGTCCCTGGAAAGGCTTTATCTCTGGATTAAGTTGTAAACCAACTACTGAGCGTATACTTTCCTCAGTGACTGACTTGCTCTGGACCATTGGCTACCAACTGCGCTACTGTCCTGGGTTACTTGTTAAGTATAATACAGTACAACCTCTCTCCTACAACACCTGCTGGGAGAGACTAATGCAGAAGTTGTTGCTCAGCTGGTTTAAGTGTGAAGCTGATACCTAAATAAATAGAATTTTCTTTAAGAAATATATTTTTTACTGCATCTATTTTATGGTCAAGGGGAGATAATTCTGAAAAATTTATAGTGGTTAATAATAAGGACCATATTTAAAATTGAAGTTGATACCTAAAGAAATAAAAAAAGTTACAATAAAAAATATTTTACTGCACAAAAACTTTAATCAGAAATATGCACGCAGACACTGACACCAGGGTGAGTAGGTGAGCTCATCATTTACTTTTTAAAGTCGAGCTACAAAACTAATTACCTTGTATGAATCTTCAACTGAAGAATAGTACCACATAAATTTCAAAATGTATAATCTTGATTTTTTCCGTCTCTATGCTTCATGTTTTAAATGTTTCTGAAATGAAGTAAATGTACATGGTCTTCATTAAACTGTGCTTGTCTCAAGTTTAACCCTTTACAATGATTTTTATTAATAGTGTCAAAAATTATACACTGGGGTCCAAAAGTGTCTTAACACATGTTCTAACATAGGCACATGCGTTTTCACTCTTTATTTAATGTGACATCATCTATGCTTTATTATTCAACAAAATATAGCTCGTGACGGCTGTTGAAATTTTACTCCCCACGTTATATGCACAAAGCCGAAAATGGCACCCGAGTTTATAAGGGTTGACTTTTACAATTTGGTTTCTATTCTATAATTAAGATTTTAATATTTTTTGTTCGGAATAAGAAACACCTATCCATGAGAATTGTGTAAATAAATGCTATTTTCGGCCTTTGCACTGGGGTGGATTTCAACAGCATGACGTTTCTGACAGTTAAAAATAGTTCTATAAATATATCTTTTCTACGGATGTATTTAAGATGTTAGAATCGTTTGATGCGCTTATTAAATCACTCGTGCTAAAGCACTCGTGATTTAATCATACGCGCATCACAACTCGTGCCTATATTTTATTAGACAACAACTGTAAGTTATTTCTTAAATATAATTGACACTATTTTTCATTTTTAATGTTACTATCGTTAAAAAATCTAATTATCTAACAATAATTGTATTTTATTCAAAAATTTTCCATTCACAACAAAACTTAAAATTTGAAAATCAATTTTTGATTTTTTTTTTACATTTTTATTTTTATTTTTTGTTTTATATCTTGTCATGGTTATTTATTTAATTTCAAATTTTCCTTTACTTACAGATTCAGGCACTCGTTGGATGCGCTTATTAAATCATACGCGCATCACAACTTGTACCTACATTTTATTAGACAACAAAATATAGACAACTGTAAGTTATTTCTTAATTAGATTATGATGTTTTGAATATACTTATACATATTTAATGCCCGCCCCCTTAGCTTGGTAGGTAGCACACAAGTCTATTGATTTAGGTGACATAGGTTCGATTCCTGGAGGGGGGGCAAACTTTCGTGGAGTTTGGTCATAAAATAATTTCTTCAGCCATTCTCCCTCCAACCACTGATTCTAAATCATGTAGGGCAGTAGTCAGTCACTGACTAAAGTAATAGCCTAGTAGTTGATCAACAGCTAAATCCAGAGATCTAACCTTTCAATGAACAAAAAAATAAAACATAACAAAAAACATTTAATAATTATATTTTAGAGCATTTTTACTATGAATTTGAGGTTTTTACTTGTTTAATAATGAACACATTATTATGCAAACTTGAAAAACAACCAGAAAAAATGGCATATCTTTGTTACACAGTCTCTAAAAAACGATGTCACACCCATAAGCCCCAGTCTCATTCATGTCACATATGTGGTTATTAGTTTCACAACTAACATACAGTCTATAATAAACTTTAAATTATGTTTATAAAATATGAAACAAAATGTGTCAGCCATAATTTTTCAATAACTAATAGAAGAAAATATGTAATAAAATACATGTGTTCAGAAACTTTTAGACCCCAATGTATGTGTATTATCAGAAAAACAAACATTATACATCATAAGTATAGGATCAGGACACCGCAACAACATGACATCTCAACCCGGGCCAACTCAACAAGAAGTTGGTAGAACTTGACCCGCAAGAGAAGATAACTCAAACCATGGACAAATCAACCTGGCTGGAGACAACTCAACCTGTATCCTATATATTTCATACATTATTCAAGTCAGAAGTATTTTTAACAAGTAAAATTGATTTTGAAAGTAAGTTTATGGCATATGGAAGAAATTTTTGAATAAAATATAAATTATATTTGTATAAGATAGTTATATAGGTTTTTTTTAAGAAATGGGAATATTCTTAAAAATTATGATTGCGTAAAAATAGCGCAATTATTTATAATTTTATGCATTCAAATATTTTTTTCAAAGTAGTTCAATTCTACTTTTTATTGCTGAGGGAAATTCAAAAATGTACATGTCCATTAGTGTATTTCTTGACTGTAAGTCATTTTTCAGTAACATGACGCAATTTTTCTCTCGGTGCGTAACATAGATTTAATGGTTATGCAGTTTTTATTATTAATAAGTTGCATTATTCTGCCAAACCTGTGGTTCGAAAATTTGGAACCCCGAGAAAAAGTTCAGACCTCCCTTAGAAAAATCCTGGATCTGCCCCTGATACATACACAATAAACACTATTTTTACTCTATCTTCATTTTCAGGGCTATTATTTCAAATTATACCACTAGGTTATTATATTTCATTTGCAAATATGTTTCATACACAATAAATGTACATTTACTACTATACTATATCTTTAAAACAAAATGCAAAAACTCAATTCCTACTTTTCAAAACTTTATTAATTTTTTCAAACATCAAGTTCACATTGAAGGAGAAATATCTATTATAAAAGGCAAAACTGAAAGCTTTAAGAAAAATGGAAAGATTTTGAAAATTTATTAAAATAAATACTCAACAAAGGTCAGATATGTTGGGGGCCGCAATCCTTATTATGAGGTATTTTGTTTTGATAAGTAGAGTGTTAGCGAGTGAATGATCGATTTAATTGAGTGAGTGGAGTGAATGAGTGAATGAGTGAGCGAGCGAGCGAGCGAGTGAGTTAGTGAGTTAGTGAGTGAAAGAGTTAGTGAGTGCGTTTTGACAATTCCTATCATCGTACAAAAATTGTACTTTATTTAGCAAGATTTATGAAGGACATCATTTTAACATGTATAATTGTAATTGTACTAATAATTGTGTTTTCCTTTTGAATGTATGATATGTAATGTTTTATATAAAATGAATCTTGTGAATAAATGAGAAAAAAAACTGTTTAAAAAAAAAATCCTGTTTTCTAATACAATATTTAATATCATGTTAAATTTAAAAAAAAAAAAAAAAAAAAAATAAATGTACATATAAAATCAAATTTAATTGTTAAAAATACTTTTAAATTCAATTAAGTAATTATATACAGTCTAATCTCAATTATCCGTAATCAGATCTAACAAATATTATGGTTTATCGGATATAGATGTTCCGTCCCAAACATTTCGAAATATAAAGTATAGTATCATATATAATCATACAGTCTCCTTTTGTACATTATGTATTGCTATGTATCGTATCATGTGATGGCCGTATCGTCTCATCCCTAGTTATTGTATACTTTGTAACAATAGGCCCTGAAGACAAGATGTAGTATTTTCTTGAAGACATTATAACAATTAAAAGATTGTTTCTTGGGGGTTTAATGCCATAGCATCAAATTGTATAGACCATATCACCACAGTCAGTCAACCTAATCACTATTCCTGGAAAGGCTAAATCTCTAGATTAAGTTGTTAACTAATTACTAGGCACATACATCCAACACTGACTGACAACTGCCTTACATGATTCAGTATCAGTGGTAAGAAGAGAATGATCGTAGATATAACTGCATGACCTAACTCCACAAAGAGTATGCCCCATTTGGGAATTGAACCCACAACCCCTCAACTAGTAGACTTATGTGCTACCAACTGAGTTAGCCGGGCAGCTTAGATAAATTTTTAATGTGATCAATGGACAAAGAAGATAAAATAATTCAACTTACCAAGGTATGGATGACGATAAGAGCCATTAGTTTTATGTTTGATAGACAACGTATAGTACAAATCAATCATGAAGTCAATAGTTCCACGTTTGGTAGACACCCTACCAGACAATGAGGTCTGTGAGATATGAAATGAATAAAAAAACTAAATGGTAACAATAATTGATCTGTTATAAAGAGTGAGGTTTGTTGACACAAAATAAGGTTATTTTACAGCATCCAGCGCACCTAACCTAGCTCCCTTGTCTATAACTAGTACTCACCTACCCCTCTTCATGGCCGGCAAATTCTCCATACACCTTAATAATGGAGGAAAATTGACATTATTGTCAAATTTTCATGGAAGGGTTTAACCTGCCCAGGTGGGATTGCCTACGAATACTACAGTACAAAACAGGATAATTTTTATTTCAAACTCTAAGAATTTAAAGCATTTCTTAAAATCATTTTTGCAGTATGTCTGAATAATAGGTTATCAGCACAACACACGTAAGATTTCACAATCTTATTTCGTTCTTTACCTTTTATAAATTTTGTAGACTGAACCATGTTTTACATATTTCTTATCGTTGTTTATCAATTAGGACTACCAATACAAAATATTATTTTATGCATAATTAGCTATGCACTATGTATGTTTTGTCTGATCAATGTAAATTTACAATTATTGTAAAGCACTTTTGAACTTATTAATTTATGAAAAGGGTGCTATATAAATATGATAGATAATAATAATAAAGATAAAATAGATACTTTGTCAATTACATTGTAAACATTAAAACAAATAGGCACAGTAGTATCATTGTGATAATTTGTGATTTTACAACAAAGACAAAAACAGACAGTAACATTGATGGGTAATATAATCATGCATGAAGTGCTTGGGTTAATATTATTGCACAAAATGCAACAATTTCTCCTTTTATATAATTGTGTGTATGACCTAGCATAAGCGAGAAACATAATTTACATTCTTTAAAGGTAGAATTCCCATAGTGCAATATTTTCTATCATTAATATTTTTTATAATCATGATAAGTTTTTACAAAACATAATATTTTTCATTAATTACATTATATCAACAATTTTGCATGGATTTGATCAGAAAACAAAGTTCTGTTGCAAAATAATTAAAAATTCTTTTAATGGAAGTGAGTAATTATCTCCCTTTGATGTGAAAATGGTGTAAATTCTAATTGGTCTATTTCTTTCATGCTTTACGGTGAAATGCTGTGTTATACGATGAAAATAAACGATGAAAATATCGGTTTATATTTTCACTACGGTGAAAATATAAAAAAATGACGGACTACTTTTTCAAGGGAGACAGATAACCTAGAGCTCTTTCAAACATCATATAAGCGAGTTCAATGGTGACAAAATGCATTAGATGATGCTAAAGCTGGAGATGATATAAACAAATCCAACATATCCTGTTGCTAATTAATTTTTAAAACGAAAGTCTACAAATTTAGTCGACACAGCTTCAGTCCAGATTACACGGCAATCATGCGACTGCATAATGGAGATTTTTTGTACATAATTGGGGTCAAATGCAAGAGTTTTGTGCTTTCAATGAATAGTCTAACACAGGTTTTCATGAGAAAATTCATTACAATCTTAGAATAACTTACATAACCATTCAAATCCAGCGAGGAAAAACTCAAACATGTCTGAACGTTGACTGTATCAAAGCTGCATCGAGTGCATTGCTATTGGATTCCATTCGTTGATTCATTTGACGAATATCCAGTCATTATACGGTAAATACAAAGGTTGGCTAGTATTAATCCAAGCCAATCTGTGCATAAATTAGATATAATGAACTGGCTTAAAAATCATCGGCTCTCTTGAGTCTTCGCCATTTTGACAAATCAACGACACATCCTTTCAGTGCGTAGATCTAGATTCTATGAGTTTCCTTACATTATCCTTATATCCATATCATAATTGTGAAACATGTACTTTCCAGACGCTTGATAATATCGTTTGAATCCTTCCGTTTAACCGTGTAATATGACATCACAATAAAAACTGTATAGATTTAAAATTCGTGTAGTCCAACTCAGACGTAAACACATTTACCTTGACATTGACTGTTCATGCAGTACACATTTGTCTCCATCCGCGTAAGGAAACTGTTACACGATTTTCGAGTTTAAAATTGTTTTCCCTCATACTTCTTTACCGTAACAAGCATGCATTTATTAAATTTGGATGGGTAGTGTCTTTAGAAATGAACAATTATATTACAATAAATTATGCACACTGGAACTACTTATTTTCGCTCTGTCACACTAATAATGAGTCATACGGTCTGTCCATGAACTGGCACAGGTAGAATCTAGAAAGTCTTGCATCATTTTTCAGGTGAACAGCATGAAAGAAACAGAAAATTTGCCGATTTCGGTGTAAGATCGATTCATATTTCACCTTGTGAGCTCAGAAAATGACATTTTCACTCGTGGCTACGCCACTCGTGAAAATATGTTTTCTAAGCTCACTCGGTGAAATATAAATCGATCTTACACCAAAATTGGCGAATATCCTCTATATAGTTCATTTTTTCTCAACTGTCAAAGGTGGAATAATTTCATGGTGAATTATCACAAGTGTTAGAAAAGAACACAAAGTCACCGTGAAATTATTCATGTTTTGACAGTTCAGAATAAACAAACTATACTAAATAATTTTTAATAAAAATTAAAAATCTGACATGGCAAAAACATTTGAAATAAAATGTATAATAAGATATCAGTTATATCAGAAAATTTCTGTGTTTATAAACACAGTATTGCATTAAGAAATGGAAGACAACTATTGTGAAGTAATATCATTCGGAACTCCTCAGCTATTAAGACACTATTTTAAAACTACATTTGTGTCACATGTCCAATCAGGATACTATAACCGGTGTCGAAGTAAACAAATCCACAATAGTTTAGGCATTTGATTAATGTCCGATGTTTTAATAAATAAATTTGAAGTACTCAATTCCATGGTAATGCTGAACAATATACAGACACCTAAATGTATATAAAATGCAAAGATGTTCTTATAAAGCCTTGTGCGCTTCACATGTGATACACCTCTGCATGTAGAAAAAACCTGATATTCTTGGTGAACCCCCCCCCCCGCACAGATCCCTCTGAGATTATTCCTTCAATGAATGGTCTGAATGTTCTGAATAAAGTTATATCTTCCTTATTCCTCTTATACGAGGGTTGATCCAGAAGTAATGAGACAACGTCTATAACTTTCAAAGTTCGTGTAATAAAATTATAAAATTATAACTATGCGTCACAATTTTTAACTATCTATTAACTCAACAAATATTATACTGTTTCTTCTAATATTGAAAAAAATATATAGCTTTATATTGGTCATGGTTCGGTATATCGCCGCACGCCATTATAGCGTCATTTCTCAATTATCACTACGGTCTCTTTCAGTAACAGTTTTTATCAAATAGTACGCCAAAACGAATGAAACACATACAACGTGACGTCAAAAGTGTATATTGTTGACTGATAAATTTTGATTGACATCGGTGCAAACGTTTGCGTTCCACACTATAAAAACTTAACCTACGGAAGAAGAAAATATGGCAAAATCAGACAAAATGGCGCAACCCACAGTTATTCAATATTTTACAAAATAGCGAAACGCCAAAAAAAAACTGTGGACATGTTGAATCTAACATCGGTGAAAATGCCTGTAAGCAGGGTACTTGTCAACCGCCGGTTTAGGAGGTTTGAAGATGGTGAGGAAGTTCTAGATGATAAAAATAAACCAGAAAGAACGTCTGAGAGTAGACAAATTTGTAATGTAAAGCGCGCATCCAACGTCATTTAACGATAATAGGCTGACGACTATTTGCGAATTAGCAGACAAACTAGAAAAGAAAATGCAGTCCATTCAGTTGAAACACTCATCGTCACCTCTGCCGATAAAGGCCTGGGTATCTAGAGCAGTTGGTATGCACATGTTCATTGTGTTTTTTATATGCAAGGTGCCCTACTCTCCCGTGCAGTACTAAAAAGTTATGCAGTAAATTTCAAGTTCTGATTCAATTAAAGTATTCAAATGAGACAAGTTTAGAATAAATAACATAATGTAAGCCAACATGATTTTTTTATTAGAAAAGGAATTTCGTAGATTGAATTTTACAAGTACGTCTGCCATATTGGATTTTATTAGCGCTAGCATAAGTTCTAAATCAAAGCAGGTGCCCGCTTCCTTGCTTTCAAAACATTTACAGCAGAAATTTTGTCTCTCAATTTGACTGTGTACGAAGAACTTGTGCATTTTTTATTTCATCACTGGACTCAGACTGGTTCAATGATATGCTCAGCCAGTTGATACACAGACATGAACGGTGTATCCCAGCCAATGCAACTCCTTTGAGAAAGAGTGACACTATGTAAGTAAAGGCTATTAAACTTTATTAAGACGTCGTTGACGTCAAATATCTGTGGCCTGCGGCAGGATACCTTACCTTACATAGATCAGGAAAGTATAGCTCGAGATTTAGAAAACGCATATGCATGATTTTTCACACCCGTATAGAAAACTACTTTTTACACAACTGTTGTAATTTTCAAGTTTATTACACGATCGGTTTGGGATTTATGGCGTTTGTCTCATTACTTCTGGATCACCCCTCATATTTGCTACTCGTTTGCTTAAATCAATATATTAGCTACTGTTATGTATTTGACTGCCTCAGATTTATTTGCACAAGTATAATTCATTGCTTTAGATCTCTATGCAAGGTAATTATGAATTTACAAAAATTTTCTGCCCACAGTACAGTAGCAAGTGGCCAAGCAATAAGGTCAGTTCGGAAGTAACCTTTGGAAAGTTAGCTCAGTGAATATGAGAGACTAATCACTTGGATTGCTAAACTTGTAACACTTGTTTCCATTTAATCATAAATCAGTATAAATCAGTTAAAAAACTCACTTAATTATTTCCTTCTAAATATTTTATAACACAGAGATAAAATGTTTAATTACCTTGAAATGTTGACAGAATATAACCAATGGTGTAGAAGAATGGTGATATGCTGTATGTATTGTAATATTTCTGTTTGAATCTTATATCTAGCACCAACCTGGAAAAATAAGAGCATAGGGTCAAAACATTTTGTTGTCAAAATAAACATTGAAAACAATTGTTTACATCAAGGGCACTATTGGCCATGGTAATCAATTTTAGAATTAACTACTTTCACATATCCACAGTGGGAAACCCAGGTGACTTCATCCGCGCATCTTTTTAAAGTTAAAAAAATGTTGCGGTTTAAAGTCTGCTTCCATATACATGTTCAGCAGACTATTAGCAGACTATTATCTTGTACGATAATTCCTGATCGCTGAAATCACCGTCAGGCAGGCGATCCCTCACAGTACACATTTACACCTGGGCAAAGTGGAACACCTGTAGGTTAATTCTTGCTCAAGGAAATTAGCAGTGCCCCTAGTGGGGATCAAACCCAGGAACTCTTGATCCCTAAGCATGCGTCCTAGCACTGGACCACTGATCCACTTACTATATAATAGAAAGTAGGTTGCTTGACAAAGGTTGTTTTTTCGCTTAATTTTGAACTCATCATAGGCATAATTTTCTATGAATTAATTCATAAAAGCCCATTGGCATTATTTTCCACAAATTCATGCATAAACCCCCTGCTTACGAGATATAATCACTGCAGTAATTGATTTCCATAAAAATTCAGCTGTTTTGGCGTAATTTGGGAAAGAAATTTTTTATCAAATGAAATGCCAGGAAAATATACCAAATGAAAAGTTCAAAATAAGTGAAAAACCTATCTTGAACAACTCACATAACATAAACTATGTAGCAAAGCTGTACAATCAACTCAATCTACAATCAACATTGATTTTGTTGAGTCCAATGAAAAGTCCTATGATAAAAGGAGTCGACAGCAAGTTTTATCCTAAATCTAAAATTAATTAAGCATTGATCTTTATGCAAAAATACATTAAACTCAGTATTTACTGTCTATTTTTGTCTGAGGCTGTAAATTGAGCTTAATCAGAAGACTTTGGCAAAACAAAAATACTAAACAAATAATTTTGTTTTCATAGGAATAAATACTTTGAAATTGTCCTTCAATGTTGTGGACTTACATGTTTCCCTCAAAACAAACAAGTCCAAACAAGTAAATCTGTGAGCTAATGCTCACTAGTGATACCCCCGCCAAAATCTAAAAATATGCGACAAACAGGAAGTAGACGAGCAAGGAGGATGAAATCGCTTTACACCACATGGGACTATGGGATGAAGCAATATGCAAAGTATTAGGCTGCTGCATGATATAGTTGCTGAGAAAACTGCGACGGAAATTTCGTAACGGACGCACGGACGGACGCACGGACGGACAAGGGTAAAACAGTATACCCCCCTCTTCTTCGAAGCGGGGGTATAATTAAAAGTACAAGAAAATGCCTTCTTTACAAAATTGATTAATAGTAACAAAGATTGTTAAAAACATGTGTATAACCATACACACGTAAACTCACAATTTATAATTATATATTGTGTATGGTGACATTTTTTTGTTTGCTTTTATAGACAAATATTATCATAAAAGCATATTTCGGTATATTTTAAGAGTTTAAGGAACTTCATGCCAATGGTTTGTTAGAGTTAAAGAAATAAAGCAACAACTTAAAGAAGCATTCTTAAATAAACAATTTTCCTATTTTGAATAAAAGCTATTTAGAAAACCTACAGAGTTAAATTGTCTCTATTAACATTTGGTTGGCACTTTAAACTGCTCTCCTAAAGTTCATTTACAATACAATTAATTCAATTAAGTAAATTGCTTTAATTTTCCAGTTAGGACAATTATTCTATCATCGTGTATTTTGTTCATTATTCATGTAATGAAAATAGAATCTATAATTGTACATTTTGCAGCAATATTAATCTATCAGTTTCAGTGTATAAGATTAAGATATTTTTGTAATTCCATATACATAAGAAAATGTACCAAATTGAAAAAGCAAAATTAAAAACCGTTAAACAATAAGTTTACTGCTTGTATTTCATTTTTAAATTCATTTGAAATACATATACTATTCAGTACAACGTAAATTGTGAATGTGAGAAATAATTTTCAGAGGTACCGTATAAACTGTCTTCAGACACAGGGCTCAACATTTCCACTTGTCTGTTCGTAATTACTAGAAAAAAATTAACCCAGGATAAGTTTATCTTCTGGCAGTGCTTGTCCTGCAGATCGAGTGAAACTTCAAGCCAAAATAATCAAATAAGCAGTTTTAAGGTAGAATACCAATAATACACATATCTAGAAATTAGCTTTTGGCTTCTTTCTTTATCATCAGGATCACAGCCTAGATTCACTGCCACAATATTTTAACTTTTTACTGTCAAATAATTTTTTTAATACATTTTTTTTGAAAATTGGGTAATGAGTAAGAATAGCACTATAAATTTGAAGGGGTATATGTCTTTTAAATGTAAAAATGAATTTAATAATCAAATTATTTTCATAAATGATGTTTAATAAAATTCACTATACTTTAATGAATGCAAATACATCAACTTTAATATGTTTACCTTGGCATTTTTACTTATATAACAAGTTAATCATAGGGAGACCCAACAGAAAATGTGATGATTTTCATCGGCTTTAAAAAACACAAGTCCGTATCCTTATCTTTTGACTATGAAAACTGTTTATGCACTCCAAGTTACCCATTAAATAATTTACCTTATACCATAAGGCAATGAATAAAAGAAAAAAAAAGAACTTTCACCACAAATAACTCCACAAAATGCCATTTCAATACATTGACCCCCTATTAAAAAAAATGTCAAAACTCTAGTGACCATTCTAATATGAAATAAGAACTCCTTAACAGTATATATTTTATTTTTAAATGCCATTATTGACTATTTAAAGCTAAAATAATGGTATTTTACAGTCCAAATGCATTAATCATCAACGACTTATTGATTACGAATTTGTTTGGGGACGAATCTGTTAGGGGACGAATCTTTCGTCCATTTTTTCAAATTGGATTTTTAAACTTCCGGTTTGAATTTTTGCATGAAATCTATCTATTTTCTTAAACAATTTGGTGAATAAATAATCTTTTTAGGTAAAATAAGAAAAATATTTATCATATTTTAAAAATGAAGCATTTACGCAATAATAAAGTATATCCGGTCTTTATCGATTTATATAACACCTACAAAAACTTCTTACGTAATTTGTTGACATGACCCAACATCACCCGAAGTTTGACAGCAGCTATTATGAGAATTCTGCCTTAAATACATAGACTTATCGAAAAACAACAAATTCAGCAAATTTCATTTTTGATATTGAAAACAATGATAAGATTGCTTTTCATTCCTAGAAATGGGCATCATATACAACATATAACATGTTTCTTTATGCTTCACATAAGTTCACAATTATTTGCACCTATCTTCAGTGAAGTACATGACAAGTTCAAATTGCAGCAGGATGAGTGAAAATTCCAAGCTGCTCATCCTGCAGGATGAGTTGGTTACAAAATATTTGTCAAGACCTGTATATAACAGAGAAATAAAGTACCTGTTCTGTAGTTATAGTTCTGGTGATAGAGGTCTGAAGATTAATGATCCATTATCTCATAGTCATAACCATTCATAACTTCACTAAATAGTAAATACATTCTAGTTCTGAAATAAGAAAGGGACATCACTATAAATAAAACAAGAAAGATAATGTGGGAGCCACATTAAAGCCGGATTTTTCTGCATATGGAAACATTGAGAACAAGTTTACGTTGTTACAAAAGAAAGTCATTTGATAAATTGCTTATCAGAAGAAAGACAAACGGCAATAATTAATCTTAAAGGAATAAAGAGTTTCATTAACTATATATGTATCCTATTGTATCTTTTCTGAGTATTTTGTTGGTATTTGACTAATGCTAGGTTTACATCTGGCCATGATTACCACGATGTCCCCGATTCCAGATCATCGTGGCGAACGTAACAGAGCGTTGAGTCGAATCGGGGTGATCGTGGGGGAGCGTAACGGAACGTGGTTGAATCGGGGACATCGTGGGCATAGGGACAGATTTTAAATCAAACTTAAATTTCACAACGATTGCCCCGATTTATTTTCTAATCGTGACGGAGCGTGGCTTTCGTAACAAAACGTAACGGAACGTACTGAAGCGTAACAGAACGTAACAGAACGTAACAGAACGTGGAGTACAATCGCAACAGATCGGGACCAGCGTGGACACATTCATCATCCCGCGTCGCTGGGAAAGAATTATTTATTGTTTAAATATCAAATCGTGACGTAAAACGTGGTCATTTGTCTCAAATCGTAGGTCAAATCGCAGGAGATCGCAACAAAGCGGCTTTGTCGTGGGAGATCTTAACAGGACGTAACGGAACGTGTTGGAGCGTGGAAGCCAATCGTGTTGATCACAACAAAGCGTAACAGAACGTGATGCAAATCGTGGGCTCGATCGTAGCAAAGCGCAGTAGAGCGCAACAAAACGTGCTGATTTCGTAAGGAAGCGTAACAGAACGTGGAGTATACCATTTAATCGTAGAGCTTCCCGATTTTTTTTGCCTCTGGCTAATCGGGGAGATCGTGGCCAGATGTAAACCTAGCATAAGATGGCATAAGACATGAAAACTATGGATGAAAATAATGCAAAGCTAATGATATGAAATTGGCGAGAGAATTTTGTTAGAAAAAACCTTGTATGGCAAATGGTGAAATTGTTGAAACAAAATGGCGGGAAAATATGACTGGAAAATGCCAGAATACTTGCTATTGGAGAGATCCAACATACTGAAAACTTTAACATAAAAAATAAAAAGGGAAATAATCCATATTTAAGCCAAGTAGAGTTGCCGTTACTGTCTAATTATTTCAACAGATGGTATGTAATCATTGTATGAAATTTCATAATAATCTAACCATAAATAGCAGAGATACCCAACAATTTGAAAGCTTTTACACAAAATAACAAAGGGAAATAATCCATATTTAAGCCAAGTAGAATTGCCGTTACTGTCTAATTATTTCAACAGATGGTATGTAATCATTGTATGAAATTTCATAATAATCTAACCATAAATGGCAGAGATACCCAACAATTTGAAAGCTTTAACACAAAAATAACAAAGGGAAATAATCCATTATTAAGCCAGGTGGAGTTACTGTTACTGTCTAATTCTTTTCAACAGATCGTATGTAATCATTGTATGAAATTTCATAAACATCTAACCATAAATGGCAGAGATATCCAACAATTTGAAAAATTTAATGCAAAAAAACAAAGGGAAATAATCCATTATTAAGCCAGGTGGAGTTACTGTTACAGTCTAATTCTTTTCAACAGATCGTATGTAATCATTGTATGAAATTTCATAAACATCTAACCATAAATGGCAGAGATATCAAACAATTTGAAATTGAATGCAAAAATTACGAAGGGAAATAATCCATATTTAAGCAAGGTAGAGTTGTGGTAACTGTCTAATTCTTTGCAACAGATGGTATGTAATCATTGTATGAAATTTCATAAACATCTAACCATAAATGGCAGAGATATCCAACAATTTGAAAACTTTAACGCAAAAAAAACACAAAGGGAAATAATCCATTATTAAGCCAGGTAGAGTTGTGGTTACTGTCTCAATCTGTTTATCACATGGTATGTTATCATTGCATGAAGTTTCGTAAAGATCTGACAATAAATGGCAGAAAAATATGCCAAATTAAAAACTTTAACGCAATTGTTAACGACACCAGACACCCGAAATTACAAAGGGCAATAATCCATAATTAAGCAAGGTAGAGTTACGGTTACTGTCTAATTCTGTTCATCACATGGTATGTTATCATTGTATAAAGTTTTGTAGAGATCAGACTTTAAATGGCAGAAATATATGGTACATTAAAAACTTTAACGCAATTGTTAACGACACCATCGTTGAAAAATCCGGCTAAAAATGTATAAATTGGAAATAACAAAGGGAGATAACTATCAATGTATAGTTCATTTGAAACTACCTCAGCGTAGACTAATCCAGAGATTTAGCCTTTCCAGATACAGAGAGTAGGTTGGCTGACCGCCGTGATATTACCTATACAATGTGTTGTTAAACCTTCAAATTCTGCAAGGAAATAATCCTTGTTTATATTTCATACATATTTTTAACAACATGACTATTATTTGACAACATTAAACATGCACTTCATTAGTATCCGTACCCATTTAAGACTTTGTTTGTATACATTCGTCAAGTTTTCGTCACTTTAATGAGTGACACTGGGCGTGCTAGATTGGAAATTCAGACTGTTAGAACTTGGAGAACTCCAATCGAATGCGTCGGAACTGTGTTTTGGCAGTGTTCTACCCATTCCATCGAAGTAGGCGGTGTGAACGGAATCGGTCGTGGTTTATTCATACCCAAGATGGCGACGGCTTCACTGCAAACATGTGATTTTGGTGTTTGAAAGCCAAAGTTGTTAAAATTATACTTTTGAACGATTGTTTACGATAACAATTTAACTATTTTCTATAAATAAAGGAAGAACCCAGTATATTTCCTATGGATTCAGTTTCGACATCCAATATCACTCATTTGGCAGAGTCTGTGGAAGAGTCAGAATTTGATTCTGGCACACTTCTGACAGCCCAATCAAGCACACCCACTGTAAGATATAGATGGAAAAAGAAAGATTGTACATGTATTATAATTATCAAACGGTTTGTAGCGCAGGCCTATAGTACTGATTTGTCAATCGAAATACCACGGGTTCGATTCCTGCACAGGTTTTTTTTTGTAATTCACCGACACCAGTAATTATTAGCAACACTATGACTTACTTACTACAATTAGCTCATTGACTGAATATCAATTATGTATCATTTCATGACATTTGTTGTCTCTTTATCATCATATTATCTTTATTCAAATTTTATAATGATTTTGTGACATAGTTAAAGACTGAATGACTTTCAAAAATGAAAATGCTCATTATGTAAGCAAAACACTTTAGTGGCAGGTATTTAAAATAAACAAAAACAAATGGAATCCGTACATCTACACGTACACAAGTATTTATAAAGCATGAACCAATAACATTGCAAAACAGGGTTTTATGCCTCTTTGTGTCATATTAATAAACCTTAAAGTAATATATTTGTGAATTTACAGAGATTTCATACGGAAATTCACGACTATGCATACAGTGCATGTTTAATGTTGTCAACTAATAACTTATCCTTAAAATCAGTACAGAATAAAAAGATAAGTTTAATAACTAAAATATACTAAGGGTTGAGTGGTTCACATGCTGAGTTTTCTCTATAGTGTGTCAATTTTAACCTGAGTTTGAACTACTATATAATAATAATTTCACTAAGACCTACAATTAATGGTGAGTTTTCGTATGCATGTAAATTATTGTACACATGTTTATAATGATCTCTGTGACTATAAATCGATTTTGTAAAATGGCATGTCATTGTACTTTAAATTTTGAATGCATTCTTTCATGGAGAAACATTAAGCCCACAATATTGCAATCTAAAATTTTACACTCGCATACTCGCTACTTTAGATCTGGCCTTTTCCAAGGGAAGGTCACGTTCAGGTGACCTTTTCTCATCATAATATTCATGACGAAATTGTTATGATACATAACTTGTTTACATCGTCTACATCACGCAATTTGAAATGAGCCGCCCAATCGCAGACTGTGAATAATACTGCTGTTAAATAAGCATGCAAACCTTGGTCTAAAAATAGAAATTACGAAATCAAAATGTGTTTAATAGTGTTTTCGTTTAGATGAAAGCTAGGCATTGATTGGTCGACACAAAGTTCATCTCGACGTGACCTACCACACAGAAAGTAGAGAGCCTGTACGACAACACTCTACAGGATATCTGTTTACGGAGAGTGACAATATTGTAGCACGGGTTCAATGCATTTATTCATATGAAAACAAAATTAATAGTTGAATCTGTGTATTTGGCGCGTGACTTACATCCAAAGACAAAAATAGAAAATAAATACTGAGAGTTAATGTATTCTTGCATAATGGTCAAGCTCAGGTTAATTTTGTGGTTCTATACTAACAGATTCAGTTGTCCTTACTTGGGTTAAGCTGTACATGGTTTGAGTGGTACAGAACAACTGAGAATCTAATGTTTTATGATCAATATATTAAAACAACTACAATAACAAAATATGATAACCAAAATAGACCTTTACATGTCTTTCTATCTTGACCTCTAGTTGTCCCCTCAAGACTTGGGTTAAGGTACATATCACACACATGATTCAGGATGTTTCTGTAAAACAAAAAACACAAACAAATTGGTATAAAAACCTCACTGATTGACAACTGAATGTGTTCAAGATATTCCAATTATGGCTGCAACGATTCACTGGAAAGACGATTTGATACCATTCGTTTTTATTTCTTCTGATTCAATTTTGTCAATTCCATTCAATTTTCCCTTCTTCCTTCAGTTGGTAAAGCTTATACCACGTGTACAGTAATACTTCCATTTGAGCTTACAACTAACTAATGTTGATAAAATAAAATTGTTACTTTTTACATTAATTTTATTCCAAGATCAATAAAGTAAATGAATTTTCATACTGCAGCGTGTTCAGTAACAACTGTTAGAGAATGTTACGAGTATGGAACAACTCGACCGGAAGACAACCTGTGAATAACTCGACTTCAAGTTGGGACAACTCAACCGGAAGACAACCTGTGAATAACTCGACTTCAAGTTGGGACAACTCAACCGGAAGACAACCTGTGAATAACTCTACTTCAAGTTGGGACAACTCAACCCATTAGTGGGGGATTGAGTTGTCTCGGGTTGAGTTGTCTTCGGGTAGATTTGTTCCATACTTTACGTTACAGAACGTTACGGAACATTCGAGGTAATAGAACAGGCAACTGATATGTTTATCACTAGTTTACCATTGTACAAAAGTCTTAAATCCTCACACCTTTTATAGACAAGTTTAAAAGCCAATATTGTATCATAAATCGCCGGTTCCAATTCAGTGAGATTCTATTTTCATTTCTTTGGAAAATTCTTCCCTTCACATATTTCATTAAAATCAAGCATGATAAATAATTTGTGCAGTGGAAACATTTACAACTCACAGCTAATTTAGACAAATAAAGACTTGAGATTAACTTAAAGTTGTTTATTCTGCCAAGTCATCCTAAAACACAAAATTCATAGAACACCCTTGCACCACTAGGACAGTATTCATAAACAGATGCTAGTATGATACTTACTTTATTTTTTCTTTTCAATATTTCAACAGTTTTAGTGATAACTTTTCCACTACTGTACCTGACTAACAGATCTGTCTTGTTCCTGAAAATAATAATATCACATGAAATACAGACTGACAAAAAACTGAAAAGATGCAGGCCAGCCTCAGTAAATTTGATGAATTTTGGAGAATCCCTAAAGTCACTCAACTGCACATGAAAGCACATTCTTGTACCCAGAGTTTAGTACATGGGTGAAAATTCAACATTTTCAAAATCCTGAAATTTCCAAATTTCATGTTTTTAAGGCCACACTACCATTACCTGAAAACTTTCACCCATGTTAGTAGGATTCTCGATACCTTGGGGTACAAGAATGATGAAAGCAAAGAATGATATAAAAACAGAGGTACTGTCAGTGTTGCATTATTACATTTCTTTGTCTTGAAGTGAGCCTACAAGTAGTAACGATGTCACAGGCTCACCTTCAGACAAAGAAATGTTATTGTTACGTCATGTGCTACTTGAATCCTTTCTATTTTTCAGAACTCGTCATTAATTTTTGAGGTAGGTGCATGATATAACCTTTTTGGATTGATGCGCCATTAAACCCAAGCAAATCTAATGTAGGTTACCTGCTTTGAATACCAGCCATATATTTCACTTGCCCTAACACAATGTTTGATAGCAGTTGCCGAACCCAAATACATGTTGTCAGGTGCAATCAGACGACCTATAATAACAATGTCAAGCCCTGTTCATTGACTGTTGCATGAACTTGACAAAAACAACATTTTGTTTACTAACTATATACCCTGAACAAAATAATGTTCAAGTTCCAGTGATATTTGACGTATGGAAACCATATTAATATCATGAAAATGCAAGCATGTAGATGTACATGTAAACCAATCTGATTAAAACCTGATATAAAATTTTCGCTCAACTACTTGCTAATTTAGATTTATTTTATTTATAGGAGTTAATGCCAGGTCAACACAATTAAGGTCATTTTATGGCATCCAGTGCACCTAGCCTAGCTTTCCTGAACCATTGTCTATAACCAGTACTCTCCTACACTTCCACAATGCTGGAAACTTCTCCATATTATCTAATCAATGGAGGAAAATCGACATTATTGTCAAATTTTCATGGAAGGGTATAACCTCCCTGGGTGGGATTCGAACCCACATCCCCTCGGGCACGAGATTCCAAATCCCGGCGATAATTTAGATCTAGCTGTTTCATTATTAGGGTCAAGTTCAGGTGATCTAAGTTTCTCCATCATAAGTAATTCCATGTTACAGGTTTATACATACACACATAGATATGACATAACTCTTTTGAATGAAATTGAAATGATTTCCCAAAACTTAATAAAAACCTACCTGGGCTGGATAACAAGACTGTCTATATACCACATGATCTATGTGCACCAGAATTACTGACCATTCCAGTAATCTACATTTACTTTAATCTCACTCATTACATGTCTTTAAAATGGACTTATCTGTAAACAAAAAAAAAAAAAAAAGCAATCATCAAATAATTTTTTTATACAATACATGTACCAAGTTTAAAAAAAAAAACATAAAAAGATAAAGCAAAGTTTTCAAAGTCTACTTCTAGTATCACTATTCACTCAACTCTTGACATAAACTTCATAAATTTGTATATGGCATGAAGTCAAGGAAAGCTCGGCCCATAGTCAAGTATATTGACTGTATATGAGGTCATATTTGAATTTACTGCAGACAGACATTTTAATGTTAATTTAAGTGACATATTTACAGTAAGTGCACGGGATTGTGTACTAAAGCAGTTTAAGTATGACAATATTATAATCAGAACAGCCTATAAAACTACCTATACCAAATTTAGAACCACGAACCATTACAGTGTAAACATCTGTAAGGTTATTGTAAAAATGACAGCAACAAAATGGATGAAAGGATTTAAAGTCGGTACTGTATAATATAAACAAGAGCTGTCAGAGGAGACAGCATGCTGGACTAAGTTAGAATTTGTCACATGAGATGTGGTTGATGATAAGGAACATCCAAATTTAATTTTTTGAAAATGATACCTTAACAAATTTAAAGTAAAAAAAATATATATTTTTTAAGAAAATTTTAAGTTCACCAGAGACAATTTTGAAAACATAATGTATTTTGAGTTATGAACCTTGTCACACGAGATGAGGTTGATAATAAGTAACATATATTTAAAGTTTGAAGTCAATGCCTTAAGAAACAAGAGCTCCGCTGGGCGGGGCATTATACGCCCGTGTGCAGTCCATGCTGTGTTCTATCTCATATAAAGTCCCTGTGACCTTGACCAATGACCCCTGGATCTCAGAATAGGTCCCATTCTAAACAGGAGGGCTATCCAAAGCAAAGATTTTGAGAACCTAGGTACAGCCATGGTTGATTTATCACCGACACAAAGTTTTCCCATACAAACTTCCAGTGACCTTGACCCTGGGGCCTCAGAACCAAAAGTTCTCGCCCTTGACCCAAAGAGTATTTATACATAAAATTTGGTGATATTAGGTAAAGTTGGTTGTTGGACAAGGTTTTTCCTCATGATTTTTCTTTTGACTTTAACCTTTAACACAGGGACCTAAAACCAAAGGGGCATATGCAAGACATTAAGGCTACCCTTAAATAAGATTTGGAAAACCTACAATGTAGGTACAATTATTATTGAGTTACTGTCCGGAAAATGTTTCAATATGAATTAAGTCCCTGTGACCATGACTTTTGACCCTGGGGTCTCCAAATCAAAAGAGAACATCAAATACCAAGGAGCTATCAACACATTACATCTTGACAAATTGGCTGATCCACATAAAATTTGGTTAACCTAGGTACAATCATTGTTTAGTTATTGTCCGGACAAGGATTTTCCACATGATGCCCCAGTAACCTTGACCTTTGACCCAGTTTTGACTCAAAACCAATTGGGAACATCCCTGACACATGAGCTACCCTAACATAAAATTTGGTGAACTAAATTCATGTTACTTATTAAATATAGCATTATTTCCCTTGTTTGCCATTTTGACTTTATTAATATATTGATTGAAAATTTGAATGAAGTCACTGCTTTGTAATTTGATATCTTCTAGATGATGGTTTAAACTTGACCCAGGGGCCCCAAAACCAATAGGGAACATCCTTGACACATGGGCTACTCTCACATGAAATTTGGTGAACTTAGGTGCAGTCATTGTTGATTTACTACACGGACAATGTTTTTCAATATGATGCCCCTGTGTCCTTGACCTTTGACCCAGGGGCACAAAAACCAATAGGACATAACCATGACACATGGGCTACTCTCTCATTGTTTGCCATTTTGACTTTATAAACATATTGATTGAACATTTGAAGTCACAGCTTGGTAATTTTATATCCTCTGGTTTAAGGTTTAAACTTAACCCTGTTTCCCCATAACTGATAAGGTACATCCTTGACACATGGGCTACTCTCACATGAAATTTGGTGAACCTAGGTACAGTCATTGTTGAGTTATTACCCGGACAATGTTTTTCAATATGATGCCACTGTGACCTTGACCTTTGACCCAGGGGCCCCAAAATCAATAGGGCATATCCTTGCCACATGGGTTAATCTCACATAAAATTTGGTGAACCTAGGTACATTGGTGGTTCAGTTATTGTCCGGACAAAGTTTTTCCATATTATGCCAATGTGACCTTGACCTTTGAACCTGGGGCCCCATAAACCTGTAGGGCACATCTTTGAAACATGGGCTACTCTTACATAAAATTTAGTGAACCTAGGTACAGTCGTTGTTCAGTTATGGTCCGGACAAGGTTTTTCAATATGATGTCCCTGTGACCTTTGCCTTTGACCCAGGGGCCCCAAAACCGATTGGTAACATCCTTGACACGTGGGCTACTCTCACATAAAATTTGGTAAACCTAGGTAGATTGGTGGTTAAGTTATTGTCAGGACAAGTTTTTTTCCCATATGATGCCACTGTGACCTTGACCTTTGACCCAGGGGCCCCAAAACCAATAGGGAACGTCTTTGACACATGGGCTACTCTTACATTTAATTTGGTGAACCTAGGTACATTAGTGGTTCAGTTATTGTCCGGACAAGTTTTACCTATTTTAAGTCCCAGTGACCTTGACCTTTAACCCTGGGAACCTCCTCCACCCAAGGGCTATCCACACATAAAATTTGAGGAACCTAGATACATCCTTTCTTGAGTTATCATTCGGACAAGCAATTGTCCACGGACAGACAGACAGACGGTTTTTCAAAACGGGCGTATAAAAATACAGAGTGTAGATTCTTATTGTATCCATCTGGATACTGTACTTAGGAAATATTTATTATTACTAAAAATATGCATTTTACATCATAGTTCATTATATTCCTTTTTGAGTATTGAACCCCTGGACAAGTGCATAATGATACCTAACAACTTGATTTGTTGAATTCACTTGACGGTGGACAAATGGAAATAATAGGAATTCCACACCTCTGCATTATGGGAGTATCTGATAAAGGCAATGCAGTCACAATCAAAACAAAAGCCTCATTTTAGTAAAGTACTGTCAAGCATACCCTGAACCCAGGTATAGGATTGTATACTCAGATACTTGGTACTGTTGTCACTGTCAGTATCTGTTATACATGTATATACCATCTAATATATACTGACTGTCCAATGTTTCTGCTGATCTGTATTAATATTTAACATGATACAGTCACCATGTAGCAAGAAATATGTTTTCTAGGCATGCATATAATACTCAAGTCTTTGGGTTTAACACTGTAGCAACACATTGTATAGGTCATACAAAAGGGTTTAGCAAACATATTCTGGAAAGGCTAGGTGACTGACAACTACCCTACATGATAAAGAACCAGTGGTAGGAGGGAGATTGGCCATAGAAATCATTTCATGACCAAACTCCAACAAAGTATGCCTCAACTGGAAATCGAATCTAAGACCCCTTGATCAGTAGACTTGAGGGCTACTTATTGAGCTAGCCAAACAGACTTGAATACAATAAAGTAACTTTATATGGGTCCCGGACAATTCAACCCCATGACAGCTCAACCCATGGACGACTCAACCCGAAGTAGGGACAACTCGACCTGTAAGTAGGGACAAATCATCCTGTGGACAACTCAACCTGTGGACAACTCAACACGTATAATGAATAATTTGTTGTAAGTTAGTTGTCCCAACCCCCTTTATACTTACTATTTTATTGGTTTTATGATGTATATGTCGAAAGACAAACCACACTTTAAAAGCTGTACATGTAATTGACTAAATTATGTCCATCAACTTTGCAACCATTGTCATCTTTATTTCTTCACCATCAATATTCTGCTCACTTGTGTAGACACATGTATACCATGAAAATAGAAACAATTGAAATACTTGAAACGAATTGTTCTGGTACACTTATGGTAAGTAAGCCCCATGCAGTTGCTAAACAAGATACACCAGTGGTTGTTAGATAGTACAATTCTATCTAATTTAATTTGGTTTGCTTTATGTTCCCTTTTTAAAAGTCAGAATCACATGGTGGATAACAAATATAACTATTGGGTTTATGTGTCATACAGCAACAAAGACAGAAAAAATTTCACAGAAAGTTGTGTTTTGGGTTGTTGAAATAAGTAATTATAGAGTTTATTCGTCGTACAGCAACAAAGAAAGAAACAATCACATTACTGGTACTTATTGTGTTTTGGGATGATAGAATAGTGATCTGTGGGTTAATGTCTCATACAGCAACAAAGAAAGAAAACAATCACATGACTTATTGTGTTTTGGGGGGGGGTGTATGTGTCATACAGCGACAAAGAAAGAAACAATCACATTACTTATTGTGTAATGGGATGATAGGATACCTTTGGGGGTGTATGTGTCATACAGCGACAAAGATAGAAACAATCACATTACTTATTGTGTTATGGGATGATAGGATACCTTTGGGGGGTATGTTTCATACAGCGACAAAGATAGAAACAATCGCATTACTTATTGTGTTATGGGATGATAGGATACCTTTGGGGGGTATGTGTCCTACAGCAACAAAGAAAGAAACAATCATATTACTTATTGTGTTATGGGATGATAGGATACCTTTGGGGGGGTGTATGTGTCATACAGCGACAAAGATAGAAACAATCGTATTACTTATTGTGTTTTGAGATGATGGAATACCTTGGGGAGGGGGGGTGTATGTGTCATACAGCGACAAAGATAGAAACAATCGCATTACTTATTGTGTTTTGAGATGATAGGATACCTTGGGGGGGTGTATGTGTCATACAGCGACAAAGATAGAAACAATCACATTACTTATTGTGTTTCAAGATGATAGGATACCTTTGGGGGGGGGGTATGTGTCATACAGCGACAAAGATAGAAACAATCACATTACTTATTGTGTTTCAAGATGATAGGATACCTTGGGGGGTGTGTATGTGTCATACAGCGACAAAGAAAGGAAAAAATCACATTATTTACCCATATTGTGTTTTAAAGGGTGTATGTGCCGGAAACTTCTCCATATAATCTAATCAATGGAGGAAAATCAACATTTTTGTCAAATTTTCATGAAAGTGTATAACCTCCCCGGGTGGGATTCGAACACACACCCCCTCGGACACGAGTATCCAAATCCCCGCGCGCTACCAACTGCGCTATCAACCCAGGTTACAAATTTACTAAGTATTTTCTATTACCTCTTTGAGGCAGTTTTTAGTTATATGATAGTTAATAACAGATTGTTACAATGTAAGTTGATATACTATGTCATGATTTTTAAAAGCCTAATCCTGATTGTGATACATAAATTCAAGTATACATTGCATATTCACATAGACTCAGTAGCTTAATAAACCCTGTGAAGAAAACATTGTTCTAAGAAATACGAGTAAAATGAAATAATTATGCTGCTTTTTTATAGAAATAATGTTGTATGAAGTCTTCATTTTTCAATACTTTTGAACGCACGTAGCTTCAACAGTTTAGTAAACTATTGAATTTATGTGTTTATATATTATTAAGATCTACAAAGATGACTATTTCCATTACATGTATAGACTGTATGATATCTTCTTTACACCATAATAAGTTGACAGTAGTGTATAATTTTTTAAAGCTCTAAACTGTCACTCATGAATGTAAACCTTAATTTTTGTTTACAGCTTCTGACTTATAAATAATGAATGCTTTTGAATTACACTATATTCTTTGTGTATCATTTCTGTACATTGAAAATGAGTAATAAATTATTACAAAAAAAGAAAGAAACAATCACATTACTTATTGTGTTTTGGAATGAAAGAATACTTTTGCGGGGGGGGGGGGGGGGTTGTATTTGTCATACAGCGACAAAGATAGAAACAATCACATTACTTATTGTGTTTTGGAATGAAAGAATACTTTTGCCGGGGGGGGGGGTATTTGTCATACAGCAACAAAGATAGAAACAATCACATTACTAATTGTGTTTTGGGAGGATAAGATACTTTTTTTAGGGGGGGGGGGGATATTTGTCATACAGCGACAAAGAAAGAAACATTTACATAACTTATTATGTTTTGGGATGATAGAATACTTTTCCGGGGGGGGGGGGGGGGGGGGGGGTATTTGTCGTACAGCAACAATGAAAGAAGCAATCAAAACAGTTATTCTGTTTTGGTATGATAGAATACTGACCTATTGGGTTAATTTCTTAATTCAGAGACAAAGAAAGACACAATTACAATCTCCTTAATGTGTTTTGGCTTAACAAATACTTAGCAATGGGGTTTATGTCTCATACAAGTACCTATATAGTTATGTTTTTACATAAGATGCTGTAATATTTACTTATTTATAATATTAACCTCTCACAAAAGAAACAAAATAAACAAAAAACTACTATGTACCTTAATGTAAATTATTCATTTTAGAGTGCAGTAAAATTGTTCAAAAATACAAATAAATGATCACACAATTTCTTACACTTAAAAAAGCCATTGTTCATAACTAACTACAAAATTTAATATGAAGTCATCATTATACACTGATTTTTTGTCCTAGGGATTTTTAATCTTACTTACAAAAATATTAATACTTTACAGAGACAAAAATAAGCTAATAAATTATGCCAACAAAAATATAATAAAATCAAAGCAAAAATGTAGCAAAAGTAATTTGAGAATAATAAAATATGAAAATAAGAATTTAGAAAATGAAAGAAGTAAAATAAAAATCCTAACCTATGAAGAGTGCATATAAAAAATCTATCAAAATTAAGGCAAAAAAGGAAGAAAAAATGATGAAAAAAGACAAAAAATAAAGTGAGAATTAAGAGAATTCTAAGACCCATCATGAACTAATTGTCAAAAAAAGAATGAAGGGATAGTCCCCAACCAAGACAACTTGTGATCCATCTTCATTCCGACATAGTCTTAGGGTCAGCCTAATAAAAAATGAAAAAAAAAATAAAATCAAGCATTAAGAGAATTGAAGACCCATCATGAACTAATAGTCAAAAATAAGAATGAAGGGATAGTCCCCAACCAAGACAACTTGTGATCCATCTTCATTCCGACATAGTCTTAGGGTCAGCCTAATAAAAAAAGTCAAGTAAAAATCCTAACCTATGAAAAAAAGATCAAAATAAAACAAGTTAAAACAAAAAAATAGCAAAATAATGAAAAAAAGACAAAAAATAAAATGAGAATTAAGAGAATTGTCAAGACCCATCATGAACTAATAGTCAAAAATAAGAATGAAGGGATAGTCCCCAACCGAGACAACTGAAGATCCATCTTCATTCTGACATAGTCTTAGGGTCAGCCTAATAAAAAATGAAAAAAAAAATAAAATCAAGCATTAAGAGAATTGAAGACCCATCATGAACTAATAGTCAAAAATAAGAATGAAGGGATAGTCCCCAACCAAGACAACTTGTGATCCATCTTCATTCCGACATAGTCTTAGGGTCAGCCTAATAAAAAAAGTCGAGTAAAAATCCTAACCTATGAAAAAAAGATCAAAATAAAACAAGTTAAAACAAAAAAATAGCAAAATAATGAAAAAAAAGACAAAAAATAAAATGAGAATTAAGAGAATTGTCAAGACCCATCATGAACTAATAGTCAAAAATAAGAATGAAGGGATAGTCCCCAACCGAGACAACTGAAGATCCATCTTCATTGTGACATAGTCTTAGGGTCAGCCTAATAAAAAATGAAAAAAAAATAAAATCAAGCATTAAGAGAATTGAAAGACCCATCATGAACTAATAGTCAAAAATAAGAATGAAGGGATAGTCCCCAACCAAGACAACTTGTGATCCATCTTCATTCCGACATAGTCTTAGGGTCAGCCTAATAAAAAAAGTCAAGTAAAAAAAGTCCTATTCTATTGAAAAAAATATTCGCACATAAAAATTTAAACAAAAATACTTAAAACAAAAAAACAAGTAAAATTAAAATCCTAATATGTAAAAGATGTGTAAATAAAAATCTAACACAATTTAAGCAAAATTAAAATAAGCAAAAATAATGAAAAAAGATGAAAATAAGAAAATTGAGCATTAAGAGAATTCTAACACCCATCATGAACTAATAGTCAAAAATAAGAACGAAGGGGTAGTCCCGCGACCGAGACAACTGAAGATCCATCTTCATTCCGACATAGTCTCAGGGTCAACCTATAAAAAACAAGTCAAGTAAAAAAAGTCCTAACCTACAGACAAATAACAATTGTATTCTAATTCAACAACCTAGTTTACCAATTTATGGATCAAATACATTACCGGTAATACATTGTTATTAATAGATCTTTGTTCTGACCTTTACTGTAGACATTTACCCTTCCCATATGTGTTCAATGTCTCCATATATGGAGGAAATGCAATCTTTAAAATATTTACAAAAAATACATGGGAGAGGTATAACCTGCTAAAAGACATCAGTGTATAAATTATGATGACATTCTACACATGTAATAAAATATATTATTGAAGAAGAGAAGCAAAAATATAGTACATATGATAATTACTTAATCACTATGATCATAAAAAACCTTAAAAATCTAAATTTACAAACAATAATCATTTTAAAGTAAAATGCAGTATGACTATTCAAAATAAACTTCAGTCTATGAATTCAAAAATTGTGTACATTTAACATTAATAACTTACTGATAGATCTAATAAAAATCAAAGGGCCCATAGCGCTGTCCAGACATGGATTTAACAGAGTAAAACTTGATAGTGTCATTAGAAAGAGGACTTGCGGGTCTAAAATTCACAAACAAACTGTATAACGAAGGATCATGGCACGTATATTGCCTGCAGAAAAATGTGTTTCAACCTCTCATGATTTTCTATGCTGCAGATATATGATCTATTTTTAGACAATGGAAAATTGCAGGCATGTCTATTTTTAGCACATTGGGATCCAGTTGAATGTAGAGAAACGGGTCAGAGGTTACATAACTTGTTATCTATATTTTAGCAAAGGAAGGGCGGTTTCTAAACCAAAAATGTTGAAACAGAATAAACAATGATATTTTCATGTATTGTGTGTTGACAACAACACTGCTTGATACTGCCATATATTGTTAACAAGGGACTACTTTTTCATGCCTTAGGTTAACCTAACTACATACCGTTGCGCTGAATCTGACTGTGCATGTCCGTCGAATGTCTACCTATGCGACATTTTGTGATGCGTTTCAAAATATGTCGCTTACTAAGACCTGAATTACTTATGCAATCCATGCCAAAAATTACTAGATCTGCTGTCTGACAAGTACAATTAGAAATTTAATGAACTACATAGTGAAGAACTATGAAGGCAGAATTGAAGACACTAAACTTATTACAGGGTAAGGCTGAAGAATTTTGTGATGGCCTTACGCTGCACTCAGAGTGAAGAGGATTAAATAAGTATGTAAATCCATGTAAATTTAACTAAATATTGCATGTTTTGGTAAAACTTTTTGAATAACAAAATAGTAAAAACCAGAGAACTGTTTGTATCATTTCAAGTAATATTTTATAATCAACTAGATGGGAGCCCATGCAAGAACCCACTATTTTTGTTGATTTTTGGCAATTTTTGCAAATATCAAGACGCTTTGTCAAAAAAGAATTGTCAATTTGATATGCCGGTATATAGGTGCTCCAGCAACAAACAAAAGATTTATTCAAAGCTGCGCAGTTTCATCCACAAAACAGGAAACTCGCAAATTTAATAGTAATTAGTTAAATTCAAGGGGGACAACACATTATATCTTATTATTGATTGAAACTTATTGCCACAACTGTTGCCACCAAAGAGTAAAAGGAATGAATACAGGAACCACTCTTAACACTTGAATAAACGTAATTAGTTGTGAACTGTGAGCACAGAGACTTTGGCACAAAAAAGGACCAGCATGTTTAATATAAAGATTCTTAAGATATTTAATAAAGATTAATTGTGATTTCAAGTTAGTTCAGAGATAAAATGAGTAGACTAGGTATAAATTTGTTTTTCTTAATAACTAAGTAAATGTAGTTTACAATAGCCCAATAAACTAAATGAACTTACAAGAAGAAAGAGAGAAAAATGTCCTATTGGATGTTTGTATTTGTGTCATACAGTAACAAAACAGAAATTGACATTTCAAACATTGATGTTTGGATTGATTAAATACAAACATTTAAAGTATGTGTGTCATACAGCAACAAAGGTCGAAAGAAAGTTAACAGAAATAGTTGTTCAAATAGAACAAATACTTACCTTTTAGAGCATGTGCCATATAGCAAGAAAGAAAGAAATATTCTCAACAGTTATGTTTGTATTGCTAGATCAAAAGCATAACTTTTGGTGTATGTGTCATACAGTGACAAAGAAAGAAAGAAACTGAACAATCACCTTTGTATTGCTGGATCAAAAGCATTGCTTTAGGTGAATGTGTCATACAGCTACAAAGAAAGAAAGAAACTTAACAATTAGGTCTGTAATTAAGTTCATATGTTCATTATTTTGCTATTTGAGTGATGAATAGAAAGAAATACTCTCAACAGATATCTGGCCAAAATACTTTTTTTCAGGCAATTGTTTCTTT
The DNA here is from genome assembly GCA_025267735.1 of Mactra quadrangularis. Classification (NCBI taxonomy): domain Eukaryota; kingdom Metazoa; phylum Mollusca; class Bivalvia; order Venerida; family Mactridae; genus Mactra; species Mactra quadrangularis. The sequence continues at coordinate 13,714,473 of CM046299.1, forward strand.
AAATGAAATGGGGACTTTTTTAAATCATAATATTGTAATTGTGTCGTGATGGACTGAATACATTACAAATGGCTTTATTATTTTTTAAAGTAAAAAACGTAGGAAAAGTGTCATGATTCTATATTTAATATCAACAATATTACAAATAAAAATTTATGGTGTCAAAGTCTAAAAAAACAATTTAATTTTAAAATCTATAAAAATATTAAAGCTAAAGCTATCAACAAACAGTAATAAAACAAGATAAATAAATGTAACCTTTAAGTGTCAAAAAAGTTCTTAATTAGTTGAATTTGTAAGAGATTGACAAGACAAGTCAACCAGTACTGTCTTAGCCATCGTATGACCAGCGAAAAATATACCCCTGATTGCCATTAGAGGCAACAAGGAGGCATAAAACCTACTGACCACCCGAAAAAATTGAGTGTTCAGGACAATGACAGGTGCTTTCCTGGACCAAATACATAGACAAGTCTGAGCAATGTCATTCACTTACAATATATTTATCAAAAATAATAGAAAAATATGTTTCAATTCTATACTAATGCATAATATTTCAATTACTCTAAAGCTTGCTAAAACTTAGACAAAAATTCATCAACAGAGTGAGCATAATAAGAACTTACAAGAAGAAAGAGAGAAAAATGTCCTATTGGATGTTTGTATTTGTGTCATACAGTAACAAAACAGAAATTGACATTTCAAACATTGATGTTTGGATTGATTAAATACAAACATTGAAAGTATGTGTTTCATACAGCAACAAAGGTCGAAAGAAAGTTAACAGAAATAGTTGTTCAAATAGAACAAATACTTACCTTTTAGAGCATGTGCCATATAGCAAGAAAGAAAGAAATATTCTCAACAGTTATGTTTGTATTGCTGAATCAAAAGCATAACTTTTGGTGTATGTGTCATACAGTGACAAAGAGAGACATACTCAACAGTTATTTTTGTATTGCTGAATCAAATGCATACATTTTGGTGTATGTGTCATACAGCGACAATTGATTAGATAATATGGAGAAGTTTCCGGCCTTGTGGAAGGGTAGGTGAGTACTGGTTATTGACAATGGTCCAGAAAAGCTAGGTTATGTGCGCTGGACGCCGTGAAATGACCTAAATTGTGTTGATACAGCGTTAAATCCAATAAATAAATAATAATAAATAAACATACAGCGACAAAGAAAGAAAGAAACTGAACAATCACCTTTGTATTGCTGGATCAAAAGCATTGCTTTTGGTGAATGTATCATACAGCGACGTAGAAAGAAAGAAACTTAACAATTAGGTCTGTAATTAAGTTCATATGCTCATTACTTTGCTATTTGAGTGATAAATAGAAAGAAATACTCTCAACAGATATCTGGCCAAAATACTTTTTTTCAGGCAATTGTTTCTTTAAATGAAATGGGGACTTTTTTAAATCATAATATTGTAATTGTGTCGTGATGGACTGAATACATTACAAATGGCTTTATTATTTTTTAAAGTAAAAAACGTAGGAAAAGTGTCATGATTCTATATTTAATATCAACAATATTACAAATAAAAATTTATGGTGTCAAAGTCTAAAAAAACAATTTAATTTTAAAATCTATAAAAATATTAAAGCTAAAGCTATCAACAAACAGTAATAAAACAAGATAAATAAATGTAACCTTTAAGTGTCAAAAAAGTTCTTAATTAGTTGAATTTGTAAGAGATTGACAAGACAAGTCAACCAGTACTGTCTTAGCCATCCTATGACCGGCAAAAAATATACCCCTGATTGCCATTAGAGGCAACAAGGAGGCATACAAGAGCTGTCAGAGGAGACAGCATGCTCGACTTAGTTAGTGTTTGTCACAGGAGTAAAAATATGTATAAGGAGTTATAAACCTAGTCACATGAGATGTGGTTGATAATAAGAAACATATATTTAAAGTTTGAAGTCAATACCTTAAAAAATAAAACAGTTGCAGTAAAAACAAACATTTTTTAAAGAAAACTCTAAGTTCAAGGGGAGATAATTCTGAAAAAAAAATATATTTGGAGTTATACACCTTGTCACATGAGATTTGGTTGATAATAAGGAATGTACATTTAAAGTTTGAAGTCAATACCTATTGAAACAAAACAGTTGCAGTAAAAACAAACACTTTTTAAAGAAAACTCTAAGTTCAAGGGGAGATAATTCTGAAAAATATATTTGGAGTTATACACCTTGTCACATGAGATTTGGTTGATAATAAGGAATGTACATTTAAAGTTTGAAGTCAATACCTAAAGGAATATAACAGTTGCAGTAAAAACAAACATTTTTGAAAGAAAACTCTAAGTTCAAGGGGAGATAATTCTGAAAAAAAATATTTAGAGTTATGAACCTTGTCACATGAGATGTGGTTGATAATAAGAAGCATATATTTAAAGTTTGAAGTTAATATCTTAAGAAATAACAAAGATATAGGAGAAAGTATTTTACTGCACAAAAACTTTAATCTGTGCACAAAAACTTTAATCAGTTCAAGGGGAGATAATTCTGAAAGAAATGTGTTTGGAGTTATATACCTTGTCACATGAGATGTGGTTGATAGTAAGGAACATAAATTTAAAGTTTGAAGTTAATATCTTAAGAAATAACAAAGATATAGAAGAAAGTATTTTACTGCACAAAAACTTTAATCAGAAAGGTGGACGCGGACGCGGACGCCGACGCCGACGCCGACGCTGGGGCGAGTAGGAGAGCTCTACATTACTACGTAAAGTCGAGCTAAAAACCTACTGACCACCCGTAAAAATTGAGTGTTCAGAACAATGACAGGTGCTTTCCTGGACCAAATACATAGACAAGTCTGAGCAATGTCATTCACTTACAATATATTTATCAAAAAGTAATAGAAAAATTTGTTTCAATTCTATACTAATGCATAATATTTCAATTACTCTAAAGCTTGCTAAAACTTGCACAAAAATTCATCAATTGAGTGAGCATAATAAGAACTTACAAGAAGAAAGAGAGAAAAATGTCCTATTGGATGTTTGTATTTGTGTCATACAGTAACAAAAAAGAAATTGACATTTCAAACATTGATGTTTGGATTGATTAAAGACAAACATTTAAAGTATGTGTGTCATGCAGCAACAAAGGTCAAAAGAAAGTTAACAGAAATAGTTGTTCAAATTGAACAAATACTTACCTTTTAGAGCATGTGCCATACAGCAAGAAAGAAAGAAATATTCTCAACAGTTATGTTTGTATTGCTGTATCAAAAGCATAACTTTTGGTGTATGTGTCATACAGTGACAAAGAGAGATATACTCAACAGTTATTTTTGTATTGCTGAATCAAATGCATACATTTTGGTGTATGTATCATACAGCGACAAAGAAAGAAAGAAAGAAACTGAACAATCACCTTTGTATTGCTGAATCAAATGCATACATTTTGGTGTATGTGTCATACAGCGACAAAGAAAGAAAGAAAGAAACTGAACAATCACCTTTGTATTGCTGGATCAAAAGCATTGCTTTTGGTGAATGTGTCATACAGCGACAAAGAAAGAAAGAAACTTAAAAATTAGGTCTGTAATTAAGTTCATATGTTCATTATTTTGCTATTTGAGTGATAAATAGAAAGAAATACTCTCAACAGATATTTTCTATTGGGTGTTCGCATTTGTGTCATACAGCGTCAAACAAGAGCACTGCTGGGTGGAACATTATATACCCGAAAGTGTTGTTTATTAGTTTAGATGAAGCATTTGTAAGACATGAGAATATTTCAGATGAATATCATATTATGAGTAATTGTGGAAAACAAGTAGACAAAAAGTTTAAAGATAATAGTGTCCTCGACATTATGACCCCAAATCAATAGTGGTGTTCTACCCACTAAGGACAATCAACGCCAAAAAGGTTGACATTAACTTAACAGAAATAGTTGTTAAGTTTGATTAAATAGGCCTACTTTTTGTCTGGTACATGTGTCATACAGCGACAAAGACAGAAATAAACTTAACAATTATGTTTGAATAGCTGGACCAAATGAGTACCTTATTGTATTGTTTGTTTTAGCATTTCAATGTGGTTTATTGATGTGTCATACAGAGTTCAAAATAGAACTAAAGTAAATTGAAATTGCTGTTTGGATTGGTCAAATACTTGAGTTTTGAGTATATGTGTCATACAAGGACAAAGATGGAAGTAAACAGAGAGGAAAAAACTTTCCTATGGGATATGTTTGCATAATAAATGCATCAGAAAATGGATGCTTGACTTGATCAAATAATTTACTTTTGAGTATATTTGTTGTACAAAGACAAAGAATGAAGTAAAAAGAGAGTTAAGAAACCTTTCCTATGGGATATGTTTATCTAATAAAGCCACAACCACAGAAATGAACATATCAGATATGGATGCTTGACTTGATCAAGTAATTCATTTTCTTTTAATACATGTGTCATACAGCAACAAAAGATAGAAGAAAAACAAAGAATATTGAAAACTTTCTTTCAGAATATTTTTGTGTCATAAAGCAACAAAGACAGAAATGAACTTATCAGAAAACAATGCTTGCATTGGTCAAATACTTGCCTTTAAGTATATGTGTCACGTGCCAAACATTAATGATGTTTTTAGCAGATCAAATTTATTGATGTGTCATATTGTGGCAAAGTTAGAAATAAAAAGAAAGGAAATTGTTGTTTGGATTGGTGAAATACTTGACTTTTTGGAAAATGTGTCATACAGCAACTTTCTTATTGGAAAGTTTTGTGTCATAAAGCAAAAAGACGGAAATGGACTAATCAAATATAAATGCTTGGATTGATCAAATACTTACCTTTAAAGTTTATATGTGTCATACAGAGACAAAGAAAGAAGTAAACTCAACATTTGTTTTGTTTGGGAGAATCTAATAATAGCCTAACTAGCAACAAAGATATAAATAATCACAACAAATATTTGAATTATAGTTGATCAAATTCATTCCTACTGGGTATGTTTTTGTATGTACTTGAGAAATATAATTAAAGTAGTATTTTCCTTAGCTCATGAGTATATGTATCAAACATTATAAAGTTTGTTTGTTTGTTTTTGAAGGTTTAATGCCAAAGCAACACATTAAATAGGTCATATAACACCCTATCATGATATCGAACCAACAACCCCTAGATCAGTATACTCGCATGCAACCAACTGAGCTAGCCTGGCTACTGAAGGAAGATGAACAGAAATGGGGCTAGTAAATATGTTAACTAGATAGTACTTGTTGTTATTTTATGCAGGTTTTGTGAGTCAAAGAGAATAACAAACATGTATAAAGCTATGATATTATTTTGTAACATGTATGATATTTTGAAATTAATTAATGCAAAGTGAAAATATCTCAAAACCTTTGATGGGTACTGTATATGGCTTTAAAAATACTAAGTATATGTACAAGCACCAGACACTATCAATTATTCGGATGCATACAATTAATAGAATTTATTATATTTAAATTATACTAATGAAGAGAAAAAATAGCAAATCAAAGTTTTAAGTTTTAGATAGTTTTCTGTTGAACCCTGTTTAGTGTTACTAAAAAATAATTATTTAACCAGCCCAAATGAATGCATTTACCTTCATCATTATACATACCCATGTAAACAAGATTCTAAAATACTAAGTTGGCAAGAAAAAGATAACCAAAAGTGTTTTATGTTCAACTTATCACATGAACTCCTCAACCTGTCACTGTATACTAAATATTTTCTTTGTTAGTTTGTTTTTGCTGGGTTTAATGCCAAAGCAACACATTGTATTGGTCATATAACAGCGGTCAGTCAACCTACTCACTGTTCCTAGAAAGGCCTAGAAAGTGAATACTTACGTGAGTGACTGACAACTGCCCCACATAATTGAGAATCATTGGTAGGAGGGAGAATGGCCGTAGAAATAATTTCATGACTGAGCTCCATGACAGTATGCCCCGACTGGGATTCGAAACCACAACCCCTCAATCAGTAGACTTGCGTGCTATCAACTAAGCTAGCTGGGTGGCTTAAAAAATAATACCGTATGGTATGCTTTTTATTTTGAACTAGTAACAACAACTGCTTAAATCTTCTTCAATTTTTTAGCTTTTTTTTATTTGAAGTCTGAACAAAGCATATCAATTCATTGACTTCCTTGTTTTGTTTTGTGTGCAAAGTTTGATCCCGATCTGATCTTTATGCAGGAATATTCATAACAATGAATATGAATGTAGTATTAATGCTCGACAAAACCGAACTGTGTATTTAGTCAAAGCCTGTAATTTTTACACATGGATATCTAAGTGTACAATGAGTGTCTATTACGCAGAGGCCATACAGGTGACTCAGAGGATTATACTATGTAAATTGATTGTTTATGTTGAATTTCCTACATGCCAAAGGGTAGAATAGGTGTGGTATTGCTTTTTGTTGGGATATGTTCGGTAGCTAATTATTAGATGCAAATGTGAAAGGTCAGATCTATCCGGGTCAAACTGTACACACATTGTATGTATGCATAAGATCAGGTAATGAATTTAAGTCATTATAACTATCGAGATAGTTATTATATATGAAGAGAAACAAACAATTTGTATTTGTAATTTCAACAAAAGGGGTTAACGCTAGTATGTCATGTAAAGACAGAACAGTGCCATCCATAATAACCTTTACATTTTTGTAAATGTGTGGTTTGTTTCTAAATTTTTACAAATACATGAAACTCAAAACCACACCTTTAGACACATGTGCATGTATAATAAATATAATTGTATTAAGTATTGTAACTCCCATTTCAAATGTTATAATCTATTATAGCTACCGTAATGTGAAAAAACATCTGAAATAAAATGTAATTTATATAAATGAACGAATCAGCTCCTTCACTAGAGTAAAGATTATTTTGGATAGCACAGTCTTGACTTTGCAATATAAACTAAAAGTAAGTATAAAAATCTTAGCGTATTTTCTTCTCTGTAACTATGCTGGTCCAGGCAAACTGGTCCAAGCAAACTGGTCTTCTAATTTCTTCCCCCCAATCATCCAGTGAGTACCATTCCTTCAAAAAGTTGAACACTGCTTGATAAGACATCATAATGTAAATATCCTGAAAACAATTGATAAAAATAATAAATACAAGAAATGTAATGTGGAAACCACATTAAAGCCGGATTTAAAAAGTTTAAGGCAAAAATTTCATGAGTTTAACGCAAAAATTTCAAAGGGAAATACATTTTGTAATCCATAATTCAGCAAGTTTGAGTTGAGGTAACTGTCTTATATTCTATTATATGATTTTATATGTAATCTTTGTTTTAAAGTTCATAAATATTTAACCATAAATGGCTAAGATTTATAACAATTTGAAAACTAATCAAAAATTTCAAAGGGAAATAATCCATAATTAAGCTAGGTAGAATTGCAGTAACTGTCTTATTCTTTCCAACAGATGGTATGTAATTATTGTTTTAAATTTCAAAAATATTTAACCATAAATGGCAACAATTTGAAAACTTTAATGAAAAAAATCAAAGGGAAATAATCCATAATAAAGCCAGGTGCAGTTACCGTCTAAATCTTTTCAACAGATGGTATGAAATCATTGTATGAAATTTTGTAAATATCTAAAACAATAAATGGCAAAGTATTCCAACAATTTGAAAATTTTAACGCAATAATTTCAAAGGGAAATAATCCATTATAGTTTAGTCAGGTAGAGTCACCGTTAGTACGGTCTTACTCTTTTCAACAGACTGTATGTAATCATTCTATAAGATTTCATAAACATCTAATCATAAATGGCACAGATATCCAACAATTTGATAACTTAAACTCGAAAATTTCAAAGGGAAACACTCCATAATTAAGCCAGGTAGAGTTGCGGTTACAGTCTAATTCTTTTCAGCAGATAGTATGTAATCATGGCATGAAGTTTCATAAAGATCTGTCAATAAGTGGCAGAAATATACTATGCTAAATTAAAAACTTTAGCGCAATTGTTAAAGACACTGGACGCTTGACTGCACATCCACCCACCAGTCTTAGCCCAAATCATAAGACCAATTTTTTCACTGAAAAACCTGGCTAAAAACTACATAACCATTAGATCTGTGTTAAACATTAAGGTCAGGGTAGAGACCCCTACTTTAAAGTCATGAACCGGTACATTTTGGAATTCTCTAGGGGGTTCTTGCCCCCCTAAGGCCCCACTGGATTCGCCTATGGTATGAATACTAAAAGTTAATGATGTAAAGTAATTTTCTTGAAATTATGATCAATATTTTTGGGACATAGCAACACATAGTCTACATGTAGATCACATCACACTTAACCTGTTTATTGGCACATACTTCCTTCATTGACTTTCAGCTTCCATCCTCATTAAGAAACAGAGGTGGGAGGGCAAATGGCCATAGAATTTTTTTTAATGACCAAACTCCATGAAAATATGCTCCTTCTGGGAATCCAACCCAGGACCACTTGGATAGAGATAATATTTTAAATGTTAAAGTCTTTGATGTTTGCATTTTTAAGAAATATCATTGCATAGCATAGTGAGTCTCATTCTCGTACCCAGAGGTTATCTTCTCAATCTATCTCGAGAATATTGATAACCTCTGGGTACGAGAATGAGTGAGTCTGTGTCTAGACATGATCTGTCTGCTGACAAGGTGACATGCATGGCCAAGTTTAGTGAATTGCCTCCTTTGCTTACAACATTTTTGCAGCTTATAGTACACTCTGGTCCGTCAATTCTTTGTACAATAAAATTACCCTAAACTTAATTTTTCGGAGGCAGCATATTCTCGGACAAATGTAATGTTGAAGACGAGTTTTTCTGACTTGAAAAGTCTGTGTATAAACATCAACATGTTGATGTCATTTACTTTAATATTAATAACAGTATTGATTGAGTGCCTTCGATAATCGATTGTTTATGTACTTGTGCAGGATTTACATAAAATGAAATCATTTTGTTGATGATTGGTTTTAGTTAGATTTATCTCCAATAATTCATAATTACATGACACTAAACAAAGATCGACAAAAAGAAAAGCATACTCTTTCTGAACTTCAGCTATTAACAAGAATATCGCTTCTGGTCAATCAAGTTTTCTTTACATTGCGGATCAACCCAAACAAATCCTAACCCAAAATTGATTTGTATTTAAAATACTGATCGTTAATAGTTCCCACTAATAGAAAACTGAAGTACATATATTGGATATTCTAACCGCAACAGTTACTTCCCTTTGATTGAAAAAGGACATAACATGACGTATCTGGTGTAAGGCATTCCCTTAAAGGAATGTCAAATTATGATATTGTTCGTCCACATATTATAATTTATCATACTGAAATGGAAGCAGTAGAATATTGATTTGGCAATACAAAATATCAAATTATTTGTAGACGATGGAATTTATTTGTATGACCGTCATGGATCGATATTTTGTTCGATACGGAAACGTTCGATCCGATATATCTATCGAACCTACAATACCGGTATTTGATATATATTGTATACCAGTGTAGAGCCCTAATGCTACTGACTGAGCTAGCTGGGGGGGGGGGGGGCTTATGAGAAATAGGGTTCAATTAATTAAAACTAACAAATACTCACATAAGACTGACACTGTCTTGTATGTTCACCAGAGTGTAGACCATAAATCATAAATTACAATCAACCATTTATTTTGAATACATTTGCAGTATGTCAGAGGATATACAGTTTCAGATCTGAAAAAAAACCATAATTTCTATAATTCATATCAACTAATTGTTCATACAATGTAGTATAGTCAAAGGACGATGGGGGGTAAGTGGGATCAGGACACCCCATAACTAATCCAAAATGTACCTGATCATTTGTGTATTTCTTATAATGTGGTTGTGTTCGTAAGTTAGAAAAAGTTCTGACCCCCCCCCCCCCCCTAGAAAAATCCTGGATCTACCCCTGTTAGTGGTGATTGTAGGTGATTATACACCGATTTCCAACAGCCTTGCTGTTTGATTAACAATTTAGCGGGGCAGTGGAGTGTCTCACCACCATGGAGAGCCAGGTTCGATTCCAAAATCAAAGTGATGACAGCCTGATTTGGGGTTTAGACCCAAATAAACTATCACAGTTTCTATAAGCAGTTGAATTTTGAAATTTATTCCTTGAACCATATTGAAGTTGAAGAGCTACAAAACTCTAATCTAAGAATTAGATAAGGTCTATTGACCTAGAAAACCAGTCTCGGGGTAAATAAAAATCACATGTAAAGAATTATGGACATGGTTAAATTTAAAACTAATTTTGAACAACATTACAGATTCCGTCATAAATAAAAGAGAATTGCACGTTAGATACACAGCTTAAGAAGCTCGTAGACAACATGGTAAACAAGCACATGGGAATGACACCCCCCCCCCAACCTCTCTCTCTCCATTCAGTTGCATGGCAATGACACGAGGTCGAGGAGCAGGTCCAAGGAAGTCGCGTGGACGCAACTTTGACGTTCAAGATTAGCAGTTTATCGCTCTCTTTCTCTCTAAACGGTTACATATCGGATAAAATAAATATAAAGACTTACCTAAATCCACATATTAATCCAAAAAACATCGATATAAGAAAATAAATTAACTGCGCAAAGGTAATTATTCCACACATTCTCCATTGAAGAAAACCTCGGGCTGTGTGTATAGAGCGACAAAATTTCAGCCAATCAGATTCAATCATTTACTCCATGTGATTACTCAAATAAGCGCAAAACCGGTTTTGGATTTGTCCGTTTTGGGGGGTTACACATAAGTCCACACGGTTGTGTAGTAGCATTCGGAAAACCCGCTCGGGTGATTCCTTAAACTGATGATCAGCCGAGCTGTTTTCCGAGGTAGTTCCGAATATCTCAATTGTTTTATTCAGAAAATATAAAAAACATTTCTGAATTATTAATCCATCCTTTCTTTGACATTCAGACTATACTTTTGCTAAATCGACTCGCCAAGTTAAAAAAAATCATAGTAATTCACAGACGAATTAAATGGAATACTTTTGATGTCAATAATACAATGAACTAATCTACGACAGGGGATGATCAGGATGACAATAAAATATATTTATATTGATAAGTTTTATGAGTGTATTGTTGGACGAGTGGCTAAAAGTTCTACCATTACAAACAAGAGTGACCAAGGGGTGCGGGTGGTTTATCCATCATGCTATTTTGTTGAATTGAATTATACAACTTTTATTTGGATATTGCCTACCTCAGAAATGGATTGTTTCATTTTTAATGTTTACCCAAACACGTTTTTTGTACGCGCTCAAATCGACGTAAGTCGGAACTCCAATTAAAAGAAATAAATCATACTGTTTTATGCACACATACCGCTTAGAAAAACCTAAATATTTTAAGTCTGTCTATTACACCATTTGTAGTGCACTCGGAAAGGGTCGGCATGTTTCCTTTGTCTGGCCCGTGGTTAATAACGCTCACGAAAATGCATTCGTTGTTCAATTTCAACCTTAGATTTGCATTTAATTCACCAAAAATTTAGATCTATACATTTGTGCTCCATTTTCGGCTCTCAGTAACCGTTGTTTGAGCAAAAGCGACGGAGAGGGTGTGCGACATGGGTTTGACCATGAAGGCATTAAAGAAAGTTTAATAGTGCTTAGTAAAAGTTTGTTCCTGATACATCACTGGTCTAAATAATTGGTCATTTAATGAATAAGATAAAATAAAATTTAGCTAGGAGCAGTAGCCCAGCGATAGGAGAGATCTAGAGGTCCTAGGTTTGAATCCTACGAGGGGCATTGCTAATTTCATTGAGCAAGAAATTTACCTACGATTGATTCACTCGACCCAGGTGTAAAAAGGTATCAGCGAGTGTGGTTTAGTACCGTTGCGCCAATTTGTCGGTTGCACTAATAAGTAAAAAGACTCCCAGGAAGATTGATCGATAGTTATCAGTAGCCCGACGACCAGGGGTTATAGCTGTAAAGTCGATGAGCGTGCGTAAGCATGAAACGCACACTAAAAACTGCCATTACAAAATAAATTCACAGTAACAACAGTAACAACAAGAAGATCAATCTTACTCGGCTGCTCCAGCCAGAGGTATGTTGAAAAATACAGCGTTAATATAGATCTAACTGTTGTTCCTGATGTATACGCGGATCTAACGGGGGGAGGGTCAAGAGCTCCGGACACATCCCCCTGATGTGATTTCCAAAATGTACCTGTCAATAAATGTATTTCTTGTGTAGTTTTAATATCTTTTATGTCGCATTATTCTTCAAAAAGCGTATAATGTCGTCCTATATCCGCCTCTGGTTGCTGTATTATACATAGTGGGCCGATTGCATAATTCTAGTTTAAAGATAATCTCGAGTTTAAACCAGAGTTTAAACTCGAGCCATTGCATAAATATAGTTTAACTAGTAGCAGTCTAAGGACAAAACTGGATGGATTGCATAAATACAGATTAGACAAAACCAGAGGTGTGTTCAACAACAGTAGAGAGATGGGAAAATCTCGGCAGTAGGTATAGAAATAAGGAAAACTTCCGAGGGCTCCGGATGAGCATGATATTAACCACGTGACATTAACTTTTTTCCGCGTAAAATCAACGCCATTTTGAATGATTGCTGTTTATGCTATAAAAGGTAAGGCATACTATTTAAACATTGATTTTACGTATGTGATTTGTTGAAATGCACTTTTTTAATAATTTGATTGTGGCTGATCTTAAAAAATCACTCGTGCAATACGTGTAATACTTTAAACATTTGATGTGGATCAATTGAACTGCTTGTGTGATTTGACCCATTTTTCCAAATTGTTACATTCTGAGCGCGCAAAGAAAATTGCATTTAATTTAATGAAATATTGAAATTTGTGGCACAAATCGTGCTGGGCCTACTAAAATTGTAACTTTATCTGTTTCAGCGGAACAAAATCATTCATGAGGTCTACCATGGGTCTCTGGTTATAGGCCTACACATAATCATTATGGCGTCACGTAACCGTTACTAACGCTGTTAGGGAAGATGAGTAATGAATAGGTAATCGTACATTTATGGTTATTTTACTAGTAAAACTTTTATTGCTTGGTGTCGTTTTGCGTAGACGTGAGTTCTAAAAGCTTGATTATCACTGTTTTGGTATGGTATTTGATTCAAAATAAATAAGAAATGAAGGACTATGAATTCTTGCCATGATAAAAAATACTCCGATATGGCAATAGAAAATAAATATACTAAGGTTTTCATTTCCATCCGTTCCAGAAGCCAAAAGCTTTCTGACCAAGAAATGCTTATCAAAATTTGTTTGTGATGTTTACGAATGCCCAGTACGTAACGGTACAGTACGAAAACACCTAAGCGCGAATCAGCAATTCATTGTCGACAAGACGCTTATATTTGTTCATAAACGAGCGTCGTCTGAAACTGAATGTGTGAAATGTTTACAATACAAATTAAAGATGTTGAAATGGTGTTAAAACCGTCAAAGATAAGTATGGTGTATCTTAGTGCCTCGAAAATTCAACATAGGCAGATCTTTTAGTGATATTATTGCCTGAATTTTTTTATAAAGGGCTGTTCATACCAAGATCAAATATCAAAAATACATCCATCCACTCACCCACCCATTTTATCAAAAATTTGGATGAAAAGCTAGTAATTTACTTTCAGAATCTGTTGCCTTTGTGCAGTGTGAAGTATGCAGTACTGTAGTTGATAAACATTTTCAACAATGTGGTTCAAAACAGAATTTAGGCAGTTAGTGAGGCTGTTAGATCAGTCCTGTTCTAAGCACTCCCTAACTCCCCGCACTACATTCAGGTACCAAAAAACCCGTGCAAACCTCCTGACACCTGGAGGCGACGCCTATTTTTGCTGTTCTAAACACAAACTCCCTAACTCCCCGCAGCGGTTCCCTTTGTTAAATCAATAACCACTGCCACCACAAGTAAATTTGTCCCTCAGAGAGCTGAATATTTTTTGTTCATCTTTTCTGTTACACTTCAATTTTCTCTAAAAATTGAGTCTTCTTGTAGTCTTTATGATGTTCAAAGTACATGAAGATAAAAAATAGTTTTAATTAATAATTTGTAAAAATAACAAGCGTGACATAAGCACTGTTAGGAGTTAGGGTATTCTATAAATAGACGGTATCACTAGTGTCTTATGATTTATGTGTTGGCAGTGATGAAGTAGCAAAGCTTGACGCAATGATTGGGAGGAGTTTGAAGCACTCCCTGCTTCCTTTCCTGGAGGCCAGACTGCTAGAAAAATTATCTTGTGTCATATAGCACCGAGGTGGGATTGCCAGCGTTGGTGAATATGACTTAACATTATAATTATGGAATTATTGACACATTACTGCTTGGTTATGATGGGGAGTGTGTTACTTGTCCGCAGTCATGTTAACTTTATCAAAAGCTCTTTTCATTATAGTGAAAGCCCTACATTGGAATCATCAACAGTTTTTTTCTCATACCTAGGCATTTGGTGTAGACCTTGCAAAAAGTTATTGTAGTATTTTCTGCCACTGAACACAAGCACGCTTATAAAATGTAGGAGCAGTAGTCCAGTGGTAGGACGCGCTTAGGGATCAAGAGGTCCCGGGTTCGATCTAGGGGCACTGCTAATTTCCTTGAGCAAGAGATTCACCTACAATTGTTCCACTCCACCCAGGTGTAAATGGGTACTGTGAGGGATCGCCTGCCTGAGGGTGATTTCAGTGACCGTACAAGATTATCAGTTATCGTACAAGATTTGTAAAGTCGGCTGAACATGTAGATGGAAGCAGACTTTAAACGGCACTTTTAACTTTAACTTTAACACTTAGCAGTGTATTTAACAACTTTTGCACCATATTCTACTGGATGTAAACAAAAACCTGTTACAAACACAAGGATGAGTTTTTTTATGAAAAAGGCTGATGTTTTATAGGACAAATTGTTTGATTTTAAGTTTTTCATATGATCTATGAACAGGCATTGTTACTTGATAAATGTTTTCTATGAACAAAAATACATTTTAATAGATTTGATATGTTGCCACTGGTAGCTTGACCATTTTGCACTCTCTTTGATGAAACTTCCTGGAATATTTTTTTAATATCATGGATTTTTGTGGGGATAAAACATATGATAGTCCTGTTGATAAAATTAATAACATAGCTTTAATAATATGACTAGGAATAAGAAAAGCGTTATGTGTCCCATAAAATATGACAGTTGGTATGAGGTAGTCTGAGGATTTTCATTAAGATGTATACCTTCTATTTATCATATATAGATAAGTGTATTGAACGAGTTAGCTAACTGTGGTCAGGACTGTCAGACAATGCCAAATGTCGGGCAACAAAGGACTGGGTTAAATTCTCTGTTAATGCAAGTTATGACAATTATGCTTAATTGTGCTGATCAGCTAATCATCTTTTACACATACACTTTATGGATATGATGTACATTGTAAGGATTAATTTATGTCCTTTTTTACAGACACCATGGATGATTCTGTGAAACAAAATTGTTTCATAGTTTAATGTTGTGATGAAATGAATTGATAATGGTCAGCTGTATTATGTGTTTGAATGGTCAGGTAACCTTTATATTACCCAGTATAGTTTAGGTTGAATTTGTCACCTGTTTTACCAGCAAAAGGACCATGCGTCTTAGCAATTATCTATTCTGAACACTTAAATTTGACTGGATATTTTGTGACTGCTTTAGAGAGCTGCCCAAAATGCATGGAGTGTATGAATCAGGTTAGGCTTACTTTGTGATCTTTTTTATAATGAATACTGATGCAAAGAAGCATATTGTAATGGAACGTTCAAGGTTTTATTAGTGTCCAGTATGAAGCTCTGTTCACATACTAGCAGTAGAACATGGTTTATAGAATAGAGATTCAGCATCTAGGCTTTGACTCTAAACCGAGTCATCTGGATTGGTGGTCTGATGTATCACAAATAACTTGGAAGATCATATGACATAATTCTTACTATGACTGCAACACTTCGAAAGTTAATATTCTTTTAATAATTGTTTTCAAAGAACCATGGATAAGCGCTGTGATTTTAGGATCTCAAAAGTAGTTGTCTTTAGTGCCTTTTTGCCACCTGGCATATATTTTATTGTACTTGTTGTCCAAGAGAAATTTTTGATTATCTGAACTAAAAAAGTTGTTGCCCTGGACAATGGATGATATTACATTCTGTAAAACGTGACAATTCTAGTCATCATACCATTAAAGAAATTTGACTCCTTCATTTATTTATAGATTTGATTATGAACTTATTATAAGTTTATTGGTTTTGCACTTATGTTCATGCAGTACAAACTAGTATTTTTTACACATTGTTGCTGAAAAGCATGCAATTAAATCCTATTGTGATTCCTACTCATATTATCATTGCAATAAGTTTTAATATTTGTGATCTTTTTTTATAGCAACTTTACAGATTTTATGTGTTAAGCATACTGGTCATGCACAATGGAAAACACTAAGAAAATATTCAGTGAGGGTATATATATTTATTTTTCCTAGTACTTCATTAATGTATTTATGTTAACATTTAAATGGCTCTACTACATCACAATCTTCCTGAGTGTCTTTCTCAGTATAAAATTTAATGAAACATATGCAATTGATCATGAAGTAATTGATAAATGATTAATTACAATTACCATTGTTTTTCACACAGTAATTAATTGACAATTATTGTTCAGAGCAATTGGCCAATACCCTGGTACCTACTCCCTCTGTCACCAGTTTTAATCTGTACATACTACCTCTGTCATCACTCATACTCTGTACCTACTCCCTTTGTCACCAGTCTTAAACTGCACCTACTCCCTCTGCCACTAGTCTTACACTGTACCTACTGCCTCTGTCACCAGTCTGACACAGTACCTAATTACTTCTGTCACCAATCTGACACTGTAACTTCTCTCTCAGTCACCAGTCTTGACACATTACCTAACCCCTTTGTCACCTGTCTTACACTGTATCTATCCTGTGTCACCTGTATAACACTGAACCTAACCCCTTTGTCACCTGTCTTACACTTTATTTAAATCCCTTTGTCACATGTCTTACATGGTACATCCCCTGTGTCACCAGTCTTACAATGTACCTAACCCTTTGTCACCTGTCTTACACTGCACCTCCCCTGTGTCACTAGTGTTGCACTGTACCTCCCCCTGTGTTACCAGTCTGACATTGTAGCTAATCCCTTTGTCACCTGTCTAACACTGTACCTCCCCAGTGTAACCAGTCTACACTGTACCTACTCCCTTTGCCACCAGTCTGATACTCCACCAACTCCCTATGCCACCAGTCTGACAATGTAATTTCTCTCTCTGTCCCCAGTGTGATACTGTACCTACTCCCTTTGTCACCAGTGTGACACTGCACCTTCGTCCTTTGTCACTGAATTTCACTGTAACTACTTCCTCTGTCACCAGTGTGACACTGCACCTTCTCCCTCTGTCGCCAGTGTGACACTGCACCTTCACCCTCTGTCACCAGTGTGACACTGCACCTTCTCCCTCTATCACAAGTGTGACACTGCACCTACACCCTCTGCCACCAGTCTGACACTGCACAACACCCTCTGTCGCCAGTGTGACACTGCACCAACACCCTCTGTTGCCAGTGTGACACTGCACCTTCACCCTCTGTCGCTTGTGTGACACTGCACCTCCCTCTGTTGCCAGCATGACACTGCGTGTGACACTGCACCTACACCCTCTGTCGCTAGTGTGACACTGCACCTTCTCCCTCTTGCCAGCGTGACACTGCACCTTCTCCCTTTGTCACTAGAATTTCACTGTACCTATCCCCTTTGCCACCAGTCTGACACTGCGCCAACTCCCTCTGCCGCCAGTCTGACAATGTACTAACTTTTTCTGTCACCTGTCGTCCATTGTACATAAGTCCTCTGTCACCTATATGACACTGTAATTTCTCTCTTTGTCCCCAGTGTGACACTGTACCTACACCCTCTGTAACTAGTGTGACACTGCACCTTCTCTGTTTGTCACTAGAATTTCACTGTACCTACTTCCTCTGTCAAAAGCGTAACACTGCACCTACTCACTTGGTTTCTAGACTCACTCTGCACTTACTCTCCTGTCATAAGTCTTTCACTGTACATACTCCATTTGTTACCAGTCTGACAATGTACCTCCTCCCTATGTCACTTGTCTGACCCTGTACTTCACCTTTGTCTAATGTCTGACACTGTACCATCCCTGTGTTAACAGTCATACATTATACATACATCATCTGTCTTTACTGTTTTACTGTTACTACTCCCTATATCACCAGTCATACACTGTAACTACTCCCTCTGTCACCAGTCTCACACTGTAACTTCTCCCTCTGTCACCAGTCTTACACTGTAAATACTTTCTCTGTCACCAGTCTTACACTGTAACATCTCCTTCAGTCACCAGCCGTACACCTTAACTTCTCCCTCTGTCACCAGTCTTACACTGTAAATACTCCCTCTGTCACAAGTCTTTCACTTTTACTACACCCTCTGTCACAAGTCTAACACTGTAACTACTCCCTCTGTCACTAGTCTAACACTGTAAGTTCTCCCTCTGTCACCAGTCTTACACTTTAACTACTCCCTGTGTTACCAGTCTTACGCTGTAACTACTCCTTCAGTCACAAGTTTCACACTGTAACATCTCCTTCAGTCACCAGTCTTACACCTTAACCTCTCCAACAATCACCAGTCTTACACTGTAACTCATCCCTCAGTCACCAGTCTAACACTGTAACTACTCCCTCTGTCACCAGTCTTACACCTTAACCTCTCCAACAGTCACCAGTTTTACACTGTAACTCATCCCTCAGTCACCATTCTAACACTGTACCTTCTCCTTCAGTCACCAGTCTAATACTGTAACTACTCTCTCAGTCATCAGTCTTGCACTGTAAGTTCTCCTTCAGTCACAAGTCTTACACTGTAACTACTCCCTCTGTCACCAGTCTTACACTGTACCTTCTTCTTCAGTCATCAGTCTTACACTGTAACTACTCCCTCTGTCACAAGTCTTACACTGTACCTTCTCCTTTAGTCATCAGTCTTACACTGTTACTACTCCCTCTGTCACAAGTCTTACTCTGTTACTACTCCCTCTGTCACCAGCCTACTTTGTGTTTACTCCCTCTGTCACCAGTCTTACACTGTACATTCTCCTTCAGTCACCAGTCTTACACTGTACCTTCTCCTTCAGTCACCAGTCTTAGACTGTAACTACTCCCTCTGTCACCAGTCTTACACTGTAACTAATCCCTCATTCACCAGTCTTACACTGTAACTACTCGCTCTGTCACCATTCTAACTTTGTACCTTCTCCTTCAGTCACTTGTCTTACACTGTTACTACTCCCTCTGTCACAAGTCTTACACTGTTACCACTCCCCCTGTCAACAGTCTTACACTGTTACTACTCATTCAGTCACCTGTCTTACACTGTAACTACTCCCTCTGTCACCAGTCTTACACTGTAACTACTCTCTCAGTCACCAGTCTTACACAATAACTTATCCCTCAGTCATATGTCTTACACTGTTACTACTCCCTCTGTCACCAGTCTTACACTGTACCTTCTCCTTCAGTCACCAGTCTTAGACTGTGACTACTCCCTCTGTCACCAGTCTTACACTGTATCTACTCCCTCAGTCAACAGTCTAACACTGTAACTCATCCCTCTGTCACCAGTCTAACACTGTAACTACTCCTTCTGTCACCAGTCTTACACTGTTACTACTCCCTCTGTCACCAGTCTTAGACTGTAACTACTCCCTCTGTCACCAGTCTAACACTGTAACTTCTCCTTCAGTCACAAGTCTTACACTGTTACTACTCTCCTGTCACCAGTCTTACACTGTAACTACTCCCTCTGTCACCAGTCTAAGACTGTAACTACTCCCTCTGTCACCAGTCTAACTCTGTAAATTCTCCCTCTGTCACCAGTCTTACACTTTAACTACTATCTGTGTTACCAGTCTTACACTGTAACTACTCCTTCAGTCACAAGTTTTACACTGTAACATCTCCTTCAGTCACCAGTCTTACACCTTAACCTCTCCAACAGTCACCAGTCGTACACTGTAACTCATCCCTCAGTCACCATTCTAACACTGTACCTTCTCCTTCAGTCACCAGTCTAATACTGTAACTACTCTCTCAGTCACAAGTCTTACACTGTAACTTCTCCCTCAGTCATTTGTCTTACACTGTTACTACACCCTCTGTCACCAGACTAAGACTGTAACTACTCCCTCAGTCACCAGTCTTACACTGTACCTTCTTCTTCAGTCATCAGTCTTACACTGTTACTACTCCCTCTGTCATAAGTCTTACACTGTACCTTCTTCTTCAGTCATCAGTCTTACACTGTTACTACTCCCTCTGTCACAAGTCTTACTCTGTTACTACTCCCTCTGTCACCAGCCTACTTTGTGACTACTCCCTCTGTCACCAGTCTTACACTGTACATTCTCCTTCAGTCACCAGTCTTAGACTGTAACTACTCCTACTGTCACCAGTCTTACACTGTAACTACTCCTACTGTCACCAGTCTTACACTGTAACTAATCCCTCACTCACCAGTCTTACACTGTAACTACTCCTACTGTCACCAGTCTTACACTGTAACTAATCCCTCACTCACCAGTCTTACACTGTAACTACTCGCTCTGTCACCATTCTAACAATGTACCTTCTCCTTCAGTCACTTGTCCTACACTGTTGGATCTCCTTCAGTCACCAGTCTAACACTTTAACTTCTCCTTCAGTCACAAGTCTTACACTGTTACTACTCCCTCTGTCACAAGTCTTACACTGTTACCACTCCCCCTGTCAACAGTCTTACATTGTTACTACTCATTCAGACACCTGTCTTACACTGTAAATACTCCCTCTGTCACCAGTCTTACACTGTGACTACTCTCTCAGTCACCAGTCTTACACAGTAACTACTCCCTCAGTCATATGTCTTACACTGTTACTACTCCTTCAGTCACCAGTCTTAGACTGTGACTACTCCCTCAGTCACCAGTCTTACACTGTAACTACTCGCTCTGTCACCAGTCTAACACTGTACCTTCTCCTTCAGTCACTTGTCTTACACTGTAACATCTCCTTCAGTCACCAGTCTTACACTGTTACTACTCCCTCTGTCACCAGTCTTACACTGTAACTTCTCATTCAGTCACAAGTCTTACACTGTTACTTCTTCCTCTGTCACAAGTCTTACACTGTTACCATTCGCTCTGTCAACAGTCTTACACTGTAACTACTCATTCAGTCACCAGTCTTACACTGTAACTCATCCCTCAGTCACCAGTCTTACACTGTAGTTACTCTCTCTGTCACCAGTGTTACACTCTATCTTCTCCCTCTGTCACCAGTTTAACATTTTAACTACTCCCTAAGTCATCAGTCTTACACTATTACTACTCCCTCTGTCACCAGTCTAAGACTGTAACTACTCCCTCAGTCACCAGTCTTACACTGTAACTACTCCCTCAGTTACCAGTCTTACACTGTAACTTCTCCTTCAGTGACAAGTCTTACACTGTAACTACTCCCTCTGTTACCAGTCTTACACTGTAACTACTCCCTCTGTCATTTGTCTTACACTGTAACTACTTCCTCTGTTATTTGTCTTACACTGTGACTTCTTCTTCAGTCATTAGTCTTACACTGTAACTACTCCCTCTGTCACAAGTCTTACACTGTACCTTCTCCTTCAGTCATCAGTCTTATACTGTAACTACTCCCATTGTCACAAGACTTACTCTGTTACTGCTCCCTCTATCACCAGTCTAACTCTGTGACTACTCCCTCTGTCACCAGTCTAACACTGTACATTCTCCTTCAGTCACCAGTCTTAGAATGTTACTACTCCCTCTGTCACCAGTCTAACACTGTACATTCTCCTTCAGTCACTAGTCTTACACTGTACCTTCTCCTTCAGTCACCAGTCTTAGAATGTTACTACTCCCTCTGTCACCAGTCTAACACTGTACATTCTCCTTCAGTCACCAGTCTTACACTGTACCTTCTCCTTCAGTCACCAGTCTTAGAATGTTACTACTCCCTCTGTCACCAGTCTTAGACTGTAACTACTCCCTCAGTCACAAGTCTTACACTGTTACTACTCCCTCTGTCACAAGTTTACACTGTAACTACTCCCTCTGTCACCAGTCTTACACAGTAACTACTCCCTCAGTCATCAGTCTGTAATTCTCCCTCTGTCACCAGTCTTACACTGCACCTTCTCCCTTAGTCACCAGCCTTACACTGTAACTACTCCCTCAGTCACCAGTCTAAGACTGTAACTACTCATTCAGTCACCAGTCTTACACTGTAACTTCTCCCTCTGTCACCAGTCTAAGACTGTAACTACTCATTCAGTCACCAGTCTTACACTGTAATTTCCCTTCTGTCACCAGTCATGTCACGACCTGATTTTGCCGTTCTTTTCAGGAACATTACTTTCACCTTGATAGGGACTTTATGTATATAAGAATTGCCACTGAACACAAGCACAATAGCTCCAGATAGAAGCTCTTGAATTATTCTCATTTTTTACTATCATTATGAGGCAAAACCCAGTGCACAACAGTAGTTTTTTTGTGGTGACCTCATAATATATCTTTTATGTGAAAATAAGTATGGATTTTATTGAAAATTCAGAGGTAGCATTATGACATTGGAGTTTAAAGCTTCCCAAATACTGAAGCAAAGAAATCAAGGCTTTATTCTATGTTTGAATGAGAGCTGTTTAGCAATGAAGATATATTAATCATATACCGATTACACTTGTGCCTTGTGTTTGATAACTTTTACTGTACTGTTGTTGATTATGTAATAAAAAGTATATTTAATTTATTTCATTAATATTTTTTAATGTTTCTATTTTAGATCAATGAAGGAAAATGAAAATGATTTAGTTTAGATAAAGAATGTGTTGTCAAATATAGAACTGTACCTATAAACATGTGAGTACTCAATACAATATTTATAAATGAATGACCAAGAACACATACATGTAAACAGATATGTTAGTTTTAGTCTCACACACTTGTTTGAAATATGATACTGAAATCACACTTCCGATTTCAATTTAATTTCTGTAATGTTACATAACGGTTACTCCCAGGGATAGCTACATTATAATCTACAAATTAGAAATCATCTATAAAGGTCTGAGGTTGCCATGTATCAGAAAAATTGTTTCATGTCCTTTATAATTATCATGTCGCAAAAATGCCATTTCATGTTCCTATGTAAAGTTTGGATATAGTTCAGTACCTGTTCTAAGATATTGTGTTTCACAAGATATTGGTAGAAAATCCGAAATGTCATGAAACGCTTAACAAATGACAACAGTCTAAGAGCTCATTCTCAGATTATGTATGTTGGTTGATGTATTGTCTTATTGTTAGTAAGTCAATAATTATTGTTGATATTTTATGAAATTCATTTAATGTATTAATTTTTTCTAGATATCTAAGAATTCATGTTAGTTGAGATTACCAATATTGAGGAAAAAAAGCTATATTTCATTCCATGATCTAGCTGGATTTTTTGTGTGGAAATGTGAACTGTCTCTCTTATTGAAGTTATGACTTTACCTGTTAGAAAGAGAGCACACAGAAAACAAACATTGTGATGAGACATCTACCTGTTTACAAGATATAATTTATAAAGAAGGAGTGTAAAAAATCCATGAATTTTATATTTATGTTTACATCTATTAAATTCTGAAAGGATGGAGGATACGTTTTCAAGATGTTTTAACAGTGTTGCAGGTTTAGTGTGTTTCAGCTCATTAAGCTCTTTTATTGTTAGCATCAGCTATCTTATACACTTTCAGTGTTTAAACAACATTGAATCCAAGTGTGTTTCACTCCATGAAGCTCTTTTATTGTAAGCATCATCTGTGTTAACATTTTGTGTAAAGTCAGGCTTGAATCCTATAATGTTTAAGCTCATTAAGCTCTTTTATTATAAGCATCAACTGTTTATACATTTTGTGTTAAAGCAGGCTTGAATCCTATTGTGTTTAAGCTCATTAGGCTCGTTTATTATTAGCATCAACTGTTTATACATTTTGTGTTAAAGCAGGCTTGAATCCTTATGTGGTTAAGCTCATTAGACTCTTTTATTAGCATCAACTGTTTATACATTTTGTGTTAAAGCAGGCTTGAATCCTAGTGTGTTTAAGCTCATTAAGTTATTTTATTGTAAGCTTTTAATGTTAATACATTTTGTGTAAAAGCAAGCTTGAATCCTTGTGTGTTTTAGCTCATTAAGCTCTTTTATTATAAGCATCAACTGTTCATACATTTTGTGTTAAAGCAGGCTTGAATCCTAGTGTGTTTTAGCTCATTAAGCTCTTTTATTATAAGCATCAACTGTTCATACATTTTGTGTTAAAGCAGGCTTGAATCCTAGTGTGTTTGAGCTCATTAACCTCTTTTATTGTAAGCATCTAATGTTTGTACATTTTGAGTTAAAGCAGGCTTGAAGTCTAGCGTGTTTAAGCTCATTAAGCTCTTTTATTATAAAGATCAACTGTTTATACATTTTGTGTTAAAGCAGGCTTGAATCCTAGTGTGTTTAAGCTCATTAAGCTCTTTTATTATAAGCATCATCTGTTTTTACATTTTGTGTTAAGCCAGGCTTGAATCCTAGTGTGTTAAAGCTCATTAAGCTCTTTAATTGTAAGCATCTAATGTTTATACATTTTGTGTAAAAGCAAGCTTGAAGTCTAGCGTGTTTAAGCTCATTAAGCTCTTTTATTATAAGCATCAATTGTTCATACATTTTGTGTCAAAGCAAGCTTGAATCCTTGTGTGTTTAAGCTCAGTAAGCTTTTTTATTATTAGCATCAAGTGTTTATACATTTTGTGTTAAAGCAAGCTTGAGTCCTAGTGTGTTTAAGCTCATTGTTTTTATCGGCATGGAATCTAAGTGTGTTTAAGCTAATTTACCTTTTTTGCAACAACTGGCTTATACATTTTCAAAGTGTGTTAACACGAATGAGCTTAATGAGTCAAAACACACTAAGATTTAAACCTTATCATAGTGTGTGTTCAGATTATTAAACTCCATCAGTGCTTGCATCAGCTCTCTGATACATTTAGTTTGTTTTAATAGACCTGAATCCGAGTGTGTTCTTGTGAAGTTCTTTTATTGTTTGTATTATTGCTTGTATCACTGGTGTGTTTCAACAGCCTTGACACCTGGCCCAGTTTTACGAAAAAACTCACCTTTGTACTCAAACTCAATTTTAAATTATGATTATTAATTTTACTTATTTCATCTATGTTACAACACATGTAGTGTCATTAGAAAACCCAATTGATATCTAAAAGTCATGTCATATAAAGTAAAACTCACTTAAATGTTTGGATTATGTGTTATTTAATTATATTGATTGGAGTTAGTTTATGATCTGTCGAGTTAAGATTCAATTCAAAATTGAGTTTGTAGCATTATGTTTATAATAAAACCCATGATATTTTATGACAATACATTCTATATATTTACATTATCATGATAACCCTATGACAATCATTCCAATTACATCGACATGCTAATAAGAGACAAAAACACTTGAGTTTGTTATTGAGTTTGTACTGAAGTTGTGAAACTGGAGTCTGGTTTGTTATGGCTAATTAAACTCTATTATTGTTTAATTCAGCTGTCTGATACATTTTCAGTGTGTTTTAACTGAATTGAATCTTATTGTGTTTCAGCTCATGAAGCTCTTATATCGTTTTTATCTGGATACATTTTCCGTGAGTTATAACATATTTGAAGCATAGTTTGTTTTAGATCATTTGTTGATTGCATTCACTGATTGGATTCATTTCAGTATGTTTTAACAGAAATAGATCCTAGTGTGTTTCAGCTCATGAAGCTCTTTTCCTGCTTGTATCAGATGACCTTGACATATATATATCATAATCTTGTTGTGTTTGTTTTATGATTAGCTTACTTATTATACATTTATTATACCCCCGCTTCGAAGAAGAGGGGGGTATACTGTTTTACCCTTGTCCGTGTGTGCGTGCGTGTGTGCGTGCGTGCGTGCGTCCGTCCGTCCGTCCGTCCGTCCGTTACAAAATTTCCGTCACAGTTTTCTCAGCAACTATACCATGCAGCAGCCTGAAACTTTGCATATTGCTTCATCCTATAGTCCCATGTGGTGTAAAGCGATTTCATGCTCCTCGCTCATCTACTTCCTGTTTGTCGCATATTTTTACATTTTGGCGGGGGTATCACTAGTGAGCATTAGCTCACAGATTTACTTGTTTCCATTTTGAATCAACTGGCTTGATTTTTGTCTAAAGGTATTTTGGTCAATTTACAGAGTGTTTAGTTTTATTTACTTTAGTATTTGCTATAGCTCCTTTGATTGTTAAATCAACTTGTATTACATACATTACTTATTATGTTTCATTGTCATTAATTGTGTTTCACATGCAGCTTGTGAATAAATCATTTAAACCAATTAACTTGTTTTTATGAATGTTTTCATTTACACATTATTTCTTTTTTATTTCTATGTACATTATGCACAGTCTTTATCGTATTCAGTAATACTGATGAGAAAATATTGTACTACAATTAAGAGTCGAAATGTTCACTTTCTACATTGTATTTGTATATCAAGTGTTGCCCTCAAAACTACAGTAACTAGGATTTTAAATGAGAGTAGTAATTACTACAGGCAATTTTCAGTATTACCAATATGTTGTAAACTTGTCTAGACCTACTTGTCATTTGGTAACATTTGAATGGCATATGGTGTAGAAATCGAAAAATATATTGAAATTGTGGGTTATCAGATTATTATAGAAATACTTTATAGGTAAGTCGGTGTGGTTTTGATTCTGCTGGTACTCTTGCAATGTTGAGTGAAATTTATGACAAAGGTAAGAACATGTTGACAGTCCATAATCTTTACAGAACATAATTATAGAAGAATTTTTGTACAGGGAAAACACATTTGTTTTATTTAAGTACTTAAATCTCTTTCTACTGCCGTGGTACTTGGAATATAAAATACAGAATATAAAAATCTAGAATACAAAATTGCTGGTGTACTACTTTTATGAATATATAAATGAACTGATCTGCCCTTGTATTGGGCATGTTAGCTGAATTTCATCACGAACACCGTGTATATGAAAGAGACTTAACTCAAACAAACAGTTTGCAGAGCAAATAATAGTAATTTTATCATAGAATATTTTCAACTTATGTCAATTTGACATCTTGTCATGTACAATTACAATATCATGATATGCATCGGGGGAGGGGTCCAATCTTTTTCTAGGGCGACAGTGTCCAAACTGTCGAATCACAACCACATTATACACATTTTGCAGATAAATGCAACATAAAAATAGTAAAAACTATGAAACCATTAAATCTATGTCTAGCATTAAGAAAAATTGCTTCCTGCTACAATTAAATCTATGTAAAGCATTAAGAAAAATTGCTTCCTGCTACTTAAAAATGACTAACAGTAAAAAATACACCAATAGACAGGTATATTTCGGAAATTCCAGGGGGGGGGGTCCGAAGCCCGCTGACTCCACCCCTCCCCGTTGGATCCGCTTATGTGCATATCTATAATAATATAGAATGCACGGATCCCGTAAATATGAAACATATGTTGCTAAACATAAACAGTTTCGGCGCAAATGACACAAATTTTACTTCGAATGCACGGAGCCCGTGTATATGTAACACATTTTGCTCAAAACCAACAGTTCCAGCGCAAACGACACAAATTTAATATAGAATGCACGGATCCCGTGCATATGAAACAGATTTTGCTAAAAAAAACAGTTCCGGCGCAAACGACACCAATTTAATATCGAATGCACGGAGCCCGTGAATATGTAACACATTTTGCTCAAAAAGAACAGTTCCGGCGCAAACGACAGCAATTAAATATAGAATGCACGGAGCCCGTGTATATGTAACACATTTTGTTCAAAAAGAACAGTTCCAGCGCAAACGACACCAATTTTATATAGAATGCACGGATCTCGTGCATATGAAACAGATTTTGCTAAAAAACAGTTCCGGTGCAAACGACACCAATTTAATATCGAATGCACGGAGCCCGTGAATATGTAACACATTTTGCTCAAAAAGAACAGTTCCGGCGCAAACGACAGCAATTAAATATAGAATGCACGGAGCCCGTGTATGTAACACATTCTGCTCAAAAAGAACAGTTCCGGCGCAAACGACACCAATTTTATATAGAATGCACGGATCCCGTGTATATGAAACTTAATTGCTCAAAACAAACAATTTAACAGCGCAAATGACATCAGTTTTATATATAATGCACGGATTCCATGTACATGAAAGAGATCTTGCTCAAAACAAACAATTCTGGCGCAAATAAAACCGATTCTATATAGAATGCATGGATCTCGTGTACATGAAACTTATTTGCTCATAACAATTAATTTCGGCGCAAATGACATCAATTTTATATAGAATGCTCGGATCCCGTGCCTATGAAACAGATTTTGCTAAAAACGAATAGTTATTTCGCAAACAACACCAAATACATGTAGATCCCGTGTATATGAAACAGACTTTGCTCTTAGCATTGATTTCTAGCGCAAATAATACCAATTTTACATAGAATGCACGGGTCCAGTGTATTTGAAACATATTTTGCTCAAAACATTTAGCTCTTGTGCAAATAATACCAATTTTATATAGAATGCACGGATCCCGTGTATATAAAATATAATTTGTTCAAAGCATTAAGTACTTGCAAAAATAATAACAACATTATATAAAATGCACGGATCCCGTCACGCCGTATATATCAAACAGAATTTACTCAAAACATTTTTTTCGCAACTTGCTATGATCTTGGATTCAAAAAAGCCAGACAACGTTGATACGGCGTAACTTTTGGTTTCACATAAATTATCTGATAGACATTCTCTTAATTTCTGATAAATAATCTACAAAAAGTGTTAAGTATTTTTTTTAATTATTGCACGAACGAATCAACGAACGACAACTCCTGAATGACTGCATAATGAAATTTTGATATTCCAAGTTAATTTTAATTAGATCCCACTTGTTTGAAATAAATAATTATTGTATGATTGATATGAAAGACGACAAATTCTAATATAGTATGATATTTGTAACATGTTTAAGTAAAAAGAATAATCACAAATTGTTAATATTGTCTGTAATAGTAGCTTCATACTAAAGTATGTAAGATACCGTAAAGAGGCGTAAAGACGCATGAAGTGAATATCAAATAGTCTTTTTTAACGTTAAAATTATTCAATGCTAGCTCTTAATATAACATCAATCCATGATATCTTAATATCTTATTAAAATGCGCTATTTATATGAGCGACTTATTAAGCTAGTTAGCAACATTTCATGTATATGATCATGGGTCCTTGGTATGATGTAGTTACACGCTAGCCTCACGAGAAAGGGAATAGATTGGCAAAAGGTCAAATCAAATCATTAGCATATTAACGTCTATTGAACGTCATGTACACTAGATCCCAAACTATACCATGACTGAGAATGTGCAAATCGCTTCTTGGGGTAAGCATACACTTAAGCCGTTACTGTACTATAGTACATCTTGATTTATTACAAAACTAAAGTATACAATGTATACATTCAATGAGCAGTCTTGATCCAATTTTTAAATCAAACACTGACTGTCGCACAATTTATATTTCAAGAAAATTTCAAGTTGTGTTTGCATGCAATATATTGGTCAACAATTGCATTGTTCGTTATAAGCTAAACATACTAGGTTATTATTATTGTTTGATCTATTTAACAGAAATAGGCTATGTTGATTGCAGGGCCATCTTTCATTTACCATGATTAAGAAATCCAATTGTAAAACTTACTGCAATCCTAAAGTTCATGAATTGCACTTGTCAAGACAAGTTAGTAGCTACATTGCACAGAAACTTTCATCTGTAGCTCATACTTTGGTAACAGTTGTAGATACTTACCAGTCACAAAACATTTTTATCATTCCGTATCACCTGCTTGGTTATCAGCACAAAAACTTAAGCAATGGAGTGGTAAAGACTTAGGTCAACATTAGTTATGGCAACATACTGAACCTCTAGTAGCAAGTGTTTAAATAACACAATGTTACATCAGTCACATTTTCTTATAATTTTATTAAAGACAAAATAGAACATGTTTGACAAATATAAAAGCTTTATTGATAAAAAAGCATAAAGTCAACAAGTATTTTGTAATTTTATGTGTATTTATACAACAAGGTCTGTATATACACTAAACTGTATTCAACTAACTATCATAGTACAACAATATGATGATCAAAGGTGTTATCTTAGATAACATGAAATATTACACACATTACTTGTATTTGAACATTATATTAATCACAATATATTGGGATGTTATTTTACCCACAGTATATCACAAAATGTATCTAAGACAATAGGTATTTTTATGTTTGATACTTCTGGTGACAAAACTGTTGACAAGAGGTGGAAAAACTTGAATATAATGGATGTTAAACATTATTTTTACCACACTCAATCATATAAATATGATATACATTGTATTTTCTTATTTGTGAATACTTTCTGCATTAGTTCTCAAAATGTCATAGGTATTCATACATGAATTAAAATACCCTTCAATGGCAAAACTTTTAAAAAATTATGATAGACAATTTATAAGATTTCACAACACAAACGTAATGAGCCATATAAGTACAGAAGTTCATCTTGGCACTGCATTATTGAATGAAGTTCCTTTGTAGTTCCTTTGTGGTGCTGCACACCATCATTCTTTTACCACACTCATGACAATTCAGCTAAGTTTCCTGAAATTAAATGTAATGTGTGTCATATAAGAATATTATTTTCAAGCAGTTGGATAGCCAGTGTTTATTTTCACTTTTAAGGATAATTGGCAGGGTCTTAAGGAAAAAAGAGACAAAATTAAAATTAAGGCAATTCGTACCTTTATATTTAATAATTAAGATCACATCAACTTATGGACCAACATTGTTAAAGGAATATTTCTGTCTTCATTGCATTTTTTACTATTGAAGAATATACTTGTATGAGATTTCTCAATAATACTAAACACATTTGCAAAACATGTGATATTGGAGTACAAAAGCAAACAGCTTGATATAGTACAAGATAGAACTGAGAATGAGAGAGTACAAGAGACAACTGAGTAATTTAGTACAAGAGAAAACAGAGTGACAGAGTACAAGAGAGGCCTGAGTGATAGTGAACAAGAGAAAACTGAGTTATATAGTACAAGAGAGAACTGGGTTATATACATGTAGTACAAGAGAGAACAAAGTGATAGTGTAGAAGAGAAAACTGAGTGAATTATACTTGAGAAAAATGAGTAATATAGTACAAGAGAGAGCTGAGTGATAGAGAACAACAGAGAAAAAATAAGTGGTATAGTACAAAGAAGAAATGAGCTATATAGTACAAGAGAGAACTTGGTTATATAGTATAAGAGAGAACTGGGTGATACAGTGCAAGAGAGAACTGGGTGATACAGTGCAAGAGAGAACTGAGTGATAGAGCACAAGAGAGATCTGAGAGATAGTGTACAAGAGAGAACTGGGTGATAGAGTACGAGAGAGTCCTGAGTAATAGTGTACTAAAGAAAACTGGGTGATATAGTTCAAGAGAGTTCTGAGTGATAGACTACATGAGAGATCTGAGTGATATAGTACTAAAGAGAACTGGGTGATATAGTATGAGAAAGATCTGAGTGATATAGTACAAGAGAGAACTGGGTAATATAGTTCAAGTGAGTTCTGAGTGATAGAGTACAAGAGAGAACTGAGTGATAGAATACATGAGAGACCTGAGTGATAGAGTACACAAGAGAACTGAGTGATATAGTACAGTAGAGAACTAAGTTATATAGTACAATAGGGAACTGAGAGAGAGTACAAGAGAAAATTAAGTAATGTTGCACAAAAGAGAACTGAGTGATATAGAACTAGAGAGGTCTGAAGGATAGAGTCTGGAGAGGACTGTTTGAAAGAGTACAAGAGAGACCTGAGTGATATAGTACAAGAGAGAACTGAGTGATAGAGTACAAAAGAGGACTGATTGAAAGAGTACAAGAGAGAACTGAGTGATAGATAACAAAACAGAACTGAGAATGAGAGATTACAAGGGAGATCTGAGTGATATTGCACAAGAGAGGACTAGGTGATATAGTACAAGAAAGAACAGAGTGATAGAGTACAAGAGAGATCTGGGTGATATAGTTCAAGAGTTCTGATTGATAGAGAACAAGAGAGAACTTAATGATAGAATACAAGAGAGACCTGAGTGATATTGTACAAGAAAGAACTGAGTGATAAAGAAAAAGAGAGAACTGAGAAAAAGATCACACAAAAGAACTGAGTGATTTAGTACAATTTAGAACTGAGTAATATAGTACAATAGAGAAATGAGAGAGAGAGAGAGAGAGAGAGAGAGAGAGAGAGAGAGAGAGAGAGAGAGAGAGAGAGAGAGAGAGAGAGAGAGAGAGAGAGAGAGAGAGAGAGAGAGAGAGAGAGAGAGAGAGAGAGAGAGAGAGAGTACAAGAAAAAACTGAGTATTGGAACAAAAAAGAGAACTGAGTGATAAATAACAAGAAAGAACATAAAGATAAAGTGCTTCAGAGAACTGAGTGATATAGAATTAGCCAGGACTGAATGATTGAGTCTGTAGAGGACTGATTAAAAAGATTACAAGAAAGACCTAAGTGATATAGTGCAAGAGAGAATTGAGTGATAGAATACAAGAGAGAATTGAAAGATAAAGTACAAGAGAGAACTGAGTGATAGAGTACAAAAGAAACTGAGTGACTGAGTACAATAAAAAACTGAGTAATGGAGAACAACAGAGAACAGAGAAATATAATACAAGAGAGAACTGATTAATACAGTATAAGAAAAAGAACTGAGTGATAGAGTACATGAGAGTACTGAATGTGGGAGTACAAGACACAACTGAGTGATAGAGTACATGAGCGTACTGAATATGAGGGTACAAGACAGAACTGAGTGATAGAGCACAAGATAGATCTGAGTGATAGAGTACAAGAGAGAACTGAGTGATAGAGCACAAGATAGACCTGAATGATAGAGCACAAGATAGATCTGAGTGATAGAGTACAGGAGAGAACTGAGTAATTAAGTTCAATAGACAGCTGAATGTTGGTGTATTAAAGAGAACTGCACTACAAGGACTGTCACTGAGCTACTGATAAAGATACAATGACTGTCACAGAGATAATAACAAAGATACAAAATTAGACTGTCAATGTGAGACTGACGCAGAGAGAATGTCAATGTGAGACTAAAACAGTGAAACTGACACTGAGAGACTGTCAATGTGAAACTGGCACAGAGTGACTGTCAATGAGAGACTGGCACAGAGAGACTGACACAGAGAGACTGTCACTGAGAGACTGTCAGTGTGAAACTGGCACAGAGAGACTGTCACAGAGAGACTGTCAATGAGAGACTGTCAATGAGAGACTGGCACCGAGAAACTGTCACTGAGAGACTGACACAGAGAGATTGTCAAAGTGAGACTGACACAGGGAGACTGTCAATGTGTGACTGGCACAGAGAGACTGTCACTGAGAGACTGCTACAGAGAGTCTGTCACTGTAAGACAAATGCAAAGGGGCTGACACAAATAGACTGTCACAGTGAAAAAGTTACAGAGAAACTGACACAGACAGGATGAGGCAGTGATGCTGTTACAGAGTGATGATGCAAAAGAGACAACTGAGTGATGGGATACATGAGAGAACACTTAGGGATAGGGTGGGATACATGAGAGAACACTTAGTGAAAGGGTACAAAGAGGAACACTGAGTGATGGGATACAAGAGAGACAACTGAGTGATGGGATACATGAGAGAACACTTAGGGATAGGGTGGGATACATGAGAGAACACTTAGTGAAAGGGTACAAAGAGGAACACTGAGTGATGGGATACAAGAGAGACAACTGAGTAGTGGTAAACAATAGAGGCAACTGAGTTGTGAGATACAAGATAAAACACTGAGTGATAGGGTACTATAGAAGGAACTGAGTGATGGGATAACAGAAAGAGAACTGAGTGGTGAGATACAAGAGAAAACACTGAGTGATAGGGTACAAGAAAGACAACTGTGCGTTGGGATACAAGAGAGAACACAGAGTGATAGGGTGCTATAGCAGGAACTGAGTTGTAGAATACAAGAAAGAGAACTGAGTAATGGGAAACAAGTGAGAGAACTTAGTGGTGGGTTACAAGAGAGACAACTGAGTGATAGGATACAAGAGAGAACACTGAGTGATAGAGTACGATAGAAGAAACTGAGTAGTGGGATACAAGTGAGAGAACTGAGTGGTGGAATACAAGTGAGAGAACTGAGTGGTAGGGTACAAGAGAGAGAACTGAGTGATAGAGTACAATAGAAGGAACTGAGTTGTGGGATACAAGAAAGAGAACTAAGTGGTGAGATACAAGTGAGAGAACTGAGTGGTGGGATACAAGTTAGAGAACTGAGTGATAGGGTACAAGAGAGAACTGAGTGATGGGATACAAAAGACAACTGAGTGATGGGAAACAAAAGAGAACACTGAGTAATAGGGTACATGAGAGAGAGAGAACTGAGAGATCAGGTACAAGAGAGAGAACTGAGTTATAGGGTACAAGTAAGAGAACTGAGTGGCTGGATACAAGAGATAGAACTGAGTGATAGGGTACAAGAGAGAACACTGAGTGATAGGGTATAAGAGAGAACACTGAGTGATGGGATACAAGAGAAAACTTTGAGTGATGGGATACAAGAGAGAACATTGAGTGATAGGGTACAAGAGAGAACACTGAGTGGGGGAATACAAGAGAGAACACTGAGTGATGGGATCCAAGAGAGACAACTGAGTGATGGGATAGCAGAGAGACAACTGAGTGATGGGATACAAGAGAGAGCTGAGTGATGGGATACAAGAGAGAACACTGAGTGATAGGGTGCAAGAGGGAACAGAGTGGTTGGATACAAGTTAGAGGACTAAGCGGTGGGATGCAAGAGAGTATTGAGTGGTTGGATTCAAGTTAGAGAACTGAGTGATATGGTACAAGAGAGAACTGAGTGATGGGATACAAAAGTCAACTGAGTGATGGGACACAAAAGAGAACACTGAGTAATAGGGTACATGAGAGAGAGAGAACTGAGAGATCAGGTACAAGAGAGAGAACTGAGTTATAGGGTACAAGTAAGAGAACTGAGTGGCTGGATACAAGAGATAGAACTGAGTGATAGGGTACAAGAGAGAACACTGAGTGATAGGGTACAAGAGAGAACACTGAGTGATGGGATACAAGAGAAAACTTTGAGTGATGGGATACAAGAGAGAACATTGAGTGATAGGGTACAAGAGAGAACACTGAGTGGTGGAATACAAGAGAGAACACTGAGTGATGGGATCCAAGAGAGACAACTGAGTGATGGGATAGCAGAGAGACAACTGAGTGATGGGATACAAGAGAGAGCTGAGTGATGGGATACAAGAGAGAACACTGAGTGATAGGGTACAAGAGGGAACAGAGTGGTTGGATACAAGTTAGAGGACTAAGTGGTGGGATGCAAGAGAGTATTGAGTGGTTGGATTCAAGTGAGAGAACAGAGTGACAGGGTGCATGAGAGAGTACTGAGTGGTAGGATACAAGTGTGCGAAGCGAGTGGTAGGGTACAAGAGAGAGGACTAAGTGGTGGGATACAAGGAAGAACACTGAGTGGTGGGATATAAGAGAGGAAACAGAGTGAAGGGATACAAAAGGGTACTGAGTGATGATACAAGAGAGAGAACTGAGTAGTGTGATACAAGTAAGAGAAATGAGTGGTGGGATACAAGTGAGAAAACTGAGTGGTGGGATACAAGAAAAAGAACTGAGTGATGAGTTACAAAAGAGAGAACTGAGTGGTGAGATACAAGGGAGAACACTCAGTGGTGAGATACAAGAGAGAACACTGAGTGATAGGGTACAAAAGAGAACACAGAGTTTTAGGGAACTATAGAAGGACCTGAGTGGTGAGATACAAGTGAGAGAACTGAGTGGTTGGATACAAGAGAGAGAACTAAGTGGTGGGATACGAAAGAGAGAACTAAAAGGAGGGATACAAGGGAGACAACTGAGTGGTTGAATACAAGAAGCAACTGATAAGTGAGTTACTAGAGAGAAAACTGAGTAGGAGTTACAACAGAAAGAACTTAGTGATGGTTTACAAGATAAGAACTTAGTGGTGAGTTACAGGTGAGAGAACTGAGTGGTTGAATACAAGTGAAAGAACTTAGTGGTGAGTTACAAGTGAGAAAACTCAGCGTTATGATACAAGAGAATGAAATGAGTGGTAGGGTACAAGTGGTGAGAGGAATAAGTGTTGAAATACAACAGGTAACACTGAGTGGTGGGATACAAGACAGAAATGAGTGATGGTATACAAGAGAATACTGAGTGATGATACAAGTGAGAGAACTGAGTGATGGGATACAAGTGAGAGAACTGAGTGATGAGATACAAGTGAGAGAACTGAGTGATTGGATACAAGACAGTACTGAGTAATGATACAGATAGAGAACTGAGTGGTGGGATACAAGTGAGAGAACTGAGTGGTGGGATACAAGATAAAAAACTGAGTTGTGGGATGCAAGAGAGTACTGAGTGATGATACAGAGAGAACTGAGTGATGATACAAGTGAGAGAACTTAGTGATGGGATACAAGTAAGAGAACTGAGTGGTGGTATGCAAGAGAGTACTGAGTGATGATGCAGAGAGAACTAAGTGATGATACAAGTGAGAGAACTGAGTGATGGGATACAAGTGAGAGAACTGAGTGGTGGGATACAAGTTAAAGAACTGAGTGATGATACAGATAGAGAACTGAGTGATGATACAAGTGAGAGAACTGAGTGGTGGCATACTAGTGAGAAAACTGAGTAGTGGGATACAAGAGAAAGAACTCAGTGATGGGTTACAAGTTAGAACTGAGTGGTAAAGTATAAAAGAGAACTAAGAGGTAAAGTACAAGAGAGAACTGTCTGGCAAAGTACACGAGAGAACTGAGAGGTAAAGTGTACGAGAGAACTGAGAGGTAAAGTACACGAGAGAACTGAGTGGTAAAGTACAAGAGAGAACTGAGTGGTAAAGTACAAGAGAGAACTGAGTGGTAAAGTACACGAGAGAACTGAGAGGTAAAGTGTACGAGAGAACTAAGAGGTAAAGTACACGAGAGAACTGAGTGGTAAAGTACAAGAGAGAACTGAGAGGTAAAGTACAAGAGAGAACTGTGTTTTTTTACAGGAAACAATTGAGGGGTAATGTCCAAGAGAGAGAAAAGAGTTGTGGGATACAAGAGAGAGTATTGAGTATCTTGTTAAATAACAAGAGAGAGAATACAGTGGTTAGATACCAAAGAGAGAATTGTGTGGTAAAATGTATTAGAAGCATAACTGAGTAGTAAAGTACAGGAGAGGAAACTGAGCAGTAAAATACAAGAGAAAAAATTGAAAGGTGTAGCACAAAACATAATATTGTGATGGGGTATAAGAGAGAGAGAACTGAGTGATTGAATACATAACAGAGTGATGGGATACAAAAAACTTGATAGTAAATCCTGTCTTCATTAAACATTTAAGATTTGCGTTCTTGTTATTGTACTCTTTTGATCATATTCTTGTAATATTCTATCTTAGCTTATCTACAATGACAAAATGCAACAAAATTTAAGGAAAAGTAAACAAAGCATTCTGAAATTAACAAAAATATCCATTCACTGATTAACAAAGATGCAGATTTTGAATTCATTATCAAACTTCTCAAAAAAGGCAATACATGTATATAGTATTGATGTTTGTAATAAGATTGTGATTGCTAAAGTATATAAGGTCAACTGATAAATAGTTAATACACATTTTTATCATTTAGACATTGTATCATTGATGACACACAACAATAAAGCACTCAAACTGATACTGAACAGTGAAGCACTAGTACTACTACTAGACTGTGAAGCACTTGTACTAATACTAGACTGAAAGTACTAGTACTGATACTAAACAGTGAAGTACAAGAACTGATATAAGACAGTAAAGGATTAGTACTGATACTAGACTGTGAAGCACTAGTACTAATACTAGACTGTGAAGCACTAGTACTAATACTAGACTGTGAAGCACTAGTACTGATATTAAACAGTAAAGCACTAGTACTGATACTAGACTGTGAAGCACTAGTACTGATACTAGACTGTAAAGCACAAGTACTGATACATGACTGTGTAACATTAGTACTGGTACAAGACTGTGAAGCACTAGTACTGGTATTAAACTGTGAAGCACAAGTACTATTACTAGACAGTAAAGCACTAGTACTGGTACTAGACTGTGAAGCACTAGTACTGATAAAAAACTGTGAAGCACTAGTACTGATATTAGACAGTAAAGCACCAGTACTTACATTAGACTGTGAAGCACTAGAACTAATACTAGACCATAAAGCACTAGTACTTTTACTAGACTGTGAGGAACAAGTACTGGTACTAGACTGTAGAGCACTAGTACTGGTACTAGACTGTGAAGCACAAGTACTGATACATGACTGTGTAACATTAGTACTGGTACAAGACTGTGAAGCACTAGTACTGGTACTAGACCATAAAGCACTAATACTTTTACTAGACTGTGAAGCACAAGAACTGATACTAGACTGTGAAGCACAAGTACTGATACTAGACTGTGAAGCACTAGTACTGGTACTAGACTGTGAAGCACTAGTACTGATACAAGCCTGTGAAGCATTAGTACTGATACTAGACTGTAAAGCACTAGTACTGATACTAGACTGTAAAGCACTAGTACTGATACTAGACTGTGAAGCACTAGTACTGATACTAGACTGTAAAGCACTAGTACTGGTACTAGACTGTGAAGCACTAGTACTGGTACTAGACTGTGAAGCACTAGTACTGATACTAGACTGTGAAGCACTAGTACTGATGTTAGACAGTAAAACACTAGAACTGATACTTGATTGTGAAGCACTAGAACTGATATTAGACTGTGAAGCACTAGTACTGATATTAGACAGTTAAGCACTAGTACTGATACTAGACTGTGAAGCACAAGAACTGAAACTAGACAGTGAAGAACTAGTACTCATACTAGACTGTGAAGCACTAGTACTGATACTAGACTGTAAAGAACAAGTACTGATGTAAGACTGTGTTACATTAGTACTAATACTAGACTGTGGAGCACTAGTACTGGTACATGACTGTGAAGCACTAGTACTTGTACAAGACTGTGAAGCACTTGCACTGATACAAAACAGTGAGGTGCTAGTATTGATGCTAGACTGTGAAGCACTAATACTGGTACTAGACTGTGAAGCACTAGTACTGATGCTAGACTGTGAAGCACTAGTACTGATACTAGACTGTGGAGCACTAGTACTTGTACAAGACTGTGAAGCACTTGCACCGATACAAAACAGTGAGGTGCTAGTACTGATGCTAGACTGTGAAGCACTAATACTGGTACTAGACTGTGAAGCACTAGTACTGATGCTAGACTGTGAAGCACTAGTACTGATACTAGACTGTGGAGCACTAGTACTGATACATGACTTTGTTACATTAGCACTAATACTAGACTATGAAGCACTAGTACTGATACTAGACTGTGAATCACTAATACTGATACTAGACTGTGAAGCATAAGTACTGATGCTAGACTGTGACGCACTAGTACTGGTACTAGACTGTGAAGCACTAGTACTGGTACAAGACTTTGAAGAACTTGAACTGATATAAAACAGTGAGGTGCTAGTATTGATACAAAGTTGTGAAGCACTAGTACTGGTACTCAACTATGAAGCGCTAGAGCTGATACTAGACTGTGAAGCACTAGTACTGATACTAGACTGTGAAGCACTAGTACTGATACTAGACTGTGAAGCACTAGTACTGATACTAGACTGTGAAGCACGAGTATTGATACTTGACTGTGAAGCACTAGTGCTGGAACTTGACTTTGTAACATAAGTACTGGTACTAGACTGTGAAGCACTTGTACTGACACTAGACTGTGAAGCACTAGAACTGGTACTTGACTGTGAAGCACTCGTACTGGTACTATACAGTGAAGCACTTGTACTGATACTAGACTGTGAAGTACTAGTACTGGTACTAAACTGTGAAGCACTAGTACTGATATTATACAGAATAGCACTAGTACTGATACTAGACTGTGAAGCACTAGTACTGATACTAGACTGTGAAGCACTAGTACTGATACTAGACTGTGAAGCACTAGTACTGATACTAGACTGTGAAGCACTAGTACTGATACTAGACAGTAAAGCACTAGTACTGATACTAGACTGATAAGCACTTGTACAGATACTAGACTGTGAAGCACTAGTACTGATACATGACTTTGAAGAACAATTACTGATGCTAGACTGTGAAGCACTAGTACTGGTACATGACTGTCAAACACTATTACTGATACTAGTCTGTGAAGCACTAGTACTGGTACTAGACTGTGAAGCACTAGTACTGGTACATGACTGTGAAGCACTATTACTGATACTAGACTGTAAAGCACTAGTACTGGTACTAGACAGTGAAGCACTAGTACTGATACTAAACAGTGAAGTGCTAGTATGGATACACGACTGTGAAGCACTAGTACTGGTACTAGACTGTGAAGCACAAGTACTGGTACTAGACTGTGAAGCACTAGTACTGGTACTAGACTGTGAAGCACTAGTACTGGTACTAGACTGTGAAGCACTAGTACTGGTACTAGACTGTGAAGCACTAGTACTGGTACTAGACTGTGAAGCACTAGTACTGGTACTAGACTGTGAAGCACTAGTACTGGTACTAGACTGTGAAGCACTAGTACTGGTACTAGACTGTGAAGCACTAGTACTGGTACTAGACTGTGAAGCACTAGTACTGGTACTAGACTGTGAAGCACTAGTACTGGTACTAGACTGTGAAGCATTAGTACTGGTACTAGACTGTGAAGCACTAGTACTGATACCTTGCTGTGAAGCATTAGTACTGTTACTAGACTGTGAAGCACTAGGACTGATACTAGACTGTGAAGCACTAGTACTGATACTAGACTGTGAAGCACAAGTACTGATGCTAGACTGTGAAGTACTGGTACTGGTACTAGACTGTGAAGCACTAGTACTGGTACAAGACTGTGAAGAACAAGTACTGATACTAGACTGTGAAGCACTAGTAGTGATACTAGACTGTGAAGTGCTAGTACAGGTACTACACTGTGAAGCACTAGTACTGTTACATGACTTTGTAACATTAGTACTGGTACTACACTGGAAGCGCTAGTACTGATACTAGACTGTGAAGCGCTAGTACTGGTACTAGACTGTGAAGCACTTGTACTGGTACTATACTGTGAAGCACTTGTACTGATACTAGACTGTGAAGTACTAGTACTGATACTAGACTGTGAAGCACTTGTACTGATACTAGACTGTGAAGCACTAGTACTGGTACTAGACTGTGAAGCACTAGTACTGATACTAGACTGTGAAGCACTAGTACTGGTACTAGACTGTGAAGCACTAGTACTGGTACAAGATGGTGAAGCACTAGTACTGGTACTAGACTGTGAAGCACTAGTACTGATACATGACTGTGTTACATTAGTACTGGTACATGACTTCCCATCACTAGAACTGTAACAGTGTAGCACTTTCACTTATACAAGGCAATGAAGTTCTAGTACTGATACTAGACAGTGTAGTTCTTGTTCTGAATATCTACAGTGAAGTATCAGTAATATTACTAGATATATGTAGTGAAACCCTGACTCTGCTCCTAGGCAGTGAAATACATGTACTTGTACTGATATTAGACAGTGGAGTACTGGAACTGATACCAGACAATGACAACTTGTACTGACAATAATAGAATAGATTTAAAAATGGCTAAAATATCACGAATATCATTACCAGAAAACTAATGAAATAATTAATGTTGTTAGCACATCTTCAAAGACAACTGGTACTTCATGCCACAAAATGTTACTTTTTTTACAAAATATCATCTGAAATAGAACAACATACATAATGATTTAGTCATGATAGTGAAGCTGTA
The DNA here is from genome assembly GCA_025267735.1 of Mactra quadrangularis. NCBI lineage: Eukaryota > Metazoa > Mollusca > Bivalvia > Venerida > Mactridae > Mactra > Mactra quadrangularis. The sequence goes on from CM046299.1 coordinate 13,756,754, forward strand.
ATTATATATATATCAAATTGTATATATATGTTATGTTGAACATTCAGATTCTCATCCTTATCAGGGCATTAATATAAATGCATTGTTTCTGTGTAATGTCAAGTGATATTTTAGGAATATTAAAAAAATAGGATGATATATGACAATAATCACTATATATACCATTCAAGTTCGTAAGTCTGGATGGACTAAACATGCATGTTTTAATAATGCCAATCTGATAATTTGTGCCAAACCAGCCGAAACTTTGTCAGACACGTCATGAGGCTTCTATAATGATGGTAATACTAAAGTTACCGAACAGCAGAAAACATGTCTTAAAAGCAACCTTAATGTTGTTTCCATACTAAAATCTGTTTTCTTCTAAACAGATATACTTCAGCTGAATGGCTAATTAACAAAATCAATATAATTTAAATAGCTGATAATACTAATGTATATTGGTATTGCCTGCACTAACCGGTGATTGTCTCAAAGTTTCAAGAGTGCCAGCCCAATCTTTTATGTCAAACTGCACAGAGGAGTAAAAACTCAATCTCTTATGTCCAACAACACTAGGTAAAATCTATCAACTAGCCTGAATGTACAGACTAAGTAAATTTTACTTGTCTGAATAAACCTCCCCATCAGTCCAGTGCCCTTAGCTGCAAGGTTAGGGCAATTACTGCTTATTGGTACATGTAATACTATTTCAGAAATGAATTTGCAAACTTAACAATTCATCAGTTGCACTTCAATAATAAAAAGTACATGAATAATAATTAAATTAATAATTTAAATTAACCTTACCAAGTCCATAAACACCATACATGAATAAAACTTTGTGCCTAACTCTTTTCATATCAGTGAGATCGTCAAAATGATAGGTTTGTCGTTGTGGTTTGGCAGAGAAACATCTCTTGCCAGCGAGTCGAAATTCAAGAAGATGGCGGCATTTATTTCTTGATTCAGCAAGGGAAGCAACTGTTTGTACAGAGTATCTTCCCTTTACCATCACAATCGGTTCACCTCCCATGTCTTCCTTATACCTATACCTACTGCCGAGATTTTCCCAACAGGCCTCTCACAAGGCGGGCGCTCGCTCGAGCGCCCGCCTCGCGAATTGTTATGTTATTGAACGACTGCGAGCGCTCATTCTATAAATAGAAGAAGGTGAAGATATCGGTCAGTCAGACCGTTTGTGTACAGAAAGGGTATTAAATGGTATGATATACTAAACCGAAGTTTAGATCGATGTAAATCGCTTTGAAATACGGTAAATATACACAGAAGGCTTGAGATTAAAGCATTGGATATTTCGTATTTGGTTATTTTAAATCTGCTATATTTTTTTTCAATGTACCGATTTGAGTACCGGTACCAAAACGAAACGGTATTTACCGGAATTTATATAACAATTTATAAGCGAAACACCTCTCGAGCTGTATCGCGAGCGCACGCGAGCGCACGCGCGAGCGCCGGCGTTCAGAACGCGGTCGCTCGATGTCGCCCCGAGCGCTCACATTGTTGAACGCACCTCTGGGTTTATATTTAGTCTGATACACCATAAAAATTAAACCTGTCATGGGGGTAGTTTAAAGCCGAGTTTTAGAAATATATCAATTTTGTAAGTTGAGAAAAATGGCGTTCGCATATTAGCATAATGTTTGTTGATCATAAATAAGTACCATGTCATTGTCATGTGATTATATACTTTATACATTTGTAAATTGCATTTGTATGTTTCACACGGGCCTATTGACGTATTGTTGCAGAAATAAATTCTTTACTTCTTCTTCATATTTGCAGAGGATTAATTTAATTATGATGCGCAACTATCTAAATTAACCTTCATAGTGAAACAAGTTCTTACAATCAAGATTAAACCAAAGAAGTGCATTGCGGATCTAGCGTGGGTCAGGGGTGTTCGGACCCCCATAGAATTTCCAAAATGTACCTGTACATTAGAGTATTTCTTGACTATAAGTCATTTTTAAATAGCATGAAGCAAATGTTCTCGGTGCTTATATAGATTTTATGGTTATGTAATCTGTATTATCAATATGCAGCATTATTCTGCAAAATATGTATAATGTGGTTGTGGTTCGAAAGTTTGGACACCCCCCCCCCCTCCCCCACCTAGAAAAAGTTTTGATCCCCCACGGTAAACTTCTTGGATCCGCACCTAGAATTGGCTTCTAAGCAAGACTCAAACCAACACAGAGGGTGCAAGTCTACTGCCAAAGCTGATCTGCTACAATCAAACCTCAGAGTGTGATATTGATGAAATATCTATGAAGTTTTTCCTCATGACTTATAGTAAAGTTTTATGTTACTTTCCATTCATGAAATTTTATTAACGACAATAATTTCAGAAATGATTGTGTGATGTAATTTCGGGCTAACAAAGAAGTATTGTTGTTATGTTTATACACTACATTATACTGTTGCTTAATCACGGTGATGTGGCTTTGCTTATGATTATCAAACTGTTGAGTATAGGGGACGACAGGAAGTTGCACTAAAATCGAGAACGAATATTCGTCACGTCCGAAATCGTCGGATCGAATTTTGGTTTTAGTCTGGTAGAACACTACGAACGGTTACTCAGACAGAAACAATGGGATCCGGGAAATACGCCTGTCCCAGTTAGCTCCCCTTTATAAAGTACGCCATTTGCATCGTACTAAAATCGTTTTGCAGTAGTGCATGTAAGGTAACAACAAGCTTGATTTAAGACTCATACATCGGCATTCAGGTATATTTATGATTATTTATTTGTTAATGAAGTACTTTAGATGCCATTGAAAAATAGTTCTCAATTAAATCTACATAACGGTCAACAATAAAGTGTGTTCCACTGTTCAAGATTCTTGGGTTTGGTATCCAGACTTAAGTTATGATAAACTTCAAGTACTCTTGTTTTAGAGTACATGTTGTTTCGCTACGCATATTTCTTATTAGGTCATTTAAACTCACATTTTTACCCATGCTAAACATTTAGATAATAATTTGACCTACAAAAGCCAAAATTTTGTTTTGTAAAAAATTATAAGGTATCCAACTCGATGAAATTGTTCTAATTTTACTCGGAAGAGATGTGACAGGTCACCTTTCCAAGACTAAACAACTATGGTTTAGCGCTAAAATCGAATACTGACATGTTAGATAATTTAAAAATAAACTTCCATCATCAATATCAAACTTCTCACTCCCTTTCCTAAGATAGCGACCGAAACGGGTTACGGATTTTTAAACGCGCCTTCTGGTTCAATGTGTTTACAAAGATGAAACATCGGCAATTTATTCTTATTTCAAGGTAAGTTGAACGTTGTATTTTTATTCCTATTTGAAGCAAAATTAATTATCTTACTTCTCTGAAAATTTGGAATAAATATCTGCATTTTTGACTTAGCAATCGCTATTTGTTTCACTGACCTCATTACGCGAACATGCAGTTTGTCCGCCATTTTTTACGATCACATGGTTGACAAGAACGCTATCATGTGATCGATGACGTATTAATAGAAGGCGATGACTAAGCCAATCAAGCAGACGATTTCATTGCGCATTTAACGGTACCAAAGCGTAAATTACCAATAACAAAATAATAATATTATAAACGCAAATAAGAAGAAAGGTGAGGAAAATTTGCATTTTACGAGTGGCGGTTGGGTCCGTGAGTCTGTTTTTACTTGTTTTACTGTGATAAAGCATTTTTCTACAACATTAATCCATTCACATTGGTGCGCTCTGCAGCGCTCAACAATTTTGACATAGATTTTGAACTTATGTATGTTTACGATTGAACCGGAAGTTTATCCGAAATATCCGAAATTACGTCCACTAAATGTAAACAAATACGATTTCTTGCTCATTTTTCAAGATATCTCGCTATTTTATTGTGTTTTTTTCGATCTTTTATAAGTTAAACGAAATTTCGATTCTATAAATTATTTCAACAATTATGGATTGATTTATTAATAAAATACACACATGTCACCTGTTAGAGTGATGTTTCATTGTTGGTCTTGTTTGTTTGGGTTTCAGTACTGTAGGATTCAGTTACCAGTAGAGTTTTTTTTTAAACTTCTTTGGGGTGAGTCATAATTTTTAGCCTGTAACAGTTAGTAAATGATGATATTCTTGCACAGATGTAGTTACAATATCATTTGTTGAATATTTATGGGAATTTGGGCCCTTTTAAGTGGGCACAAACTGTTCCTACAGGCCTGCATGTATATTTTACTTAAACACCAAAGGTTGCATGTTGCACTAGGATCATGTGTAAGATCCATAGTTAATACTTGTTTCAACAACATTTAATGGTATGCATAAGTAAACATGATAAAATTTATTTATTTAATTACTCTAAACTCTAGAATTGTGGATCAAATGACCCTTACTTTAACATTCTTTCATTTGATAATCTTAAACCAAGAGAATTCTAGATTTGATGACATAAACTATCTTTGATTATTTGTGCATACCAGCAAAATGAAGCATTTTCTTTGTTCAAATTTTGTATGTATTCTAGCACATATTTTTTGTTGTTATTGTTTTCATTGTTAATGTGTTATTTTAATTTTACAGTTTGTGGTTGTCAGTTCTTTCTCGACCAGGTTGATAATGTGTTATAAGACTCAATCCAAGCATGACAGCAGTTGATGTTCTCAATCCTCATTTCAACTTGTAAGTATTGCATTTATTGTATTCTTTTTTCCAGTAAATAATGGAGAAACTAAAAGTAAGAGATATTATTGACATGATCAAGAAAGATTCTGTAGAGTCAACATGTAAACACCTAGAACAGAAAAAGCTCTCATCAACATCTTATAAAACCTTGCAGTCACAGGTTGCTTCATTGTTCAATAAATACAAAAAATTGAATAAAAGTCAATCTACACCATGTGGAAAGCTAAAACTTGAAGAATTTTTAGATACGTCATACAGATATCCGGATCCCAAATCTTATAGGGTTGAAAATTCAAGTAAATTAAATAGAAGCTTGCCTTTTCATAAGTTTGATAACTTTGATCTACAAAATGATGTCTATAAAAATGTTGCTGAAAGTCTGGCTGATGAATTAAAGTATGTTGAAGAGAAAAACAAGGAATTAAATGAAGAATTAGAGAAAAGTTTTGAGGAAAATAATGAACTGAATGAAAGTCTTGATAAAAGTCTAGAAAAAATTGAACATTCAAAAAAATCATTGAAAAGAACAGCAGGTAGAGAAACTTATTATAGAGAAAAGGCTTCAAGGCTGGAAAATATTGAAAATGAAAGTCCAATTAGTGAACATGATGAATTGAAATACCTACGGGAGCAAATTAAGAAAAAAGACAGTGAGATTAAGAGTTTGAAACTTAATATTGATGATCTGGTTAATAATATTGATAAGTATAAAAGTGTACAAGAGGGGATTTTTTTTGATGAAGAAACTAAATCATACAAAACCAACTTACATAACTGTGTATATGAACTTTTGAATTATCAAGTTTCTTGTGAAAATATCCCAAATGTAATAAAATCAGTTTGTAAACTAGTAAATGTAAAACCTAACAAATTGCCCCACCCTAGAACCATAAGTAATTGGTCATTAGAACGTTCTATTATTGCTAGGCGACATATAGCTGACATGTCAGATAAATGTAACACTACTCTATATACTGATGAAACTTCAAAATATGGACAGAAATGGGGTGCCTTTGCCAACAGAGACAATGAAGGTAATTATATGCTACTTGGCCTTAGAGAAATGGCAACCAAGTCTTCAGCCGATACACTCGATACCTTCAAAGACATTTTGTCCGATATTGACAATTCAATTCCTGATAATAGTGAGGCTGGTGTTAACATTTTGACAAACATCAGGAACACAATGAGTGACCGTGCTGGAACGGAGATGAAATTTAATGTGCTATTAAAGCAATATAGAGAAGAAATATTACCAAAAGTATATGAAAATTATAATGAACTAAACCTTGACAGTCAGCAGGCTCTGACCCGCATGAATAATTTTTTTTGTGGTCTCCATACCCTGGTCCATATGGCAGACATATCTCAAAAATCTCTTTTTGATATAGAGCAAACCTTTTTTGATGACAATGTTCCAATAAATAATAAATTTTTCAAAAAATCAGGCCAGTCAGGAACAGTTCGATGTATCATGACTGCATGTAAAGCTTTCGCTAGACGGGGAGATCAAAAAAGTGGATGCCATCATGGTTATAAAATATATATTTCCAATTTTTTGAAAGAAAATAATCTGTTATCCTTACCATTGGAACCTTTAAGGGGTAACAGGTTCAATATATTATTTTCTAATGCCGGCCATGTCTATTTTTTAAAAGACACTATGATTGAATATCTTACTAAGTGTAGTGCATTAAATGGACTATTAGAAAGTGTTTTGTTTGATCTAAAAACAGATTTTTTTATAAGTGGATGTAAAGCACTTGGTCTCATATCAAAACTTATAACAACCCCCTTGTGGAGAGTTATGGAAAATAAGGACATTTCAATATCTGACATGAACCATCATTATGCTAGATTACTTGTATTTTTAAATGAGTCAGTGGATGATCTCGAATGTTTTATGAAAGGGGATCTAATATTATTTCAAGATGTGTCTATTAAAAAAGATATCATTTACCATAAATTAGTTTCTCCATCAGTCCATGATGACCAAGTAAAAATAATTTTAGCTATTGTGCTTCCAGCCATAGGTATATTGATTAAGCATCAATACAAGGATCATCTTCCAGGCGGCATACATGAACACATTGACTCTTCACAGACCAAAAGTGTAGACAAACATAATAAATTCCCTGAACGTGTTTTTAGTTATGTTGATCATATACTAAAAACAAAGCCTAACATTTCCACTATGGCTCTTGAGGCCCAAATATCTTTTAGTTTGAATAAAACTAGTGAATGGCTTAATGAGCAACCTAATAAAGAAGAAATCATCAAAAACAGTAGAGCAGAAGTAAAAAGAGAAAGAGAAAGGTTCAAGAAAAGATCAGATGAAATCATGAGAAAAAGAATTGAAAAACAAGAAGAAGACTTCAGAAAGAAAGAAGAACAAGAAAAAAGAAGAATTTTGAAGTTAGAGCAAGAGACAATAGACATGAGTTACTATGGGTTGTGGCAGAACGCAGATCAGGTTGAAGAAGAGCTGGGTAAGATACAGACAGAGAAAGAAAAAGTTGAAGCCTTGAAAGTACAATTGAGATTTAGGAAGAATGTTTTTAAACAAACAGGACCAAATAGTAACACTTACTCCTTCAGTAAAATTGTAAATGGAAAAAGACAGAATCTTTCATCAAATGAACTTAAGCAAAATGTTAATCAATTAGTAAATATGTCACTCAACTCTGCACCGCTTGATCAACCCCATTGGCTTGTTTCCAAAACAATACAACACAAGTTTAAAGATGATGATAATTCAGAGACATTTAAATGGTACACTGGAAAAGTGATATCACAGGTACTAGTGATTTCCATGGATTAAATTGAATCCATCTTTTTTATTTCTGTTGTCAATGTTATTGGTTCAACAGACTGAACAAAGTGAACTAATGTTAAAACCTTTATTAAAGAATATAATATATGTTTAACATTTGAATTAATAAATGTCTATAATCTCTATCACTAACATCATTATTAGCAATACAATAAAAAGTTCATATTTATGTTATCATGATTGAATAAGCACTCTTCTGTTCTTCAGTATAATTCATCACATAGTTATATTACAATATGTTCACAGTATTTTAGCAAAGGCTGAATGAAAGGCTATTATATTTTTGGTTATATATTCACCACATTTGGGCTACGTAGATAAGCAAGAAGTTTCTTAAGAGATAATAATTACAATTTAAAGGCAATACCTATATTCCATCTATGTATTTTTCAGGTACCTGGTTTCCCGGACTGGTTCAACATAGTTTATGAAGACGATGATGCTGTGTACACAGCAAAACTATCCACCGAAATGCACGCAGGCGATGTTATTGTGAAAAGTCGTTAAAATATATGTTTGTAACCTAAACTATTTGTATTCAGTTTGGATGTGAGTACAATACATACAAAAAATATTCTGAAGTTGTTATGTGTTCTTTATACAACTGTTACTTACATTTGTGTTAATTTGAGTTTTTTTGTTTTGTTATACAGCATGATTGTTTTTCAATATAACCATCTTATTACTGCATTTTTAGAGGTTGTAATTTCACTTTGTATGAATGAAATGTCATTATATATCTAGTTTAAGTCTTTTGACATCAATATCTAATGATAAGCTACCTATACATTGATATTCTATGATAAAATTATCACTGTTGCCATGGCGACATTAACAGATAAATTTCGGCAGAAAAAAGGAAAAAATTCAAAATTACAAAGGGCCATAACTTTTGTTTCAGTCGACGGATTTTAAAAATTATTTCATTTCTGTGTTTCTCTCAACAAGACCTTTCATTTGATATATAATAACAATATATCCAAAATAATTTTGAAAATGCGTTTCAGTTGCTACCTAAGATTGTAGCGATCAGTTTACTCGAATCGGTATTGTTTATCTCCTGAGTCGACCATTTTAATGATTGAATATGCGCGCACATCACGTTTGTTCCCAGTCATTTCATTGGACAGGATAAAGACAATACCCATTGAAATGACTCATATCAAATGTGATGCGCACGCATCAGTCACGTTTTAAAAATGGTTGAGACGGCAGATAAACAAGAGCGATTTGAGTAAACTGATCGGAATACAGTCTTGTGAAACATAGCGAGAAGTTTGATATTGACTAGTAGTCCATTTTTTATTTGTCTAACACGTCCTCATTAAATTTTAGTGCTAAACCGTTATTGAATGAGTGTTTAGTTTTGAAAAGCAGACCTGTCACATCTCTTCCGAGTAAAATTCTGAAGGATTTCATCGAGTTGGATACCTTATATTTTTTATAAAACAAAATTTTGGCTTTTGGATGCGACAGGAACCTTTGGGATACACAAGGTGGGTAGTAAACTCAAGGCAGTGGTCTCAGTTAATGAGTTATGGTACTGTAACATTAGCATTGGAGTCTGCAGTTATGGAAGTGATGTACTCTTCGACAGCTCTATGAGGAAATGCTTCAGAAGTTTCATAACATATGGTATTATTGTGGCACTGTAACTCTAGCTACTGCCTAAACTCGAAGCTTGTTGTATAACAAATTGCTGATTAATATACAGGTTTTGCAATCGACTTAAACCAGGTGCCTTGAAAGACTTAATCAGGTATTTTATATTATAATATTTATACTTTTTTCATGTTTTTTCTCTGTAGAAAATGGATAAAGACACGGCCAAGGTACTTATGCGTGAAGGGGCTACATTTGTTCTATTAGATATGCCTGAAGGATCAGAATTTGGTATTGATTATAACTCATGGACCACTGGACCCAAATTTAAAGGAGTTAAGATGATACCTCCTGGAATTCATTTTGTATACTACAGGTATTGTTCCATCACTAATAACTATAATAATTTAAAACAGACTTTTTTTCTAGAGACTATCTCAATTTCATGTATAGGATAGTGCATGAATACAGCATGAGTACAGCATGATACGAGATTTATCAATAATTTATCAATTAGCAAAACTGTGACAATAAAATTATTTTACATATGAATATGAGTATAAATTGCTATTCATAGCTTTTGTTGAATTGTATTTGTTGCAAATTGTCAGACAATAAATAAAGTTTGTACTAAAGTTTGTTTTGTATTTCTGTATGACCACAATCTCTTACAAATTACCCAATTTGCAAACTATTCTCTTGTAAATCTATATCACTAATGCTGTAAAAGTTTGTACTGATTAGTATGCAGCATTTCCTTTTTTGAATCAGTTTTAATACTTGTGTATGCAAGATTTTCATACACGTTTCTTTTTCCAGTAAAGCCTGGGAAAACAGTTAATACATCCAACTCTTTTCTGTGCAAAATGAGATTTGTTGAACACTTTTTAAGCAATCTGATTGACTGATAGGGGAGCACCATTGTGTAGCTACTGTTGGCTGTCCTGAGTTTTCATCTGTCATACATGTGCTTGTTATAGGCCATTGAGGGATTAAGGTTCTTCAGGATTCTTTGTTTTATAAACAATACTATCACAGTTGTAACTTTATTATGAAGGAATTATCTGATAAATCTATATGTTTTCTTTCTAGTGCTCAAAATTCAAATCATACCAGTGGAATGAGGACGGGTTTCTTTTATAACTTTAAACAGAAAGAAATGTTAGTTAAGAAATGGGATAAATACAATGAAGGTAAGACTTATAAGATTCATTTGATTATTATGTTAATATAAAGACATGATGAAAGAAAATGTGTACATAAGATCTATGCACCAGGGCTGGAAATAAATTTTAATTTTTAAACTAGGATGCCCGGTTGAACAACTGGCTGTATGTTTTATTTTGCTCAAACCAAATATTTATCTCAGTGACATGTTGCCGAAACCAATCATAGATTGTCAGGGGCAATAGGATGATGTTTAATGTCGAGCCATGTGCACAGAACATATTCATGTATAATAAGGGACTTTAGTCAGTTATTCCCCCTTGTATACTCTTCAAATAGGTAGGTCTTTCTAGTTGGATTACTCGGATTTTACCCTTACTTTTTAATGTCAATTTGCCAAAATTGATCTTAAATAACTTTTTTGTAAGTCATTTAATTTGTTTGAAATTCAGGCTTAGTATTTTTAGGGTAAAAAAACTATCTTAATTTGATCACTTCTGTTAATATCTTTATTAACAAGAAAGATATTATATGAAATATTTTATTATCCTTACATAGAAATTCAATGATAAAATCCGAGGATTCCAACTGTTAGGACCTACTTACCAATTGGATTGCTTCAGATTTTATCAGGGAAAGATAACTGACTAAAGTCCCTAATTAGGTATATAGATATTTCAAATAATCTTAATAAAAGGGAAGCTCATAAATACTACTAAAACTAATAATCTAATGACAAACATTATATATTCAAGGTTATAAATCTTATTTTCAGATATTTATCCAGGACAAATGTCATCTGAAGAACAAGAAAGATTAGAATCAAATATTACTGAACTAGACCAATATCTAGGTCCATATCCTTATGACAGGTATGATAAATACAGAACAAACATGAGATGTTCTTGATCTTGTTTCCTATTGTATAGTGCGTACAATTTGACCCCGACCTCACCTTTCACATTTGCATCTAATTATCACCTACACATCCCGGTGAAAATCAATACTACACCTACTCTACACTTCGACTCGTTACGTATTTAAAATAAAATTATACATGTATAGAGTATACACAGCCCGCATGTATAACAACTCACGATTCAAATGCATTCAAACGGGAAACTCGTGTTCTTACATTTTTGATAACAATTAATAGTAAAATGGGTGTGGGGATGGTGATTGTGGGGCTAAAACCAACAACCTTTGAATTGGTAGCTAGCTTAGTCGTACAATCCTCTAGTCCGGCCCATGTGTAATAGACACTCATTGTACACTTTAAATGTTCTTCAAAATTAATCCCTGTGTTATAATTACATTCGAGCCTTGTCGATAAAATCCGATTGTTATCGAGCATTAATACTACATTCGTATTCAATGTAATGAATATTCTTGCATGAAGGTCAGGTCAGGGTCAATGTGTACGCACTATACATCGTAACATTTGAAGCAATATTTATTAAGTTAGTACTGGACATTTTAACCAGTTACTTGGCCCATACTTCCATTAGTGAATGACAACTGCCCTACTTGATTTAGAATCAGAGGTAGGGAGAATTAGCCATAGATATTATTTCATGACCAAACTTCCTGAAAGTACGCCCTACCCAGGAATTGAAACCATGACTCTCCAATCAGAAGACTTGCGTGCTACTGACTGAGCTAGCTGGGCCAGATTATATTATTTTTTAGGTTCTAAATGATGCAGACATGAAAAGGGTCAAAATTTCTGATCAATGATGTTCTTTTTGTGTAAAGGCTATTTAGTCCAACTTATTGTAATTAATGTTATACATGTATTTATTTGATACATTATTGTTTCAGTTATAAGAAATGGGTATCACTAACCAATCATATCACAGATGACTTGATACAATGTATACAGCCGCAATGTGGTACTATTTATTCTGTAGCACAGTTTGAATCACCTTGTAGTAATAGTAAATCTAGACAGGAAGCATTACAGAAATCTCCCACACAGGTAAGCATGTGTTCCATATAGCAAGTTGATTAATTATACCTTGCAATCATAGATGTTTGGGGCATCTAGCCTGATTCCCCATCAAATTGGAGAAATCTTTCCAGGAACAGTGAGTAGGTTGACTGGCCATCGTTATATGACCTATACAATGTTGCTACAGCGTTAAACCCAACAAAAACAAACAAACAAATCATTAAAAAGAAAATGAGATAGTTACGTTTGTGTTTCATTATACAGCTTTCTATGACATGTTACTGTATATTTATTTTATTCTTGATTTCATTACAGGCTAGCAAAGATGGTTTACCAGACTTGACCACTGTAGCAGGAACAGAAATGCAGTTCTCACAAATTCCAAAGAAAAGGTATCCCGAGGGCGCCACCCCTCAAGAAATCACTAAGCACAGTATGGACTCATCATATATGCTAGAGACAATGTTGAAGTCTGTTTATAGTGACAATATACATAGTATACTTGGTGAAATACAGATTTCCTTTGTCTGCTTTCTGATTGGTCAAGTTTATGATGCATTTGACCAATGGAAAAAGTTGGTACATTTGTTATGTAGTTGTGAGTCAGCATTGAACAATCACAGTGATTTGTTTATGGATTTTATTACTGTTCTTCATTTTCAAGTTCATGAAATTCCCGAGGACTTTTTTGTTGATATTGTGTCTGCAAACAATTTCTTGACATCAACATTGCAGGAATTTTTCTCCAATCTTGAAGAAGGTAACGGTGATAGCAAACTAAGACAGCGAGGAATAAAGTTCCGGGAACATTTAACAAAGAAATTTAACTGGGACTTTACTTCAGAACCTGATGAATTTGCTCCTGTTGTTGTTGATTCTTGAATAACTTTCCAAAGAAACTGTGTTTCATGATAAATTGAAAGTTGTCCACCAGAGGGTTCAAAACGAGACAGTAGAAATAACATACAGTCAATTCGCATTATCTCGACTACTCTTGTGTCGACATTTCGTTGTCTCGATTGAAAATCAAAAGTCCCGATTTTTTTCCTTCTTTATCTATATGAAAAAAATATGTTTGACTCGATCTTTTTCTATCGACTTTTTTGCTCTCTCGACTTTAAATTTAAGTCCCAAAGTGTTATTTACTATAAAATTATAATGTTTAAGTCGACTAGACAAAGATATAATCGGCGATCCGTTGAGGTGCGAAAAATAACACACGCCCATTCTTTATCGATTAGCGACTGTATAGATAATCTGTTTAAAAGAATGTGTCAAGATTGAATTAACAAGTCATTTGAATATACAAACTAATTGACATGACTAAATGAAACCATTGTTAAATAAGTCGAGTGTTAATTGACAGATGTCAAAATTGAGTATAATTTTTGGTGTACATAAATGCTTATCACTCGTTATATTTTGTTTAATGAATATTTTGTCAAATAAAAATAAGAAACAAATATTTTTTTGTTATTTTTATTATTTTATTTTGTCATTTAAGTTGATATAAATGTACGGCATCTTCTTTGCATGATAAATTAATCACTCTACAGACCTGTTGGAAAAACGATGTTTACAACTGTTATGGATCGATAATATCGTTAGAAAGACACTCATTGAAAAGATATGTCGACATTTATGTTGTTCAAGTCTATATGATTTCGTGACGTAATAGTCAATTACTCTTCACACACACAACTAGTTAATATCAGCAACTACTCAAAATTATCAAAGATAAACCGACATATACGATGACGGTGCGGGGGTTGTAGGAAATAGTATATGACGTCAAACACATACACACACAATTTATTTGACTGGTTTCAAATATTTAGAAGAATATACGCTTGGTTAGTCGTTCCATCGAGATACAGTCTGTGTAAAAGTAGAAACCGAAAGTAGATTTTCGGAAAATACGCCATTTTGTTCTATAACTTGTCGAGAGGGAACTGTGCCAGCGGGAAAAGTGTCATAAACCCTTTAGAGTACAAGTTCATAGTAAAACCCTATTCACAGCTGCAGTAAAGCGATTATGCTAAACTACACTCACTGAACAGGTAAAACTGCTACTGAAGACATCAGAATTACCTCCCTTAGAAAATTCCGTTTATCTTGTTTATCTCGACTTTTGTTGTCTCGACTATTTTTCAACGGTCCCAACGAAGTTGAGATAACGAGAAATGACTGTATATATGTCATTTTCACTATTTTTGAATAGAATATCATTTTCTATCTCACCAAAAAGATCCCAGTTATCCACAGGAAAGCATAACCAATGTATGTTACATTTTAAGTTAACATTAAGTTTACCAGCTTGAGTGCAGGACTTTATTATTCATGCATATTTTTCACCCAAGTCCCTAGAATTAATTTTGATTGCCAGAAGAACATACTTGTGGAAGGAGAATAAGATTTTTGTTTGACCCATTAAAAAGGCATAAGTGCCTTTCAATTTATATGCAAAAATACAACCTATGCCTTTTATATTTCAAGAGTAATAAATCAGACACACTTGATTAAGTCAGTCAGCTGCCCACCTGACTGCAAATCCAGGTTTGGTTGTATTCCCAAAATACCCCCAGAATTTGGTCAGAAATATTTTGTTATGACTATTTTCTGTTTAAGTTGTACCAAGGTTAATTGTCGGCCATTGACGAAAGCATGTGTTTAGTACTGGTAAAAAGCTTCTGTGTCGAGATCTAGGCCTCTCAAGGGGCAGTATGTTGAATGACAGCCATTGTATGACATGAATTAGAGTAATAAAATATTTATTTATTGGAGTTAACACTATGTCAACACAATTTAGGTCATTTTACGGTGTCCAGCGCACCTAACCTCGCTTTCCTGGACCATTGTCTATAACCAGTACTCACCTTCTCTTCCATAAGGCCGGAAACTTCTCCGTATTATCTAATCAATGGAGGAAAATCGACATTATTGTCAATTTTCATGGAAGGGTATAACCTCCCCGGGTGGGATTCAAACCGTCACCCCCTCGGACAGGAGATTTCAAATCCCGGTGCGCTACCAACTGGGCTATCTACCCAGGTTAGAGTAATAAAGAAAAAAGAAAAACATTAAATATTAATCATTTTATTTTGTTGAAATTTAAGCTTACTTGACAGTCAATAACAAAAAATAACTCTCTATCTATATTTTATAATTTACAAAAACCTTGTATACACATACAAGATCAGATCTATACAAGCATAGTAAATTATTGTAATCTTATCAAAGGGAGATAATTCAATATGGAATATTTTTTCTATTGAGTTACTCCCCTTTGACCATACCTCCATCAATTTATACACATTTAATTATATACTGAAGTTATAACTCATTTTGACACTGTGCTTATTATATCATAAATACTAGTTCAATCTATCAATTAAATCTTAATAAAGCTTAACAAATATGAAATCAATAGAGTAAAGCAACAGTTATTTTGAACTGAAACTGACTTTACAGCATATGCCTAAAATGCTTATAAAATCCATGCAGATTATCAAAAAAAGTAGTACAGAGATTGTTAAGTTTCGTTTAACTGTCATTAGTACATAAACCTCGCTGATCTAAATTGATTATTGAGTACTAAAGTACTGTAGTGAAAATCTAAATCAGTGGGGTTAAACACCACTGACAGTTGAATAAAATTTATCAATACTCCAATTGAATTAACTAAGGCGCTAATTTCAAGTTTTTCAGCAGACAATTTTCAAACTTTCAATTTGTGCTATGTCTGCATAAAGACTTGTATTTTCTTATTTTACAAGTAATGCTGGTATACCATAAGCATGTCAACTAACCTGTATCACATATCTGTTCATTTCGGGGCCAAAACATTATTTTTAGAAGATGCCGAAAAAGACTGCTTCCCAAACAAAACTAACCTCTTCTTCCCCAGTTTGATCTTGAAATTCCCAAGTCCCATAAAAATCCCAAACTTTACCTTAGGCCTGAAAGGTTAGGGACCAAAATTTTTTTTTCAATTTGAAAAGTCTGTTGTTTCTTTTATCAAAGAATTTACTGGATTATCTTATTGATTTTGTTACACCTACATTTAATAAACTCATCCCTTATTACTGGTATTGAAGCGGGTCCATTTCCCACAAATAAGTGAAAACTGGCTAATTATCCCCAAAAAGAAATTGTGTTTTGACCCAGAGAATAGATGGCTTTCTTTGTACAATGTACTATTGTATGTTTGTTTTTATTACATTACTACAGTCAAATAATACAGTATAATCAATTTCATTATTATTTTACTTGTTCTTTAATGGTGGTATATAATTTGTAAACAACTTTTCATAATTTAATGCCTTAAAATGCTTTTTTTAAGCGTTTTTAAGGATAATTTTTAATCTTCCATGACAAATTTTTATAATTCCATTTTTCTATGATGAAACTTCCAATCAAAAAAAAGATTTTTCCACCAAATATAATTCTCAATGATCTACGACTCATTTTCTATGATTTTATTTTTCGGATCTGTATGAAACACTGTTTCTATGATAGACAAGAATACAGATACATGTTAGTTGACAAGTAAATAACAGCTGAAGTCTGAGACTAACGACAGAAAACACCCAGTAGAAAGAGAGCTATTAAGATATGATAATATTATTTTTATATAGTATAAATCATGTAAATCATGAATAATTCATATAATAATTTTCAAATTATATTTTTCAGTAGAAAAAAAACAAATTTTTCAGTAGAAAATACAATGAACTATACAAAACAACAAAGGGAGAGAACTAACTACAAATATTCAATATTGGGTTAGTTCCCTTTGTTATGGAAATTATGAAATGTCAATATAAACAAGTCATATATTTATGAAACGTGTTACAAATAACAAATATTATCAATAAATGCGTGTAAATTTACAATAATGCATTGATCAATGAATTATACAAAGCTATTAAAATGATGCTTCAGTTCTGTAAGATTGTGAGTCATTTAATTAATACTCGTTAACAATCGGATTACAACTGGATCTAAAACTCTCTGCTCGGCTACTTGATAATTCAAAATCTGACTATTTCGATACTAAGGTCACATTCAGGTGACCTTTAGTTATTATAATATTCTTAACGCAATCATTATGTTTAGTATCTTATTTGCATCGTCTACGTCACACAATTAGTTAAATTCGAAGACTGCTTTTTATGTTACTCATCATTATATTCCAACTTCACATGTAATGAGTTCTACAAGACATTTTTCCATAGAGTTTGATCAACTTTTTTCTAGAAAGTTAAAAATATTCTTATACAGGCGCATTCATTTATGTCATATTTAACATGACAGAATTTATAATAACACTGAACACATACACTGCTGTTACAATTTACTCAATTCCTTTATAAAAACCTGGGTCAAATTTATTCATTTTTCTTTGTTAGAATCAAAATAACCTATTTTTGATGTTGTAGAACAAAAAAATGTGGGCCCAATCTTTGATATGCCAAAATTAAAAAACAAGTGCTGTAGCAGGAGTAAGTTAATTAAGTGCATAAAACCTGTGCCTATATTTTATTCTATGATAAAACATAGAAAACTGTACATTATTTCTTTATCACTTACAATCTCATAGAACTGGAGCATCGAAGTTAACTAGTTTTGAAATCAACTTGACATTTTGTTTACATAATACTAGGGCTGTCACAATACGCCGGAAGTTTATCGCGATATATAGCAATACCCCAGCACCGTACCTCAATACGTACCACAATATATTGTGGGTTTTTAGATTCATTGTGCCTCCGCTGTATTTAAGAGAAACATTGCATATCTTACATGCAGCTACTGATAGAATCTAGCCTATTTAAGTCTATTCGGTGATATTGGACTGTGATACTTTTTTGCATAAAAAGATGTTTAATTTGAAAGAAACAACCAACCCTATAGCTGCAGAACGTCCTAGCAATCAAGCTCCATGCAAGACGCCATGCTAGTTTCACAACTTCCTGTCCCGGAGTATTCTTTTCAAGAACATGTTTGGCAAAACTGATCGAACGCGCACCATCTTTTAATTCTTGTAACGTAAGCTTTAATTGAGTGAACAATGAAAAAATTGATGTTTCGCTATTTTCATTTTGCGAAGGGAAATATTTTCCATTGAAATAAAAAATATAGCCACAAACCGGTATGTTAAATTTGTATCGCAGCACGTATTGCCGCAGATGGGTATTGCAATATACCGGTATATTCCGGTATATCGTGACAGCTCTACATAATAGTCTACCTGAACCGTCATCATAATTCTAAACATTGGACCTACAGACTACATGAGGTATCTTCACAGTGTGGGAACAATTAAAGGAAGACTTGGTTCCTGTCCTGTAACTGTCAGATTTGAAAGGAACTAAATACATTACCTGGTAAGGAGTTAGCAGATTAAATCATAGATTAAATCATCTAAAAGTCATCTAAAGAACAAGACCCAGTTTCACATAACTACTCATAATGAAATTTTCTTCAATATTCAGCAAGAAAATATTTAATTTGTATCATACAAAAAAGACCAAAAACTCTCTTGTATGAACTACAGCATCATTTTCAATGAGAAGATAGTTGATTAATTTACATTTAAATTACCATACAAGTTCAAACTAGCAGGATTGTGACAAACAATTTAGCAAAGCGGGTATTCCACCCATTCTTGCTGCTCTTTATTTCTTATCAGTTTTCTAGGGGTTTTTTTTGACGTAAATAAAAAAGAGAAATTATAAGATTGTGCCAGGTAAAATGTTTTATCCATTCAGGTACTTTGTGCAGGCCAAGTTTGAGCCATTTAACTTTCACTGTATTTGTATTAAAATTTAACTGGAGACGTATCTCATTTTAAGAAGTTATGTGAAAACAGTCACTGATATTTCGTCTCTTTCTCAGTAAGATTGAGAATTAGCTTTAAAATATTTCCCATAGCAGAAATTCCAGATTTTACAAACAGAATGTTCAAAATATTTGTTTATCAATTCAGAAACAATTATTAAGGTACAGGTGATACATAAGTAAAGTATGGTGGACGATTTCTGCCACCAGACAGCCACATAGCTAACAAGTTAATAATGTGATTAACTAGTTAGTGGTTAACTAGTTGACCACATTATTTACAAGTTAATTATACAGTAATCTGGGGACAGAAACATGCCACCATCATAAAGACATGTATTAAATGCAAACATATTTATTTCAAGCAAACTAAACACACATACAACAAAGAAAAATATCACAAAAGAAATTAAACATAAAATCTGATCAACAGATTACTCTCCCTTTCATTCTGAGGTTACAAATTACATGAGTCATGAGTGACCTCCCTTTAAATACAGAGGTCAATCAGTTACCTCCCTTACATTCTAAGCCATTGATGAATATTACTGGATGTTCTTCTTGGTTGATACAATGGTATTTTCCCTTAGTACAGCCATTTTGTGAACTTCAGCTATTTGATTAACCATTTTCAGTCTCAGAAATAGTGAAAGCCTCGGACAACAGTAAGTCTAGCTGTATATATAGCTGGTACTAACAGACAGTGCTGTGAGACAGTACCTGGTAAGTTCTGCTTAAATTGCTCCCAACTGCACAAAATTACTGCAACAATTCCAATTTGAAGTCAACATCAATCCAGTAATATAAATCTATGTACTGAAGTTCACTAACTATTCTCTCTTACATAATGAGGCCAGTGTTAACTGAGGAATAATATTATAGTATAATGTATCGCCCTGAAATTACAGCATATTTTTAGATAAAAAGTTAACAAGCATTGTGAGATAAGACTACATGTAAATCTCAATCAGCAGTGTTTTATCTATTGTTACTACTTCAACTAAACTCATGTTTACTCATCATATTTAGTATTTATCAAACAAAGTGTTTTTTTCTCAAACAAGGCTGCCAAGCTGAAAAGAGTCAATCACTTCTAAAACTGGTCAGTTTGGGTCATTTTTGCTCACTCTATTCAATAAATTTACCAAATATTTGTCAAATGGCCCTACAAACTTCTAACTTTGATATTTCAAAACCTCTGGTACACTATTTTGTATTCAGTGCATCAGAATTTAATTATATTAGCTTATGACTAAAGGAAGCTTAATATCATAGGTTTAGAGCAAAATGGACGAAACTCGCTCTTTTCTTATTATTGAGTTATGACCGTTTTGCGCTAAACCCGCAGCTGAAAATTGGCGGCCCTGCTAAAAAATCTTACAACAAGATCAACCATTCCATAATATTAATTTGTCACGGTATAAGATCATATTATTACACCACTTTTATGGTCAGACTATGCACCAGGTACAATGTATGAAAACTTACAAAAAAGTCACCCTAAAACAGATCATAATCTACTGGTAGCCTGGGACAACTACTTCTTAGGCAACCAAAAATTTTATTTGTGCAACCAAATATCTACTAACAAAATATAGTGCTTGCTAGTAAAATGACCTGTTCAGGCAACCACTTTCATATCATAATTTTGTAGACTGCTGAGAATGGTTGTCGATTGAAAGATAAAGGCTCTCAAGTCTCAAACAAATATCAAGGAAAGGAACCAACTACTGTGATATTTAAATGTTTGCTAATACATATATTGCATTTATGTGACATGAATAAATAGTGATTTTTGACTGCACTGTTGTCCCTGACAACCAAATCTAAACATTAACTACTATTGCATTTATTAAGAAAATTTCATAATGTTAATATGATAATAATAAAGACTTTATTTATAGAGGCAACACAGTAAGACAAAGTACATGTATAATCTTCCTTAGTAATAAAGACTTTACCAATAAAATGAATGAGCAGTACATGTATGTATAATTGTGACAAGATGAATGAAAGGCCAAAGATACATGATAAAAATGTTTATAATCAATATTTAATCAAGACTATATAGTTGACCTACCTTACCATCATAACACTTCATTGTCTATCAGAAAATAACAGGGCTTGGAATTATTTTTTAAAGTAAGTTGCCCAGTTGGATTACCAGCTATATATTAACTTGCCAGGGCCTATTGTTCACTAGCTAAAACAAGTTGCCCGAAACCAAATATAGGTTGTATGGGGCAATAGGACAAGCCTTAAAGTCGAGCCTTGTAAATTTTAACTCAAGGGCATTTTTAAAGTGCAGAGACTTATAATAAAACCACTGACACTTTGTAATAAATGTTTAAAATTTAACTTGTTCAATAACAATAAAAAAGGTGTTTGGATGGGAGTTAGAGCTTGAATCCTGTCCACTATAATACATCAATATGATGCTTAAACAGGGTATAAGGCTATAATTAGTGATTATTCCAGAACTAAAAAAAAGGGAAGAAAAGGCCAAAAAGGGGCAGGGCATATCACAGGATTGATGTTTCATAGCAGCTATTTCTGCATGGGGGGCAAAAAAAGGCAGGGAGTATAGAATAAAGTCAGGGTACAGCACCCCGATATTCTCTTTGAATGATCACTCCTTCCTAGAAAACTGCAGTCCAGTGACAAGTTAAACCCTGATAAAGGAAATATTTCCTTACAGACTTGTCGTGAAATAAATTAAAAATTCCATCAGAATAAACATTGAATATATATTATATTAGTAATTTAGTTTATATACAATGTACATATAAAGTTATCAATAGTACTATGCTAGAGTTACTGACCATCTTTTCTGGTAAAAGTAAACAACTTGTAGAAAAATCAAAACAAAACACAGCCTGACAAACATTCACTGTTGGTAAAATTAGACTTATACAGAGATTATAGTAAAATCACATTGCAATTTATGGAAAACTGTAACAATATGTAAATAAAGAGGTTTTTATTAGCTAATGAACTAACTCTTTAATCCCAATATTGATAGAATCATATACTTGTTCAATATATGTTGAAGTACAAAATAAATACCGGGGCATAACCTAAACCAAAAGGATGGAGTGCAAAAAGGCCTGATGCCTGTTTGGAGGTTAGCTCTTTAGTCAGATTTCTTTTCATACTTGAAATTTAATACACCTCAAAAATTGCCATATTTCAGTGTATTATTAGCTTAAAAATATCATTGAAAAACAAATCTTTTAACATGGAAATGACTGAACTTTATTGCATTGATTTGTGATAAAAGACAAAATATGATTAAAGTAAAGTTGAAGAAGCATGATGAAAATATATAACAAAAATCATTATGTTTAATATAAATGCATTTGTTTGATTACAACAAAGAAAATATGTATGTTGAATATGACAAAGTATGTAGGTGTTTCCTTATTACAAAGAATAGCTATGTTTAGAGAGATACACGTCCAATATCATATTTAATCATCAAACTTTTGAATTAAAACTATACTCAATGAAGAAAAAAAACTTCAAAAATGTGTCCCAATTTCATTTCTTTCATCTAAAATTTCCAACAATCAAGGGTCATATAAAATCAGGGTCAGTAGGCAAGCTGAAACAATCAGATGATACTTTGGTTCAAAGTCAACAATTTTCAGCCACTCAATCAAAGAAGCTAGTTACAGTAATAGAAAAACTAGAATAAAGATTTATACAAAATACTAGCAAGCTCATGTAGGGTTTGATGTAAGACGGTTATAGCTATATGGTGTATGTTGTATACAACGTTAGCTGCAATTTTAGTATTCACCGTCCCAATCGCCCTAAGAAGGGGGGTGGTTAAAGATTTACTAAAGCTTGTGAACAAACTTATTTCTTTCAAATTCAATTAGTACTTGCTGCTATTTCAGTCTTGGTCTTAACCCATTAGCCTGAAAGATGGGGCTAGTGAAAATTTATTCAGGCTACTGAAACTAACTTATTTCATACAATGGGGCTAGTTGATAATTTGTCAATAAAATGAACTGCAAAATGTTTATTTGTTTTTATTGGGTTTAACACTTCCTTGATCTGCCCCTTTATTACATGACTGTGGAAGTTTTATAGAAGCGACAGTAGTGATACTGTTATAAAAATTGCATTGATTGAATTAACAAGGAGTATTATACTCTGTGATTGCCAATTTGCAGAGAATTTATAAAAAAAAGAAAAAGAAAAAAGTAAAGTCTAATTTTATTTAACATTTAACCACATAATTTCAAGGTCAGTACAAACTCTTTAATAAACATACTACTATAAAATTTGAGGGCCAAACAAAACACTATTATTTTCTATTTGAAAATAAAGGGAATGTTCCGTTCAGCCCTTAATTTAGTATAGTAAAGATTCACAATCAAAATAAATGGTCTTAATATAGGGACCTTTTTCTCTTCAAATAGAATGTATCATTTAACAAAAAGTAACTATAAATACTAGATCAACCATACTTTTATATCATTCATTGCTTTAGCGTGCAATTTAGAAACTTTGTATAGAAGAAAGTTTGAATGAGTTTTGTCAAATTTAAATGAGGTCAGTTTGCATCAGATCAATTTGTTTGAACTATAAACTGGAAAAAAGCTTGAAAAAAAGAAGATATATCCTAAAGTGTTGTTTTTCAAGAGAAGTCTCTGGTCCCTTACCAGTTTAGTTCACTCTATTCAATATATCAAACTGATAATAATTTAAATCCATAACACTAAAAAACAGGAGAAAAAAAGCATATAGAATAAAATGGAAATAATAAAATTCTAACAGAATTTTTGTGTATGATTTAACCAAGTAGAACAAAAACGAACAAAATGAAAATAATTCAACAAGACATATTTATATGCTGGAAAAACAAATCAAAAACTGTGAAACCAGCACTTTTTATAATATAATAATAATTATAATAATAATAATAATAATATTAAAAAACTTATATAAGAAAATAGACAAATATATATATATACTTTAGCACAATGATATTTTTTGAGCTGATGAATTCGTTAGCTATGATTGCTTCACAAACGTCTCTAGAATTTCCTCCGCCATTGCAATGTTATTTTTGGCAACACGTAACGCTTCAACGACTTTAAGTCGATTATAGCCTTTACTAACTAAAAGTTCAACGTGCTCTTCGTTTATACTGTCCAGTATACTATTCTCTTTATTAACGTCCTGGTTTTCACGTAACTTTTCACGACGTAAAGGAAGCGGAATTTCTCCTGAACTGCTAGCATCTGGACTTCTTCTGAAATAAATATCAAATAATCAGGATAAAAAACATAATTTGTTTGGATCATTTGGTGCCAAGCCATGTAACAGAAAGTATTCATAACCTTGGCATGTTCAAGAATTGTATAAGTCAACCAGATAATTAAAGAAAGCAAAACAAGTGACAATATTTGTCATAGAAAAGTTTTCCTGCTTTGTATCAGAGTTTGCCACCTAAGGGTATTTTCTCAATTCATAAATTAAAGAGGCATATCTATGACAATAAAATAAATGCAGTTCCTATACACCAACAATTTAACTTGTCAAATGACATTAGGCCTTTCACAGTTAAAAGCATCGTTCCAAAAATCACAAAAAGGTTTAAAAACCTTATAGCAAGATTACTTTGGGCGAAAAAATCTAATTCAATGTATATTTTCTGTTTGAGGAAGGGTCAACAACACAAATTAGTAACTGTAAGTACTTTCTAAGAAAAAAAGTACTTCAAGATATTGAAAATAAAAGTTTATTTTTTAAACCATTTGTCCTACAATGGACCTTTCCACCTTACCTATTAGCATATTTAACAAAAAATTACAGTTACATTTTGTCCCACAAACAAGGCGTTAACAAAAGAGCACATGCTTACATTTGTGGGTAAATGTATTGTTAATCAAATAAAAAGGTCGCACTCGGAATTGTTGATTCTTATCACAAATATGAAAAGCATGAAAATTCCCATACAAAAAGGCAGCAGTTGTTTTGAAACTTAAAAAGTCACAGATAGTACATACTTAGAATCTATAGTAGGAGTATTTCTTCCTCTAGGTGCTGGTAATGGAGGTACATCATATTCACTTGGTACTCTATGTAATGATGGCTTGGAATTCCCTGTCACAGAGAAAATAGTTCCTGTAAAACATATAGATAAAACAATGCCAATATGTAGCAAGCAAAATAAGCCAAGCAGAAAAGCAATGACAAGATCATAGGTTGAGATATATAGATTTTGTTTTCATGAATTAACTAACACAATAGTGGATCCTGCTTCAAGGTAATTGGTTTCTGACCTTACTAGAATCCTATCCCTTAGCTTTCTTGGGTGATAATGATGGCCTTTTCAAACAGCTTGGAACCAGACTACATTCAGATAACTGGACATCTGGTCACGTCCTAAGCTGTTTGTCATTTAGACAGTTTATCTACTAAATTTCATTAAAATTAGACAAAATTGATGACATTTAATGCAGGCTGGAATTACACAGCATGCATAAGATTTAAATATACTTGCAGGATATAATGAAATCTTCAGTGAACCAGTCACTGCCTTATATTAACATGAGAACTAGCCTGATTTTTTATGTATAGTCCAAATTATCAACTAGCCTGGCTATATGTAGTGAGTAATTGTCAAAGGCCTCAGGCTTTGGGCTAGTGGGTTAAGGCAATGGCTTATTAATTTGCATGAACCTTTGAAAACATTTTCCCATTTTATTATCTTCCTTCTAGACTAGACAAATGTTTGAACCCCTTATATGACCCCTAATCCCCTAAAAGCATTTTCTGGATCCACCCTTGCATAGATATCATAATACTAATATCAAAATACAAGAATATACAATCATGTAATATTAAAATAATTATGTGATGAAAGAGTAAGTACAATATATATAAGACATATTAACACGCCATTCTTGATTGGGATATACAATTTCAACTATACAGGGGTTTTCATATTGTTTTAAATCTCATGAATTATTTTTAGAAAAACTGATCATTCATACTGCAAGGGAATTTACTATGATTTTATGGTTAGTGAATTAAAGTAACACAAGAGTTAGAGGGTAAAAATAAGCAGTTATAGACAGGACAGCTGTTGACCACATTGTGCTCAAGTTTTATATGGTATTTTAAAAATGGAATGACAGTTATTAGACATTTGTTAAGAGTTATTTGACATTGGGTAAAGGTCATTGCATAGAACATACATTCAAAGTCATTGAAATTAAAGTGACAAAGAAACATCCCTTCCCCAGTCTCCAACAAGTGAGTGAAATAACAGATAACTATTATAACCCAAGTAACACCAGTCATGTAAATCTTTCTACATTATGATGCAGAAACAAAGGGCCCAACAACCAAGAAAGGCTATGTTATAAATGAATATTAAGTTACAAAGACAAGACAAAAGCATGGAAACAGCTATTCCATAGGTGAAAGTTTTCAATTTTCAAACTTTTGAGATTCTAAAGTGTTATATTTTTAGCTCTTAAATATGATATCATAAGAACACTTTCTGAGGTCTAAAAAATGTCCTGAACATCAGGATTAGAGAAATCTCTCGCCCATGCAATACAGAGTACATAATACATCAGAGTATATCTGACGTTCAAGTAAAAAAACTAACAGATAGTAGCAGAACAATATTATGATGTAACATAAATATGAATGTATGGTGCATGCATACAATACTATAAGCATTAGGTATCCAAGCAATTATGTACTATAACAAAACTTTCAATAATAGAACTTTAAATCTACAATAATGAAGAATGCGCAAGATATAGAATTAAAATACATTTTTAAAAATTGACATACATGTACAATAAAGTAAAATTTCTTTGAATTGAGGTACGGTAAAGCATATTTTCTAGGAAATGATGTTCAATAAAATGCATTTCTAGGAATTGATGTACAATAAAGTACATTTTCTACTAATTAATGTACGATAAAGTATATTTTCTAGGAATTAATGTACAATTAAGGACTTTAGTCAGTTATCTTTCCCTGATAAAATCTGAAGCAATCTAATTGGTAAGTGGGTCCTTACAGTTGGAATCCTCGGATTTTATCATTGAATTCCTATGTAAGGGTAACAAAATATTTCATGTAATATCTTTCTTGTTAATGAAGATATTAACAGAAGTGATGTAGTTATTTAGATATTTCTTACACTTAAAAATAATTAGCTTGAATTTCAAACAAATTAAATGATATACAAAAAAATTATTTAAGATTAAATTTGGCAAACTAACAATGAAAAGTAAGGGTAATCCGAGTAATCCAACTAATTAGACCTACCTATTTTGAAGAGTATACAAGGAGAAATAACTAACTAAAGTCTCTTATTAATAACTTTTTTAAGATTTGATGTACAATTAAGTATATTTTCTAGGAATTATTATAAATAAAGTGCATTTTCTTGGAATTAATTTACAATAAGGTACATTTTCTAGGAACTGATGTACAATAAAGAACTTCTTCTATGAACTGACAAATGATAAAGTACAGTTTTAATTAGCAGCAAATGAGCTTTCAACTGGGCAAACCAGAGGTGCTTTTCACAAAAATTCTTACAAAAAAAATCTTCATAAGTCAGTTTCATATAATTAGCACTTCAAAGTCAGACGGGTAATAAGCATAACTATGATATGATGTTCAAAAGGTATACACAATTCTACACAATTTGTATAATATTTAAAATTGATAAGCATAAAATGAGCGAATTATCAATGTTTCTTGCTTTTGACTTACGAAGATTTTTTCGTAAGAATTTTTGTGAAAAGCACTACAGGTGGTTATTGAGACAAATATTCTTAGAGGCATAATAGTCACACACCTTATATATCATCAGATTAATATTATATTCTCACTTTTCACTTTCTTCATAGAATGATTAAAAGAACAATTTAAATGGGACCTGAAAATTCCTAAAATTTGAATTATCCAAGATTTAAAAATTTATATTAAAACTGAAGACAGATGTATTACTTACAAGAATCTAGCCACAATACATAGCAACACAAATTTAAGAAAAGCTACAAACTAAAGAAAGCTACAACATTGTACTCAAAGTAAGTTTCTGTAACTAATGTCAATGACAAGGCAAAAATAATTAGCCCTGTGATAATAAATACATTTGGTTAGAAATTCAAATCTACAAAATTTAATTTTCATAGGTGAAAGTTAAAAAAAATGAAATTCTTGATATCAAAAGCTTTGACAAAGGGAAAAATCCTATTCCTTTTCACCAAGTCCTGAGCTTCAAGATCAGACCTGAAAATTTTCACCCATGTTTACATTAAGAAAAATAGTGACAAAACATATTCTACCATAGCCAAGGTGCTTGTACCACACTTGTAAAGATTTAATAAATACTAAGCTAAACTAAAGACATTAGAAAATAAGGGTGTAAGGTGATAACTAAGGACTTTTTTACTAAGTGCGTGGGAGAGAAAAAACAAACTACAATAAAAAGGTGACCACACACAGCTTGATAATTATCATGCCACACACTTAATTAGTCAGCTAACTAATTCTAAGTTTATAAAAGCACTGAAGAAAAGACAGTAATGTTTTATCAGCCCACCATGTCCACATGTAAGTTTGGTTTGAAATGTTAAATTATTCAGGAATGGGAATCACTTGGAAATAGAATTGTAGCAACATTTAATCCACAAGTAACATATTTGTCTATTATTCTATGGATAGAATTTTTGTCTGAAATAGCACATTTGTCTAAAAATAGATTTGTTGTCTAAAAATAGCACATTTGCCTATAAATAGATTTGTTGCCTAAAAATAGCACATTTGCCTATAAATAGATTTGTTGTCTAAAGATAGCACATTTGCCTATAAATAGATTTGTTGCCTAAAAATAGCACATTTGCCTATAAATAGATTTGTTGTCTAAAGATAGCACATTTGCCTATATATATATATACTTTCAATAGTAGTTTTTACCATAATATTGCAACAATTACAAACAAAAAGAAAAAAATGGTTCAAAATAGATAAAGACAAGCATTCCTTATAAGAATAGCTTAGACAATATAAAATTGGAAAGTTTATTAAGAAATAGGCAATAAATTATAACAGGTAGACTAAATTGTAAAACCAGGTGTGCCATATTTATACTGAATAAAACTTGAAATACTAATCACTGGAGGAAATGCCACACATAAATATAATATTATAAATTAAAGGGGTAGGGACATTGGGACAAGGGTGAACTCAAAAAACATTATCAAACAAAAACATGCATAGGTAATACAAGGCCACACTCTCAGTTACAGAGATGCTTTTCATCTAGTCTCACCTCCTTGCATGTTTGATGTATACCCAGGATGTACATTATCGGTTCTATTTACCGCATGCACTCCTGGGGGTGGGGTACTGTATGTCGTCTCCATACGCTCAGCTTTGGTATTTAGGTTGGGCACTTCGTAACGAAGTTCTGCATATGATACACCTAGCAGTGCAAATACAAGGAATAATAGTAGAGTAAACCACTAGATAATAAGAGTAGCAATCAGTGAACAATCATAGATTTTTTATACAACAGTGTGATAAAACTATACATGTGTATTAGGGTTCATACAGGCATACCCGTATAATTAACCAATAAACTTTTCAAATCTATATGAACCCTGATACATTGTATGTTTATAAATGAAAGTGATGAGTGAAAAGTCAAAAAATAAAAATGAAAGGAAATGGGAAGCATAAACTAAGAAAACATACTACATCACTAAACATTTTCCTCTTTCGATTTTGCACCATTTATTGACAAAATTTTACTCAGTAATTTATGGCAACTATCTCATTCAACCAGCTTCCCTTGACCCATTTCTTTTATCAGTACTCACTAACCCTTCAAAAAGGAGTTGACAACTGCTATAAGGAGGAAAATCAAAATTATTGTTGAAATTTCATGACAGGGTATAACTAGCCATGACTAAAAATCTAGTCCAGACAAACAAACTTGAAGTTGTGAGAGCTAACCACTTCATCCCACACACAGCTCTTATCAATTAATATCCTCTACTTTTTTTTTAAATCATGGAGCAGAAGCATGCTAGTCTGAGGATAGAATCTAGCAAGAATTCAAAGTCATACAAACTCAAAATCACACAGGCAAAACTGATTCAAGATCACTAGTTAAGACAGGAGAACAATTGTTTTAAAGCATAGCAATTTGAGATAGTCTTGACAGTTCAAAATAAGTGAGCAATGTGAAAGCCATATTGCTTATTTGTGTTTCAGTGGCCAAAATGAGATATCAATAAAGGATTAACTTATCAGTATAAAATACATTCACAATATAACCGAGTCAAAATTAATTTTAAGAACTCACTGACTTTCATCACTAATTGTTCACATTTAATAGAAACAATGACATGTATCTTGATGCTATTTATAGTAACAATGACATGTATCTTGATGCTATTTATAGTAACAATGACATGTATCTTGATGCTATTTATAGAAACAATGACATGTATCTTGATGTTGTTTATAGTAACAATGACATGTATCTTGATGCTGTTTATAGTAACAATGACATGTATCTTGATGCTGTTTATAGTAACAAAGAAATGTATCTTGATGCTATTTATAGTAACAATGACAGGTATCTTGATGCTGTTTATAGTAACAATGACATGTATCTTGATGCTATTTATAGTAACAATGACATGTATCTTGATGCTATTTATAGTAACAATGACATGTATCTTGATGCTATTTATAGTAACAAAGACATGTATTTTGATGCTATCTATAGTAACAATGACATGTATCTTGATGCTATCTACAGTAACAATGACATGTATCTTGATACTATTTATAGTAACATTGGCATGTATCTTGATACTATTTATAGTAACAATGGCACGTATCTTGATGTTATCTATAGTAACAATGACATGTATCTTGCTGCTATTTATAGTAACAATGACATGTATCTTGATACTACTTAAAGGAACAATGACATGTATCTTGAGTATAATAATAAGTAATATTCTAAAAAAGAATATCAAATTGCCAATATCTCAAACTAACATGCATTTAAACAAAACCTAAATCCATAGCAGGACATTATTTACATGTACTCAACAATATGATGTTTTATAATACTACTTATTGTGGGTTTTTAAATTTATAAAACAATAGAAAGATGATGAGTCAATGCAAAGGAATGATCATTTGCAGTTATATACTTGAAACATGGTTAAACAAACCATTGTCTTCTAATTATGCAATCAAAAAAAAGATGCAATCTTTAAGACGTCAGAAACAGTATTTAAGTGAAAAGCTGTACTTGAAGTATTGAAATTCAAATGACTAATATATTAAAACTGATACATAGTGTCTGTTGAGAACATTTAAGCTGACATTCACTTAGCAATGACCAAAACTATTGGGTTTTTTTTTCTTGAATACTGTGTCAGCACATAAAACATCTATATGGCCACCAGAGATTTTAATCTAAATCTTAATACATCATTTGATACATAAATAGCAATATAAACTGCTATATGGACCAGTTCATTAAAGAGCTTCATAAATAGACTGCAGCAAAAATTCAAGTTCTTTGGATTCAAAATTCAGCATTCCAACTCACTGAACCATTAACAAGGCTTTAATTATAATGACTTTATGTGAAATATGATGTCCAATGTATGAGACAATATGTACAGGTAACTGGTTAATGTCATATTTTATGGTATACTCTCAATCAAATATCCCAGGAGCATTTTCCATGTTTTCATAAAAGAACAAAAACGGTGAAATTACTACATTAAGTTACATGAGTTAGGAATTTTAATATTTAATGGAAATACTGAATGTGTCTGTAAATATCATTTTTAATGCCATAAATGTTAAGCACAATATAGGTTGTTAGTTGAAAATACTAGTTGTGAAGCTCATTTTCTGAGACCTATATGAAATTTGAAATCATTCAGTTAAGTCTTTCATTTTTCGGAATATTGGAGGCGCCTTTATATGAGAAGAGATATAAAATAGAAGGTGTATGGTAACAATTTACATCAGTTGTCAAGTATTATGTACTCTATACATACCAGTATCAGACTGTTTTTCTACAGCTATTTTCTGTTGATGACCTGATGAAGTTATAACATCAACATCTTGTGATTTATCAGTAAATGCTGGCGTAGGCGGCAACTGGCGTCTACAAGTAAAACAACACAACAAATAGAAATAACAAGTAAATCTGTGAGCTAATGCTCACTAGTGATACCCCCGCAAAAATCTAAAAATATGCGACAAACAGGAAGTAGATGAGCAAGGAGCATGAAATCGCCTTACACTACATGGGACTATGGGATGAAGCAATATGCAAAGTATTAGGCTGCTGCATGTTATAGTTGCTGAGAAAACTGCGAGGGAAATTTCTAACGGACGGACGGACGGACGCAAGGGTAAAACAGTATACCCCCCTCTTCTTCGAAGCGGGGGTATAATAATAGAAACCTCAAGCTTAACCATACAATTGATTTAAGATTCAGTGAATTTCAACAATTTGCCCACAGAGGTGGTTAGAAAGTCTTTCTCAAATAAAAAGTCACAGTTAACAAAAGGGTTCATAATCAGCAATCATCTATCAGTGACAGGTTTCAGTGAATTGAAACCATCAATTACAATCACTTAATTACAAAGGTAGTCTTTGCGACTAATACTCATTAGCATTGAACATTAAGTCCAGTAAAATGGACCAAATGAAAATTTACTGGACCAAAAAATATGTTAGGGATTTGTTAAAATCTGTTCTCCATTTTGATAATTAAGTGGACTGATGGCCCACTTACATTCTTAAAGTCACTAAACAGACACCAATTTTAGTGGACTCCATCAATGGCCCACCAACTAAATTCAAGGACCGCAAAGGTGAGTTAAAATTTACCTTGGAAGTTTAGGTGAACTAGAAGGCGATACATTAGGGGAAGGATTTGGTGATATTCTTCTTGGAGGAACAGGTGGAGGAAGATCATGACGATGCATGTTTGGTGAATCAAAGGGAGAATACTTTGTACTGTCTGGTTCCTCTGTTTCTTCGTGGTCAGTATTTACAGGGGGATTATTAGAGGTACCAATACCAGCAGAACTACAGTCCAATCTACTAGATGTAAGGCGAGGATCAAATGGATCAACAACTACAGACTCTGTACCCTTGATTTCACAGCGACAGAATGGGCAACCTTGACCTTCTGAATCCTACAATATACAAAACCAGGAAGTAAAATCAATATTGCACAATCTATACATATTTTATACCAATTATTTATATTTACATTAAACTCTATGCCAACAAATGAAGTTTGTCTATAAATTAAAGAGTCTCAAAGCTGAAGTGTACCAAGGGCCCATATTATCAACTGTCTTACAACCAAAGTTTGTTGTAAATCCTTCTTTATTGTATTGCTAAATTATCTTAAGTTTTTTGATAATAGGCTGCCTAGTAGTAAATCAATACTATACATGTGTATAATCTCCAGGCTAACTTTTAAAAAATTAGCGTTTTTACAACTTCATTTTTATAAAAAAGGTCTGCCAGGGTTTTATTTTCTTATAAAAAAGGAGCAACAAGCAGTCTTTCTGTCCAAAAATTAAGTTCTGCAGTTGATGTCAACAATCAATTTACCAGTTTATGGTCTGGTATATACAGACACACTCTGAAACAATAAATTATGCTTCTACAGAGGCATTTTCTGAACACTTTTACAAGAAACACATAATCAATAACAATAAAATTGATATTGTCAAAAACTGTATAATCAAGATATTAAAGGCTTGCTAGAAGCTTTACGGTAAACTTAGGCCATGCCATATCGGAATATTGTTAAGCGTCCACGTGCGCCTAGGTTTTAGAGTTCTCGATCAAAATAAAAAAAAATTGTAGGTAAATCTTTGTTAAAGAACTTTGATGTTTCGGGATTCGATACGACAATTAATTTCAAGAAAATTATGTTCATCGTAAGCAATTTATCATAACCGCGTCATTAATACAACATATATTTTACATAAAAAAACACTAGTCATTTTATATTTATTCAGACCATTATTTCATATTATTAGGATGTTATTTCATCGAAAAAATGATATAATGAATTGTTTTTTGTCATAAAAATATTTGTGTTTTCGTATTCGGTTTGTGTGTTCTTGTGAATAGGTACCTAGGTTTGTCAAATTTGAGTTGACGCTTAACAAAATTCCATTTTGGCATGGCCTTATATAACATTTAAGTAGTTTATAAGATGTATAAGAGTATGTTTACATGGCATAAATCTAAATGAGGAAAATTATGTATTCATAATTTCATGTACTTCTATTATATAATCAATCTTTATTACATGTACAAGAAATGACATGTTTATTTACAAAGATAATAAACTTAAGCATTAGAATAAGAGCTGATATCATGCTATCAAGCTATCTAATATCTATGATTAAATAAATTTCTTCGTTTCTATGTGAGAGTTTCAACAAGAAAAAATAAAATCAATTATAAGACAACCAGAAGGGTCCTAATAGTGATTCCTAAATAGTTTTTATAGATTAGAGTTTATAGCACTGTATATATAATATGTATGAAAAATTTGTGATAATATACATTAGCACAATAAGCTAATTTGTCTAAGTTGTCCCACTTACAAGCAGGGGATTGAGAGATCAAGCCAAGCACATAAAGGGGCCATATCGAAAGTGTTAAGACTTATTTTAATAAATAAATTCCAAAATTTTATTGTTATCGTTTCTACATTATTATGGTTAGATCTTTAATAACATGTTTTCCATGTTCTTTATTTTAATTCCTCACAATACAACACTTAATTTTACATTAATTTTGAAGCTACATGTCAGTTAACTGTTTCAATCCACATTCCAAACAAAAGAAGGAAAAAACATTTTATACAAATAAGTTCCCCTACTTCCACAACTTGGTATCATTTTCCTTATTAATGGCCAAGAGTTTGCATTTTTTTCTCCAGCACAGTGATATACTTCAAGAAATACAGCAGCTATTATGCTACAATATTTATAGAGAAAAGTATGTCATTTTCATTGTTACAGGCATAGTATGTACTTAAAATGTAACAAAAATTTCGACACTGTATACTTATACTTATAGACTGTCTCAAATTGTATAGACAGTACAAAAAATTGTTCATAAACAATCATACTGACAGTACAAAGATCTCTCTCCCATTAAATATATTTTAATTCATAAAACTGCTAGTAATGCATTTACTTAAACAAGTACAAAATGAAGTTAAAAGGATAAAAACTAAATGTATGCACATTTATCAATCAGTTATTAAGATGTCAACATGTCGTATCAAATTAAATAAAAATAAAATATTTACAAATTTTTTGTCACAAACAGAAGTACAAACCATTATCATTGATAACTTAACATGTACTACTTTCTATATTATATTTAACAAAACAAAATTGATAGCTTAATTTTCTAAATTATGGCTGTCTAAAATTCAAAACTATATTTATTTATTGGAGTTAATGCCGTGTGAGCACAATTTTAGGTCATTTTACAGAGTCCAGCGCACCTAACCTAGCTTTCCTGGACCATTTTCTATAACCAGTACTCACCTACCCTTCCACATGGCCGAAAACTTCTCCATTTATAATATTACAATATATTATCTAATCAATGGAGGAAAATCGACATTATTCAAAACTATGAAATTGGTTGTAGTATGGAATCAAGTGGTGGGTATTTTATTCATTCTCATGGCCATTGGTCTATTATGTACAATGCTTGGGACATTATGAGAAATCAGAACTATTCAAAATATCACAAAAAATCAAGAACCATTACTGTGGTCTTTTATGATTAATGATCTGCATTTCTGGCATTCTGTATCCAAAATATTGACTTTTACTGGAGGAATCCACAATGTTAAGGAGGAATCCCCAAGTAACTGACTAGGGATTTTTTTGGGATCCCACGTAAAAACAGTTTGTGTCAAACCCAAGTCTATTCTGGACAATAATGTAATAATATACAAACCTGCCACTGTGTTAGACAAGGTGTACATAATAAATGACCACAAGGTTCTATTTTAATATCTTTATCATTTTCAGCACATATTTTACATAATTGGAAGGTAGAACCCATCTCACAGTATAACTCATACTGTTCTTGCGTCACTTTGATATGATCTTCCTGCGAGTCTTGTACTAAATAACTCAAATCTGGATTCAATGAACGACCATCAGGATAAAGGAAGCTGAAAATATAAGAAGGTTAAATAAAAAGTTAAAGTTAAAATGCGTTTTTAAGTGTGATTCCAAGTTTAAAATACAAGTTAGACGACTTAATTATTCTTGGACGATAATCATTGAAATCACCTTAAGGCAGTTGACCCCGCACAGTACCCATTTACACCTGAGCTGAGTGAAACAACTGTAAGTAAATTTCTTGCTCAATGAAATTAGCAGTGCCGCTAGAACTAGTAGGGGTCAAACCTTGGACTACTCAATCTCTATGTGGGCTTCCTACCATTGTACCACTGCCCCTATAAATGATTTTAAACTACAATTTTTGGATTTACGTAATAATTTTTTTATTGGGTTAAACACTGCATCAATACAAATTATGTGTATGTATATGGTCATTGTATGACAGCTACCTCACCAAACTTAGCTTTTCAAGCTGTTATAAAATATCTAACTATTTGCTTTTTCTTGGCCTCAGTAACCACAAAGTACTTTTGTGTTTAACACTTATCATGCTGGAGCCAAATATGACCGCCTATGCCACCAGCAAAGAGCCAGTCGATACAACATGAGCCAGATGACCAGGCTCTTTGTTGTTGGTTGCTCACTGTCCAACTTTTATCATGAAATTTCTAAAAATGACAATGGATAGATCTAAAAATTGAAGACGGGCTAGTCCATTGCGAAAACTCAGCATTGAAAGGGTTGAAGAAATGACCCTAGATTGCCTGAATCCATGACCAGCAAACTAACTAATGAACAACAACCGAGCTTTAATCTCCCTCTTTGCCTTATGGCTGTGAGATGAGTTTATGTTTCTTTACTGTTGCTGTTTCTAATATGTTTGCTTACACCTTTTTTATATAAAAGACTAAAAACAAAACGATGTATACTTACAAGCCTTCTCTTTGTCCATCAAGTAGTGCTTGACATAATGATTTGTTTTGAGGGATTGTCTGTAATATTTGACCATCAGCTGTTACATAACCTATTGCCCACTGACCTAGTCTTGTACAACTTAATCTAAATACATAGCTGAAATAAAAGACAACAAGAAATGTAATGTGAAAACCACATTAAAGCCGGATCTTAAAACTTAAACGCAAAAATTACAAAGGGAAATAATTCATAATAAAGGCAGGTAGAGTTGTGGTTACTTTCTAATTCTGTTCATCACATGATATGTTATCATTGTATGAAGTTTCATAAAGATCTGACAGTAAATGGCAGGAATATATAGTAAAGAAAAACTTTAACGCAATTGTTAATGACACTGGACGTTGAAAAATCTGGCTAAAAACCATTTGTTTCTAGCGACCAACATTAGATCACAAGAGATCATTATCTCATCACTTATTCACAATTTTATATAAGTGATTATTCTAGAACTCAGAGCAGTTGACATTTTTACTGGATTGAGTGAAAATTTACTTGACCAAAAAAATCTTATTGGTTAGTAAAACAACATGTTAAACATGCTGTCCATTTTAATGATTTCACAAAATATAACTTGAAATTGAATAATCAATGTACAATCATTAAGAAATCTGAAATAAATAGTTTTACCAAATTATAACGCCATTTTCATTTGTTTGTGAAATTTCTTGTCTATTCTATGATTTTAATTGAGTTAAGGTAATAGTGGCTGAAAAAAGTTGATGGACTGTCTGACAACTAACTTTCTTAAAGTCACAGGACAATGTGGATTTGGATGGTCTCTGTCAACAGGTTGAATTCAAAGACTATTATAGAGTTGTTGACTAAGACCCTTGCTGACGACTTATGGCACAAGGGGAATTCTATGTTTATACTGTTGTACATACCTGCCGGGTTTACTAGCATATTTCTGTAATCTAGCCTTCACTTCATCATATGTTAGGAAGGCCACATAACCTGGATGTGTTACTGCTAACACATTCCAATTTCTTAATAAATTGCACCATGGCTGAAATAACCTGAAATATGATAAACAAAGAGAATGCTTAAAATAATATTAATAATAACAAGTAACAACAAGAAATGTAATGTGGAAACCACATAAAAGCCTGATTTAAAATCTTAAACGCAAAAATTACAAAGTGTAATAATCCATAATTAAGCCAGGTAGAGTTGTGGTTACTTTCTCATTGTATGTTATCTTTGTATGAAGTTTCATAAAGATCTGACAATAAATGGCAGAAATATATGCTAAATTGAAAACTTTAACGCAACTGTTAACAACACCGGATGCCCGCCCGTGTTTCGCCAAACTATTAGCCAAACTTTTTCGTTGAAAAATCCGGCTAAAAACTA
This sequence comes from Mactra quadrangularis, assembly GCA_025267735.1. Lineage (NCBI taxonomy): Eukaryota > Metazoa > Mollusca > Bivalvia > Venerida > Mactridae > Mactra > Mactra quadrangularis. The sequence goes on from CM046299.1 coordinate 13,795,387, forward strand.
TGATTAATGTCAACTTGTTTAAATAATTCTTTATCTAAGGAGGGGAATTAATATTGAGTCAACTTCATCTGGCTGCCAGCTAACCAACCTTGTTGACACTTTGTGAAGGTGATGTAAGTTAATGTAAATTTTGTTAATAACTTAAACATGATTTACTAGAGGTCCATATGGAAGATTGGATTTATCCAAATGTGTACTGTGAAGCCCCGTTAAATAAAGGCTATATTGTTGTTGTTGCTGTTGTGGTCGTTGCTGCTGTCCTTATTGTTATCATTATTATCATTATTGCCTAAACACTGATTTTGTTAAATTTAAATATCAAAATTACTACAATTTTATGCACTTAAGACTCCTTGAAAAAAAATCCCAATTTCTTTTTGAAAAGTCTAAACTAATACACAATTAAGGAGAGGCTAGAATTTGTACCCACAATGCAATTTTATATAAATTACAGATGATCATTTTTCAACAAGTTTTAAATCATTTGACAGGCAAGCAGGCAGATAAACTGAAACAAAACAAAACCCAATATACCAGATCATTGAACTACAGATGGTGGGTGGAGGGAGTGTAATTAAGAAAAAAATCATTTAACCATTAAATTGACTGAAACTCCTTATTATAGAAATAAATATCAAGTTGTATCAAATGATAATACCAGTGGTATAATCAATCTATGATTGAAAACTATTCCTCCGTTAATAACACACCCAATACATAATAATAATACACCAAAATTTACATTTATTATAAGATTACAAGTTACAACCTACACAAATTTTATTATTCAATCAAAGGATAGGCTGACAGTTCATTTATCATTTACAAACAAACCTGTTTTAGCTAACATGAGAATTTAGCAACTTTTTGTGACTCGAGTATCTTCCTTAAAATTTTATATTATTTACTATTACATATGGTATTACTCTTTGAATTTATTAAAGACAAATCTATAGACAAATAAATTATCATTCCCCCCCCCCAACTCACTTAAGGCCTAAATAAAGGCCCAATCTGATTTAACCCAAAATCTTAAATTATCTGCTAGCATGCCTGCTTATTTTACATCTGACAAGCATACAGTAACAGTCACATTCAGCTGACCTTTGAAATATTAAAACATTGATGACATAATTTTCAAAGAATCAACCAATCACAGTATATGAATAACAAGTACCATCAAAATAGCTCAGAAAACCTGACCTTATAAAAATATGAAATACTGATGCTACTGGCAGTGTTTCAACTAGACAAAAGCTATGCATTAATCAGTTGACAGTGACTCAACTATAACGTCACCTGAATATGATCCCCAGTGCAATTTCGGGAGATCCTATGACAGGATCGAAAGGTATCTGTACATGAATGTCGTGTTAAAGCCCTTCTCTTTATCAATCAATACTTCATAATAATGTTAACTCCCCCGAGAAAGGTCCTTATCTACAGGTTAGACCATACCAATAAAAATACAATATAATAACATTGAAATGCTTTCAATACTAATGTCACATTGATATAAAGTGTATTTCGTATGTTTAGTAGATATACTACATTTAGTGATAGAGCTAAGACATTTAAAAGTGCATCCAAACTTTGACCTCTAATATGAAACCTTTTTGGTTAAGTCTATCATAAGAGATTTCTGTTGTTTCTTTTAAAGTTTATTGCAAGAGGGAGTTCCCCCCTTTCACAGCCAAGGTCAATAAGTCACACATTTCACCGGGCTGACCTTAAAAAATTCTATGTTTGGAGTTACCCGACCGACTCACGAAATTGCCGCGACTCAACTTTTTTTTTGGCATATTTATAGTTTCCGATTTTTTTTTTGTTCAAAATTTTTTGTCATTTTCGTCTTTTCCTTTTTTTCTTGTTGTAATTAGATTTCGTAAGTGGACAAGTTCAAATTCGCATGTGATAAGATATTGATTTAACTGATAACGGCAGACGGAGTGTGTATTACGTTCGCGATGTTACCGACAAATCCGCTCAGCGGGAGGTGCTATTAGTATACATGCTTCATAGGCCGATAATTAGTGTCTCGCTGTTTATGACATCGATGGCCCCTGATGTTTAATGCTCAGCCATGCGTTGAACAAAAATTGACAGTTACTAATATTAAAATAAAATGCGGAGCTTACGCTATATGTGATATACTTTATCAAAAAATCGGCGTCTGCTAAAACATCAATAGTGTAACACGTCCGCACATTAACATTGCTTACGTAAACAAATGGTTGAAATGAACAAACTAGTGACAAACTGATATTGCATTGATTTAAGGGGTTGTGTTATGTTCGCCTTTTGATGTTACCGACAAATCCGCTCAGCGGGAGGTGCTATTAGTATACATGCTTCATAGGCCGATAATTAGTGTCTCGCTGTTTATGACATCGATGGCCCCTGATGTTAAATGTTCAGCCATGCGTTTAACAATAATTGACAATTACTTATATTAAATTAATTTGCGGAGCTTACGCTTTGTGATATGCTTTATCAATCAATCGGCGTCCGCTAAAAAATTAATTGTGTAACATGTCCGCACAAACATTATTACGTAAACAAAAGGGTTAAAATGAACAAACTAGAGACTAACTATGATATTGCATTGATTTTGGTGGTTAAAACTGTTTTGAGATGATAATTATCAAACTGTGAGCGTGTTGTGAACATACGTAATAGGCAGTTTTTTAAGACAATTAATGATGACAATAACAATAATTTCTGATAAAATAATAAACAAATCTTCAATCATAACTTCATTATGTCACGTATTTTCGCGACACATGTTATCGAAAATTCGAGTGAATCATGGTTTAATCTACATTTGTAATTTAATTATATTACTATTTTGATTATTAGTTCTTCCTAATTTAGAAAAAGTAAAACACAAATTCCCCTAATTTTCGATTTTAAGAATATTAATTAGCACAGGTTGGTTCCAACAAACTGAATTTGTGAAAATAATAAAAGTATTTGTCACATTATCACATATAATCGTGTTATAGACTAAAAAATCAATGATAAGCATGCATTGCTACATGTAAAGGAATATTGAAGAAAAAATATATAATAGCAAAACCGATATTTTTTATGATAGAAAAATTTTAACAAAGAAACATAAAAATTGAGGACATTGATAACGTATTTTCCAAACAATGGCCCTTTAATGCATCTTAAAATCTATGTATGAATATATACCTTCAAGCAACAAGGCTCAACCAGAAAGAAGACCATTTGAAATGAAATTGAAATGACAAAAAGAGTATTTTAGGTTACAGTTTGATACAATTAAATCACTATATTCTGTGAATTTTGTGTAAAACATTAAAAGTATTTTGATTAAAAAATAGTGCAATCAATAGGATTTAAAACAAGAGTCCGGGAGAGCTAGACTACAATGAAAGTGTACTTGCTCTCGCAATATCGAAATAATTTGTGTTGATGCATAATTAAACTGGTTTGAACCAATAAAAAATTTGTTGGCTTCAGTGGCTCCAAAGTGGCGACGACTTTTTTTCATTCGCGCAAACACTGGAGTGACAGTGGATTGATGTATTAGACATCTCTACTGAAGAAGTGTTTGATGAATTGATACCAAAAAGTTCTTTTGACACGTTTTAAAAGATGTTAAAACTATCGGTGTCGTCAAGACAGTCATCATGTGTCAACAGTTTACACAAAATTTTTATGAAAAAATTCCTGCTCTGACAGATTTTGACAAAATTTGAAATATGTCACGATTGACTTAGCAGTTACTTGCAGTGAAAATGAAAATTATCAGTCATGCAGTAGGCCAAAAATGCATTCGCCATTCTTATGCAATGCACACAGAAGAAACAGCCACCTACCAAAATTCCTGTTGACAAGGAAACACTTTACATGGTTGTTTATAAGCCTTTGGATTATTTAAAATTCCTTTTATTGAATTTATAATATATAAGACTTGAATAGTTTGAAACTTTCTCACATGAAGTTTATGTCTGGTATAAAAAATAAAATATGTTTATTTCATGTTGGAGTGTTTTTTTTACATGGATTGCGTTAGCAATTCAGGTCTAAGTAAGCAACATATCTTGAAACGCATATAAAATGTCGCGGACGTAGACATTCGACGGTCATGGGCAGTTAACACAGCGGTATCTTGTTAGGTAGAATTAATATCAACTCCTGAATAAACAGTCCCTTTAATAACAATATCCGACAGTATCAAGCAGTCATGTAGTTTACTCACAATAAATAAAATAACCTTGTTAATTGATTCTGTTCTAACAGTTTCAACAAGAAACCAACATTCTTCCGCTAAAATATTGATGACAAGTTATGTAACCTCTATCCTGTTTATGTTCTTGTCAACTGTAACACCAATACACTAAAAAATAGGCATGCCTGCAAATTTCCAGTGTCTAAAAATATATCTCATACATGTGTAATGATTTCTTCTGAGGACAGTATCAATGTAGCTTTACTGATCCTTCATAATGCACTTTGTTAGTAAATTTTAGGAGAAAATGATCATTAGTCCAACCTCTATTTGTATTTGGATAAATTTTGCCTTGTTTAATCCATGTCTGGACAGTGCTATCGGTACTTTGATTTCTTTTATGTGCAGGTTAATTTCTGGAATGTACCAAGTATTTTTGTTTTATCATTTATTATGGTAGGTTAACCCTATAGTATTATAATTTTCCATATAGTGACTGTAAAAAAAAAAAAAAAAAAAAAAAAAAATACCTACCTACCTACCCACCTAAAAAAATGTGGGTCGGGTAACTCCAAACAAAGAATTTTTTAAGTTCAGCCCCGCTTAATACTTGTGGTTTATACATGTATATTTATAATTTATTATAATATTTTTCAATAAAATGTTATATAATGATTAATCATACATAATAAATGATTGAAGGTTAAATATAATGACCTTTTCAATGAAACCTAATTATTTATACACATAAGTTACAAAATGAGTACAAAAAATCTCAAATTGTGGTAAAAATGATTAACCTTTAGCTATAGAAATTTGACAGTGTATAAAAATGTACTATTTTTGAAATGTACCGATCAATAAATAAAGCTGGTGGTTAAGATGGTAATTTTCTTTGATAAAATCATCTAAGACAGACATTAGAAGCTATCAGTCCAATAGTAAGAAGTGTGCTTAGGGACCGAGGGGTCCTGGGTTTGAACCCCAGTAGGAGCACTGCTAGCTTCCTTGGGCAAGAAATTTACCTAAAGTTGTTTGACTCAACCTAGGAGTATATAAGTACTATGAGGGATCACCTGCCTGAAAGTAATTACAATAATCAGGGGTAATCATAAAATTGTAGTGGACTGAACATGTATATGGAACCAGTGTAACTTTTTTTTTAACTTTAGAAATTTTAGTTATTGTTGAGCTAAGTGGCTTTTGTTGAGACCTTTTAAGAAGATAGCAGTGAAAATATAATCAAAATAATCACAAATTTGTTTCCAAAAAGTACAAAAGAAACAGCATTAAGGAAATTATTCAAGTTAACTTTCACAACAGGAAATTTTCTCTATCAGCATATTTGATCCTTAATTTACACTTAAAAGGAGTAATTACTCCAATGCATTTGTAACAAGGATGTTTTTAGTAATATTATTCACACTTCAGCTTAATTATTCATCTTGATTTAACAATGTTTACCAACACTTTTAATAAGTTACATTAATTAAGCAGCTCACTCCCCAAAACTGCTTTCCTTAACACTATTCTAAACCATAGGCAGTTGGCCTAACCTAGCCTTGACCATTGTCTATAACCAGCACTCACCTACCCTTTCACCAAATTAATAATTTCTCCTTATCAATAGAGAAAAATTAGCATTATTGTTGAAATTTCAAGAAAGGATATAACAAGAGCCATGGCAAGGCTTTTTCAGCCTATCTCACAGGGCCGAATATGGGCCCCGTTCCCAATGCCAAATAACTACCATTTTTCCCAATTTCAAGAAAAAAAATCCCTATCTTGTTAAATAATTCCCTTTGAACAGGATGTCTTTTGCCTTTACAAAAAAAAAACACGGAAATTCATGTAAAAATAATAAATACATGAGACACCAAAGCAAGGCACATAAAGGTTTAAAGCAGAAAACTTAATGATGAAATTTCCCAATTGGGTTGATTTGTTGAAATTTTTTTCCCAAATAGGACTATTTACAGTGTTAAAAATTCCCAATTTGAGCAGGGGCTTTTTTCCCAAATCCCACTGAAAAAGCCCTGCATGGTGAGGCTTGAACCAGCCATGTCTTTGGGACACAAGATCTATTTGAAATCCTACCCATAGCTTAATGAACCACAGACCCAGGTTATCATAATGAACATTTTATAGATTAAAACAAAATCTGTCTATAGTGCAGTTGGTAGCACACCCGATTTCTAGAGCTTCAAAGAGGTAACAGGTTCAAATCCAACCTAAGGAGGTTATACCCTTCCATGTAAATTTGACAATTATGTAAATTTCCTCCATTAATAAGGTATATAGAAAAGATTTTGGCCTTGTGGAAGGGCATGCGAGTACTGGCTATAGACAAGGGTCCAGGAAAGCTAGGTTAGGGGTACTGGACGCCATAAAATAATCAAAATGTGTTGACACCCAGTATAAATAACTTAAATAAAACTATTTTTAAACAAAAACTCAAAAACTTTATCCTTACAAAAAACTCCAATTGTAGATATATCAATGAAAATGTATAACATGACATTTACAGATAACCCATGTTGTACCAGGAAGTCATAAATATTATGATCTATTAAGTCAAAATATTACAACGTTTAAACATAACACATGTGTTAAACTTGTCATATCTATATTACATGACGTAATATTGAACTATAAAAGGATAGTTAACATTTAAAATTAAATATAATAATAATAATAATAATAATAATAATAATAATAAAGCCTTTATTTAATGAGGCTACACATTTGGATAAATCCAATCTTCCATGTGGACCTCTTATAAAACATCTACAAGTTATTTACAATATTTACATAGTGAAAACATGATAAATTAACAAAATGGAAGATGATAAGTAAGGAAGAACAAGCCTGAAATAAAAGAGAGTGAATATTAACTGTGGACAATAATAACAAACCAACTCCCATTAATGATATACTATGACATATTTCAAACTGTAAACACCTATCATAGATGATCTCTATATTATGACAATTAACAGCTAACACACTAAAATGGGACATTGATCTTTAATTGTCACTTTACTGGTAGGAGTGATTATGCTTATATTAATTGTCATTTAATGCCATGAATGCCATTTTATGACTGAATTCGGTGCAAATTCATTCAAGTCCCAGCTTTCAGTCTGAATAAAGCCAAAAACAGGGGCAAAAATATTTGGCGAGAAATCAACTTTTTCCCTGGTGTATACATCATCACAAAAATAAGTAAAAAAATTTCACTTGTCTAATGCTTTGGGCTAGAGGATTTAGGTGATGAATGCCGAACTATACATGTAAATAGTTCCAATACTCACCTTGAAAAAACATCAAACTCAAAACAGGATATATAATCATTACAAGTAAGGTCTATAGTAGACTTTAATGCCATTGCTTCTAAAGGGGAACTGATTCCATGGACTTCATTCAATGAACCACGAAACAATTTCCATGTAACTATAGTCCTGAAAATAAACAAACAAATCATGCATTATGCTGAAGACTGTGTACTATTTGATAATAGTATATGGTGAAAATATATGGGTCAGCTAAAAGTATAGTGCGTACAAAAAACAAAACGTGTTTTGGTAAACATTAAAAAATGAGACAATAGACTATATCAGGAATTCAAATATTTGGGTTTTCCCCTCCGGTACAAACAAACTTTCACTGTTACAATGAAAACACATGTAAAAAAAACAATAGGATTTAATCAATAGTTTGTGCTGTTTATCAATAATGTGTAGAAAACTTTGTTTGTACCGCCTGTGCATGGACGGAAAAACCCATAAATTTGAATTCCGGATTAGGTCTATTCATTTCAAGTAAAACATATCACAAATGTTTATTTTAAGGTCATCCTGGGCATCCCTCATCGTGGGTTAGTTCATTGTATTGTTATTATAAACAGTGTTTTGTTTTTTTTGTTTGAACTATACAAGACTAATCTTCTCACATCTCCTCTCTCAAATATAAAACACTACATGCAATGGTAACTGACGGATACAAATTTCATTAGCCCAGTTGCACAATGCAACTGAATTTCCACCAGGGTGAGTGAAAATAACAATTGACAGGCCCAGGTTGCCAGTACATTCAGAATACTAAGGTTTCCCAAACCCAAGCAACTAGGGCTGCGGATCGTTGAGCAAGTGGCGATCCGATCCAAACCACGATTCATATGTAGCGATTCACTAATCGAACCACGAATCTTTTGTTAATGGAAAAGTATACAAAATTCATATAATAACAAAAATAAGTGTAGAATTACAGAAGCTTTTACTGTAAGGGAAACCATGTACTCCAAACATTTCTAACACCTGATGTTTTACGGGTAATTTTAGTGAAAACGTTTGTGCATATCAAATTTTTTACACAAGATAATTCGTTCCCTACATAAATTAAAGTTTTCATTTTAAGTGCGGTTCGTTTTCAGCTGTAATTAAGCTGAAAATTTTATTCCATTTTTTTCCAAAAATAGATCGCAATCCGATGATTTCGGACTTGACGAATATTCGTACTTGATTTTCTGGTTGAGATCGCGAATACCCGAGTACTCGGATACTTGCCGCAGCCCTACAAGCAACACCATATGTGAAAGATTATATAGCTATTTGAAATCTGCTACCCTTGTTGAAATTTAAGGCAGGTTGTGTTGTATTTTGTTGTAATGTTTAAGGTGAGCTCCTAACTTCAAAGCTGGGCCTCTAAAATCTACCTGTTAGAAGTCCAAGTAGCCCCCATGCTGACAATGGGGAAACTATATGCCTTTAACTACATGTATTGAGGGCATAAGTCACTAAAGTGATTGACTAGGAAGTTAAAACAATACAGACAGCCATTGATTTTATCTGAAAAAAAACTTTATAACTATATTTAGAACCTTGCACACACTGCATGCATCATATACTCATAAAATATTGTATGCACAATCTAGTAAGATAAAGCATGGTTAAGGTTGGATAATGTAAAATGGATGACAAATTGGGAGGTCTTTATCAGTGCGTTAATATCTCCAAATATTCCCTAAAACAAAACTTAATGCTTGTTCAACATTATAAAATCAAGACAAGACATACATGTAGGTTAGATTTTTTTACAAATGTAGCTATGGTTAAACAAAGCACTCATATAATTTTGCCTTTCAACTAGTTTTTACACAGCAGTGTTAGTCGAGTGCTTAGTAAGCAAGAAGTCCATATCCTTCAGGTTAGAATTTAGCCAAAGTCTTAATTAAGAGATTGTAATACAACTCAGGGGTCAACTCCTATAAGGGCTGGGAGGCAGAAAAAAGTAGAAAATGTAGAAAAAGGGCAGAGTGCAGCACCCTGCTATCTGTTATAGGACAATCACTGAAACTTATTCAGACTTCACAGAAAGGACACAACATTCTCATAGACATAGAATGATAGACTAAAATAATGATTATGTAGTCATTTATATCTTGAAATTGGAATTTTTGACTAGGAATTTACTTTTTCTAGTCCTTTTAAAATCATGACTGATGCAACAGAAGGAACACTAACGGCCTTTTATCCAAGTAGTGACAGGGAAAAAAATGTCATTCAATTTTTTAAATACGTGTGACAAATCTCACATTGACAATGACCATCATTTGACAATGAGTCAATGTTACAGAATTATATTTACACTGCACTCCAAAAGTTCCTTCACATTGTACTTAATCAAATTGCGACAAATTCCAAGTTCAAGTTTGAATAATTATTTTATTGTTTATTTTATTCATTATTGATGCAATGAAAACAAACTTTTATTGGTACATTTTATTTTATTAAGTTGATGCAACAGTTATCAATCAGCCTCCGAAACAATGGTCAATGTACCACAATGAACCATTTTCAAGTTTGAGGTATTTTTTTATTTCATCTTCAAGAGAAAAAAATACTGATTTCTAAAAGCAAACTAAAAACAATTAACAATAAACTGCTATTAAAACATTTTTTGTAGCTCCTGTACTACGTAAATTGTGAATGTTTGAACAAACTTTTGGAGGGCAATGTATACAGAATAAAACATAAAATTTGCCTTATGTAGCAAACATGTGACATCATACCAACATCATGCAATGTCTTGAACCTTCAATTATACTCCATATTGTCTTACAACAGAAATCATTCAAAAGGAAATGACTTTTGACTGTGTTTCAATCATTATAACACTATATAAGAAGTTGGATTTCTGTCATTGGACAGTAAAACATGGCTTTGTCAATTTAATGGTCGTGTGACCATCACAAGTTTTTATCATTGAAGTACATTTCAAAATCCCTTTATTTAGAGCCTTCAATAGATTTTACATCGCAAAGGAAACCTTTCTCAGGTCCCAAAAACCATGAGCTTCAGACAAGAGTTGAAAAATTTCACTCATGAAATTTTCATATTTTGTAATATCCATTCTATGTATGTAAATGGTGTCCGGTCTATCATGATTCTTATAAATCTTATGTCCAAATACAGACAAGTCCCACTCTAAAGACCAACTGTGTGATTTGAGCAGAAAAAGGTCACAATAACAAGGTCACTCCATTATAAAGACTGTCAATTTTGATGGTCCTAAAAGCGGATATTTACTGTAACAAGAAACCCTTGATTTTAGACAAGTGATATAAGTGGTAAACATTTCAATTGTACCTAAATATAACCATAAATATTTACTGTCTTTATATCATCCTTTAAAAGTTAGAAATAATATTTTTATAAATAGTCAGTTCATACTTAATACTGTCATTTAACAATTTACCGTATGCATTCTATTTAACGCCCATTCTCAAATAACTACCCGATTTGGGATTCAGCTTACCTTAGTGTTTTTAATTTCAACATTTCGAGGGTTGCCAGCAAGACTGTAGTAACTCACTCTTTTACACAATGCTCTTACTACAGTCTTGCTGGCAACCCTCGATTTATTCTAGAAAAAACAACATCACAAGTATTTCCAATAAATATAAATCTACCATATTTAATCTAGTAAATTTATCATTTTTGTACTCAAATAAATGCCCCCTTTTGGGGAAAAAAACTCCCCTGGGCCTTTAATAGATAATTTACAGTCTGATATCTGACATAACCCTATTAAACTCTTATTGATAATTTTAATTCTCATTTTGCATTGATTACATAATGCTTGAAGCAACTCTTTGGAATAAATATCCCTCATAGTTAGGAAATTATTGAACCTAAATACTCGCTTTCTTCGACAATTTAGTAATTTTTCAAGAGCCAGTCCACCAAACCAACTTTCCCTGGGTTAGCTATATGTCATAAGCAAGAGACTGACAACATCAATACTTGATACAGTTGTAATTTTAGTAAAAAAAGGAAGAAATAAAAAAGGGTGCTGTGCCTTGTAATTGTGCTTTAGAATAACCACAAGTAAATAATGCTTTTTTAACATGGCCCTCAACCCAACAATAATAGAGTCTGTCAAAAACAGGTACCAATAAATGTTTGGAAGTTTTCGATAATTATAGATTTAAAAACAAGTTTTCATTGATTGTTTGATTTATAGCAATGAATAGTATGAAACAATTTAATTTGTATTTATACGATTTAAATAAGATTCAAATACTTTAAAATTGCATGGTTATATCTTGGACTTAGGAACTTCACTCCACAAAAAATGAGTCTAAAATTACAGGTACAATGTAACATGCTACAGTGTTTATTTTCACTCTTAGGGGAAAGGTGGCGGGGCCCTTTTTTGAGGGGAAAATCGCGACAAAAATGAAATAAGGGGAAAAAATTTCAATACTTGAGATAACATGGATCCTCTAACAGAGTAACATTTCTGTCTACTTTTATGAAATTTCAACTATTGAACCTATATATTCATCTATGATTTCTCTGTAATGCTTGAGGAATGGGCAAAAATGCTATAAAAAGTACAAAAGTTTTAGGACAGTCTGACAGGGGAATTTTTTACCTGGAAAGGGGAAAAATATATACTTTTTGGAGAGGGGAATGTGGCCCAATTTCGGCCCCAAAATGGCTTGGAAAAAAAAACACTGTGCTATGTTCACAAAGTTGATTTGTAATATATTTGCATGTTTCAGGACAATTTGTATAACCTATACTATAGCTATCAAGTAAGATAATGAATAAATTAACTGTAATATGATACATAATAAGTGTAAAGACTTGACACATATAGATGTAAATAAACAACTAATATTTATCATGATAATACTACAGGTCGTCCACGTAAACATTGCGTATGTAAACATTGCCAGTTTCATTTTACACTAATATTTAGGGATGAATCTTTTTTACAATTTTATAGATTAGTTAGTTTACACTTATTTCATGAACACATCTTTACATAAAAATTACAATGTTCATAAGCACTATTTGGAATGAATGATAAATACCAAAGTGGTATGTTTCTATCAGTAAAATGGTGTACATGCATTAGCTTATTCACCTATGTAGTGGACAAATCCATTGTTTTAAAGTACAAAAACATGCATGACCTAGAATATGACCTGTATAATCAATTATAGACTATCTCTGGTCATGTCAACTTTGTCACTTACTATTAAGATAATATAATAAATCTGCTTTATGTCTCATCAACAATGTAACTTGAGAACATCTAAACTATGAGACAGAATCACGTAATAAGCTATATATACAATTTTCTTTTTTTGGTTGGGTTTAACACCATAGCAACACATATTTTAGGTCATATCACAGTGATCAGTCAACCTACTTCCCATTCCTGAAAAGGCTAAATCTTTGGATTTAGCTATTATTCAGTTAATAGCGCACACTTCAGTCAGTGACTGACAACTGCCGTATATGATTTAGAATCAGTGGTAGGAGGGAGACTGGCCATAGAAATTATTTCATGACCAAGCTCTACTAAAGTATGCCCCATCCCTGGAATTGAACCATCGATCCTTGATCTACAGACTTGCGCTACCAACTGAGCTAACTGGGTGGCCTACAACTTTCACACTCTTCACCTCATAATTTTTTACAAACATTTGCTCAATTTACTGACTTAAATCATAGAAATGGGCCAAATTATTCACTAGCCTGGTAAACAAGGGTTTATAGAGACATGATCTACAACAACAACTAATGAAGAACATAGATAAATTCTGTATTTCCATCATAATTTGTACAGAAAGTTATGTAAGAGTTACTTCCCTTTCTCATGATTACGATTGCCAAACACTAATTTTGACACCTTCATCCCTTACCCCCTCTCAAATTTCTCACTGGATTTACACGAATTGGAAAAAATGGCCTTTGCGGTCATCGAAAATACAGAATTCCGTAAGTACATGTATACCGAAAACTTTCACCCATGTCTAAGTTGTACACATCTTCAAACTCAGATATCAATTGTATAAATGTAAACTCTCAACTTTTGACCGTAAATATAAGAAATTGATGACCAAATAACTTAAATAAGTAGTAAGACCTAGCTACATTAGTACACAATGAATCTATTAACAATGTAAGTGGTTATTAGTACATACATAGTACATCTTTCCTGTTTGTATCCATGTATAGATAGAATAAATACATTTAGTACATACAATGGTGGACTTGGTCAACATGTAGGGGATGGTTGAGGTTTTCACATGCTAAAGAATGCTGAAAATAGTATCTAAAATGCTTCTTTTTGGTTCCTGTCCCTGGGATTTCACACCATCTTAATTACAAAATAACCCGGTTTTCGTTGAAAACTTGGTTAATAACTAGAATTGAGAGATGGGGATGATCTCGGAGTTAGCAAATAACTTGAAAATAGGCATAAGGGGCCTGCTTTATCTTTGTCCTTATGACCCATTTTCATCAAAATCGTTCAGTTTTACACAAATTATAGTAAGATTTTGATAATAAGCTGCCAAGGTTTCTAACAAAAAAATTATTTTCCAGAACCCCTTAAATAACATATGGGTAGGTCAAACATCCTCAACCCCTGCCCCCCTCCCATTCAAAATATCTAGTTCTTCTCTTAATTAAATTAAGTATAGATAGTACATTATACAAGTACTTGGTGACATCAGAATGACCTTATGTACAATCACACAACACCATGATACAACTCCCATTAAAATATCAACCACAAATATTCAGTCATGATAAACTAATGTAAAATCCATTACTCAGTAAACAATCTCCAATTTCTTAATGAGATTTTTATTTAAAGATTTCAAGTTTCAAGGATGTATTGATGTGAACTAAAAATTTTTTCCACAGAATAAAAGGGGACAGGGTTGTCAGATAGCTCTGGATTACTTTTCATGCACAACTAGTGATTATTTAAGAGCAGACTATCAGGGTGCTGCACCCTGCCCTTTATTTCTCTCCTCTCAGCCCATTTTATCATCAATATGTTACAGAGTTACTTTGAAACATTAACTCTCTTGCTGCATTCATGCCCTGTTCAAGAATTATCCTTATGCACAAATCTGATTTCAATATCTTTGGTGAACATGCCCTCTCCTGACAATCTTATGTTATACTTAAAATTTAACCTCCATTGAGGCCACAACAAGTTGATCATGTGTTCTATGGATTCGCTCGCACCTTAATTTTGACGGTTTTTACAAAAAAAATATTTTTATTTCCTCGCTCGCTCATAAAAAATTTTGTCAAACCACTATATAAAGCAACTGAATTAAGATTTTTTTTTTTTTTTTTTCTTCACTTGCTCGCCCCATTTTTTTCTAGAAAAATCCGTAGAACATATCATCAACTTGTGGCCCAAGCAATATTTTAGCCCCCACCTCAGGGCAGACATAAACTAGGATACATGATTTCTACTTTATTTGATATAGACATTCACTTAATTGTCCAACAAACCTCTAGGTACAGTTTAACAATTACATTATGACATAAATTACATAGTTTTTACAAAAAAAGGATACATTTAACAGTATCTCATAAATTTGTCAACAAATAAATACTTTTTTGTAGAAATTATGAATAGTATATAGACTATATATAGATTCTATTTACATTCATTTGTAACAAAATAACAAAAAAAATTTATTTGCATGTAAAACTAAACTGACAAAACATAGGTTTTTAGTGTCTATGCCCTCATTTATCAGTAAATATGAAACTGAAGCTGGAAAAAGGCTATGTAAGTACTAGGGTCATCACGATTATTAAAATCTGAAATCGCTTAATAGTTAGCTTGAGATTGATTAGAACTGGCCGGTCCATATTCTGCCATTTTGATCCATTTTTGCTTGAATTTCTGCTTCAAATACCTTTATTCAAGATAATTATGATACCAACAAATTTCATAAATTTTGGCGAATAAATAATTTGGCCGATTATTTTAAAATGTAGTAATGAAAAGCTAGCTCTCGTGAAAGTTTAAAGGTGACCCCTATTTTTATGAAGAGACCCCTATTTCCTACAAATATGAGTCCAAGTAACTTAGGACGAAGTGTTAACCCTACAGGAGTAAATCAAAGTCATTAACATTGACCTAAGTTTTTCCTGTCCCAATTTAAAAACTTTCCCAACATGAAAAAATCTTTCAAACCATTCTATAACATTAGAGTAGACAATGTTAACATCTCTACAGAGACACACAATGGATAACAATTCTCCGCCTGGGAAAGGTTACATTTCAGGGGTCTGTAAGGAGTTTAGAAATTATTGCTCCTTTCATACTCAAGTTTCAATCTGTTTGAATTGCTATTTATACATTGCAAGAACTATTTGTTGATTCCTCAGCTAAGGAATGATAGAGGCCAAAATTACAGAAGATATATTTGTTTAGGCTGATGGCCCCGAGCACACAGCATTAACATGTTGAGTTTTGCAGTGACTGTGACGGCCACAAACAAATCAAACTAATACTTATAAATTCATCAATAGGGCAATATGCCAATATGACTCATGCTCATACACTATGACATTACAATATATATTTCACATTTCAAATCTTTTAAACATTTCCTATATTTAATTTAAAGTAATGGGAGTCATTAGACCAATAGATGGTCTCATTAAATGTTGTTTTTTTACACTCATGGTTTAACCGTCTTTTTTCAAAATTTTACATAAATCAGAAGCTGTTCAATTAATGTCACCAATTTAATAAGATAAAGGTTACAGTTGAACCATGAATTCACAAATGTCAAATCAACTTAACCCATTATCAATATAGTTTCAAGCTCCACTACATTCACCCTGCAGTACATCTCATTGCTTTTATTTCACATGGTGATGTCTTAGTCGTACATTCATGGGAGAGAAATTAATTTTTTTTTAAAAATACTGAAATTTCTGAATTCAATCATTTTAGCTGCTTATATAGTAAGGCCACAACAAGTTGATCATATGTTCTATGGACTCGCTCACACCTTAATTTTGACGTTTTTCGCAAAAAATATTTTTATTTCCTCACTTGCTCATAAAAATTTGGTCAAACCGCTATAATAAAGCAACTGAATTAAGATTTTTTTTCCAGAAAACCTGTAGAACACATGATCAACTTGTTGTGGCCTAATGGGCAAAATTATCAACTAGCTGGACTATATGATATAAGAAACTTTCACTAGCCTGTATAAACTTTCTATAGTCACTATACAAGACCTTTGGACTAATGGGTCAAGGCAAAGACTTGTAACTTTTATTATTGATGTATTCTTTTCAAAATTGAATAACTGAGTAAATAATATATTGATTTAGTAAATCATGACTCATGTTACAGTGTATCTAAAAATATAGTTAACATCCTAAGATACTTGAAAATGAATTCTTCCTTGCCTTTAAGAGTTTCTCAATGATGGACTTAATATAATAAATCATTGTAGTTTTTCATTACTATTGCCTAGTTTACACTGATCAGCTGTTTGTCTAGGTTTCTTCCCACAAATATGTAGCTGGTGGACTGGGATAAAATGTGGAAGATTTGTAAAGAAAATTCAGTGGCTCATGAAAAATATAAGTTCATGAATTTATCCAAAATTAGACTGTTCTCGTTTAGTTCATGAACACTTCATTAACAGGTTTTTAAAATTGTTCATTAATTTAAGTTCTTTGATCATGAACTGTTTAAATACTGTTCATTTACTATTCATAAATGGCTCATCAGAAAAGTTTATGAATTCATGAACATTATATCACAAAGGGGGTCCTTCCAGGCATAATCCTGGAGCAAAGGTTTTGCCTATCCCATTGTATGCAGTAAAACTGTAAATCATGTCCGATGAAATATAACATATTTTCCTGTTCAGTTTTGAAGTCTTCTCATTCTTCCTGTACTGTACTGTGATTGTACTTGAGTTTATACATGAATTCTATGTATGATGTTGTAAAATATAAAGTGATATATTGTTAAAACAGGAAATCAACTATAGCTTGTCCTACTAACTTATAAATCAATGACATACATTTCGAATATGATTATTTTCATGTTTCAGTTGTTTAAACTATAATGAGATATACTTTGTAACTTAATAAAGTCTGGGAAATAAACAGTTGCAGTGTTGCCAGTACTAGCCAGTATTGCATTACAGTGTTACTGTTTAGGACTGCAACTATTTGGTTTGATTCATCATAAGTCAATTGCCAGGGGAGTCAAATTGGATTTGATTTGGGAACCATGATTTCGTACCTGCTTATATACTTGTCTAATGAAAGTCGCCCGGCTAGCTCAGTTGGTAGCACACAAGTCTACTGATCGAGGGGTCGTGGGTTCAATTCCCAGGCGGGGCATACTTTGGTGGAGCTTTGTCATGAAATTATTTCTACGGCCATTCTCCCTCTAACCAATGATTTTTAATTATGTAGGGCAGTTGTCAGTCACTGACGAAAGTATGCGCTTAGTAGTTGGTTAACAGCTAAATCCAGAGATTTAGCCTTTCCAGGAGGAGTGAGTAGGTTGACTGACCGCCATTATACGACCTATAAAATGTGTTGCTACGGTGTTAAACACAACAAAAACAAAACAAACAAACTGTCTATTGAATTAGGGGCCTGTTTATGGTGCAGCAGTAGTCAGCTTGACTGTGGTTGGGTTTAACACCAAAGCACTACATTGTATAGGTCAAATAAAGTTCCATGGTGGTCAACCTTTTTTATTGTTTCTGTAAAGGCCTAATCTCAGATTTAGTTGTTAACCAGCATACTTACATCAACTACAGACAACTGCCTCACATGATCAAGAATCAGTGGTAGGAGGGAGAATGAGCTGACTTAAAAAAAATTCAAAACAAATATGCACAAAAGTATACCCTCAGGGCTTTTTTTCAGTATTTGGGGAAGGGGCCTCTGACCTTTTTATATAGGACATTTGGGGAAATTTTATCGCAATTTCATAGATAGGGGAACAAAAAATCCAAGTTAAACTCCAAATTTGGGGAAAACTGCTTGATTTTAAGAAAATTTCAAGAGGGAAAGGCACCTATAAACCGTAATAAACGGCCACTATTATACAAGGAAAAAAAGCCCTGACCCTGTCTTGGAATCAAACCCACAATCCCTTAATCAGTACTAAGACTTGTGTGCTTAATCAACTGAGCCCGCCAGGCAGGTTTTATATGATGTAAAGTACAGCTTAAGAATTCATTGAAACATAACCTAGATACATGTACTCATCTTCCTGGATGCTCCACAAATTTCTGATTTTAAAAGCTGTCAGACATTACCTATCTTACCATTCATCAAATCTTATATTTTATGCCTTATGTTTCTAAAACAGCCTGTTGTTTAAGTTATAAATAGGCTGGTGTAAATATATGTTTCTATTGAAAATTATGTTTCCAGTAAGCCACTGTTGTTATATCATTAGCATTAATCCTGCTTCCTATAGATTTGTATATTAGAGTTCTCAGTATATTCAGTATATAAAGGATTGTCTCTCACTTCCCCCCCCCCTTCCTCTCAATGCTAGTTCATTCTGATATCCAATATAGCATTAACAGTATATTTTGTAGGTGTGGGAAAATACATTACATTTCTGCTAGTCTGCTAATGTAACATTTATGGTATAGGATTACTATGTACATGATTGCTCTACGGTTTTCATCAATGAATGAATGAATGAATGAATGGATTGATCAAATATTTTCTCATTATACATTTGGTTGTAGCGGCAGAATAGGGCTCATTGTTACACTGTCTTTGCCTTTCGTATGGTTTATTGTTACAATGCCTTTACTTTTCATAAGCAATAACCAAGTTAATCATATTTAGTATTGGACCAAATTATAAATTCTCTTGATTTTAATTGTAAAATAAGATTAAGAAGTTTACACTAGACCAAATCAATTTTGAATTGCTTCAAGCTTAAGTTAGCAAGTAAAGGCACGAGCATCAAATTAACCGAAGGAATTGGGCAAGTGATTTCAGGCACAAGCATCTAACTAACCCAATTAAGGCTTTGGGCTAGAAATTTAGACACAAGCATCCAACAAGGCTTAGGCATTTGGCTAGTGATTTCAGGCACCAGCATCCAACAAGCCCTAGGCATTGGGCTAGTAATTTTGACACAAGCATCCAACAAGCCCTAGGCATTGGGCTAGTAATTTTGACACAAGCATCCAACAAGCCCTAAGCTTTGGGCTTGTAATTTTGACACAAGCATCCAACAAACCCTATGCTTTGGGCTAGTAATTTTGACACAAGCATCCAACAAACCCTAGGCATTTGGCTAGCAGGTTTAGGCTTGAAAAGTTGCATTCTATCATACTGTCAATGTCTGTGACTTTACAAGTTGAAAGTGGCTGTTCAAATAGTATTAAGAAGTGCCTGTTGGTATCCTTTTAGTTGTTCAAGTGAAAATATTGTGACTGAATACAAACTATTATATCAATACAATGTTAACTCAGTCAGCAGAGATTAAGCTAGTAAGCTTTTTGCTCTTTCTACCAGATCTTAAATACCCGATCCCAAAATACCCAATCCCAAAATCACCATCGTGAGACAAACAAATAAGTATATGTATTGAGTTGAGAAAAAGCGTACAGTACAATAGCCGTCATACATCAGTAATTACACTAGCTACGATATATTACCCACTAATTACTGTAAATCATTACACCTTACGAAAGTAACACTATACTGGGTGTGACATTGAATAAAGTCAACAGTACCGCTGAGATTGTAAAGATGAGGAGTGACTCAGATTGCGTCATCATATTGGTATCTTACACTTAACATAATTATTAAGATGTATCAAAACTACAACAGTTTTCAACCATACAACCACTAACTTTTTATTATATTACTATTAGTATTAACTCAACCACTTCCCTCAAATGTCTGTACTATATCATAGTCTGATTGTTAGAATGTTTAGGCCAAAGAAAATTAATTTTTAGATACTTCAACAGTTCAGGTCACAGAAACTTTACATTTAATCTTAGTTTTTTTACTGTTTAAGCCATAAAAAATCAATTTTTAGATTCTTTGACTCTTCAGGCCACAGACACTTAATTGTTAAATTCTTTGACTGTATACGCCACAGAAACTTAATTGTTAAATTCTTAAACTGTTTAGGCCACAAAAACTTAATTGTTAGGTATTTTTTATCATAGTACTCACTACTGTGCTTCTTTAGATGTCTTAATCATATAATTAGTTAATTTTTTAATGATTAGGCCACAGAAATTAATAGTTAGATTGATAGACATAGAAACTAATTCAATAGTTTCTTTGACAAAATGGGAAAGGCGGGCATTTTTTCAACATTTATTTAACAGTAATTAAGCCTAGCAAGGCAGAAAAAGTATGTAAGCTGATAGATACTAAGTACATAGAAATGCTCATTATCTGCTAGTTTCATGTATGTAACAGTTTATTTGAATGTCTAACCCTTTTTTGAAATGGAAATAAAAATAAAAGAACAAGGGCTTCAGAACTACAGACAAGAGGCTAGGATGAAAATCTAACGATGAACTTCCTATAACCTTTAACAGTATGAGTACTGTACCTTAATAGTATATCAATGAGTAAATGAATAAATAAACCATAAAAACATAGTCATAATGTATGTACATTAAAGTTACTAGTAATAATAAAATATACCTTTTAGTGGTACAAGGTGGAAACGTACAGTCATACACTTTAACCTCGTCATACAGTATTTACCTTATAAAATGTTTAATCATCTGTTGTAAAAAAATGACCAATATTTCCATTCAATTCATGAGTAAATGACCAAGACCTTGAATATCGCCACACCTATACAAGTACATGTATTAGAGTCATCATCCCACTAGTTAGTGAAAAAATCATGGATTTTATAAAGTCTGACTTGTGGATATTTTTGCCCTATAGTATACTGTATAAGTGAGGGAGCATTCTGTGAGGGGTCACCTGCCTGAAGGTGATTTCAATGATCAGGGGATATCATACAAGATTGTTAAGTCGACTGATCATGTATATGGAAGCAGACTTTAAACCATACTTTAACTTTAAGACAATAAATCTAGCTAGTTCACAACAAAAATTTAAGAAATTTTAAGGTAGTAAGTACAGTAGTGATGAAGCAAAAAATTATATAAGCAAACTCTACTATTTTTATTAAAAATAATATTAATAAAAAACAGGTTGTCCAGACAATTTCAAAGCTTCTCACTGCTGAAGCCAGGTTCAAAATTCAAATTAAGTAGATAGTCGAAGACAACTTCTGAACTGTTAACTCAGCAGATTGATTTCAAATAACAACCAATTTAGCTCTTTACAGGAACAGTTCTTATTTATACTATTGAAATGAGCAGTACATCACTGTTCAATTTTTACATGGGGTTTCCACATGTTTAGAAGCAGACTGTCCCCAATTCGGCAGCATGTGCTCAATTAAAGGGATAATTACTACTGCAATTAACGTAGTCGGCATAACAAGCACACAGTAAGAAGTACATGTATATCTAATTAGCTTATGTATGGTAAAGGTCCCTTGTATTGCTTACGTTTGTTGTGTTAGCCATATATTCCATCAAAACCCCATGTCTGACAGCGCTATTAGCACTTTGATCTTCCCATTCAGAGGTATCCCTTCATTTTACGGGGTATCATTTATAAATCATATGAAATAAAGACTAAACTATGATATGAAATTATAACCATCTTGAGAAGTAGAACAAAGCTCTATGTTGTAGAATCTGTTCTCAGAGATTTGATCTATAACAGGATATTAATGTATACAAACATTAAAACAAGAAGAAGAATCGCCGACTCAGCGCGAAACAAGCATACATCATTCTTTATTTCCATGTAGTTAGGCTAGTTTTCCACAGACCCATCCATAAACTGTGTACCATTACATAAGATGCTACATTTATACAATACCCTCATTGTTTAATACAGAGTACAAGGAGTGTTTATACCCCTCTCTCTCTCCTCATGTGTTCATTTTTCTTATCTAATAACACATATTTTATTATAATAATATTAAAGTGGTAATGTAGGGCTTAGGTTTACAATCATTTTTGAGTGATCCTTTTTTTAATTTTTTTTAAGTCTATAGCTATTTTAGGGTGTTCTTTTCTTATTTCTATCAAATTATAATTTATGGTTATCAAAATATAAACAGGATTACAAACTCGGCTTTGTGTTTTCAGTCATCGCCCAAAGCTGAGTCTATAGTAAAATTATTTAGACTAATGACTTATAAACTGACATTATAGATCCATACTGCCGAGTTTATTTTGTATTTATATTACCTTGTTCTTCGTACATAATTATGTATTGAATCTTACACATGTCACTTTAGTTAGTTTGTATGTTGGGTTTAACGTCGTGGCAATACATTGTATAGGTTATATAACGGTGGTCAGTCAACCTACTCACTGGTCCTGGAAAGGCTAAATCTCTGGATTTAGCTATTAACCAACTACTAAGGGCTTACTTTCGTCAGTGACTGACAACTGCCCTACATAATTAAAAATCATCGGTAGGAGGGAGAATGGTCGTAGAAATAATTTCACGACTAAGCTTCAGGAAAGTATGTCCCGCCTGGGAATCGAACCCACAACCCCTCGATCAGTAGACTTGCGTGCTACTAACTGAGCTAACCGGGCAGCTACAAGTCACTTTAATAAAGAACCTTACTTATTTCATATAGTCAGGCTAGTTGATGATTTTGTCCTTATCTATACAAGAAAATAAATCGAGCTAGGGCTTGTATAAATTTAAGATGATGACTTAACTTATGTTCAGATAGGTAGACAAAACTTTAATAATTTAATGTCTGTATTAAAAGCCTTCAGGCTTGTTTTCACATGACATAAGTAAAGTTATAGACAGTTTATTGACCAAATGGCAGATGTACATAATATTTTTATTTCAATTTTCAATACATTTAACAAAAACCTATTATACATATACAATCTAGAATAGTCTAATGTTAATACAATTTGTAAGAAGGTAATGGCTTGTTTATATCTTATTTATTTGGGAATTTTCAGAGTTTATTAACACTTTTTGATTATATCCATGACAGTTCGCTCAAGATTATAAGACCAACCCTCTGATACTATATTTTTAGCAGTACTAGCACTACCTGCAACAAGGAGGCAATAATTTCTAAGACAATAATTTAGCAGTACAAGCACAACCTGCAACAAGGAGCCAATAATTTCTGAGACAATAATTTTAGC
This sequence comes from Mactra quadrangularis, assembly GCA_025267735.1. NCBI lineage: Eukaryota > Metazoa > Mollusca > Bivalvia > Venerida > Mactridae > Mactra > Mactra quadrangularis. The sequence goes on from CM046299.1 coordinate 13,819,188, forward strand.
AGTACTAGCACTACCTGCTACAAGAAGCCAATAATTTCTGAGACAATAATTTTAGCAGTATTTTCATTACCTGCTACAAAGAGCCAATAATTTCTGAGACAATACTTTTAGCAGTATTTTCACTACCTTCCACAAGGAGGCTGAGCCAACAAAAGTCAAAATACACATCAAATTTTTATAGACAGTTTAATGACCTGAAGTGGCAGGGCATTAAACAAAGGCAGTTGCATGCACAGTCCAGTGTGCCAACCACTGTACCGCAGTTAGATAGTAAGATACTAGGTAGTATGTATGTACTGGAAAGCTTTTTATGCATACTTTACATAGAAAATTCTGTCATGTTGAAGTCTGAAAATAGTGCCAACTGTAATCATTAAATCATGAATGAAATCAAAGCAACAACAATGTTGACAATAACATTATTAAGACTAATTACCAGGAAAACAAACTGGAATAATCTTTCAATTAACACAAATAGTTTATGATGATTCATTCTCAACACTTTCATTCATGAACTTAAGTACACTAGAAATTAGTCATTAATTGTTATTATGACTAAATGAATCAAAGATCAAGGTGATATTTAGCTAAGAATTGACCTTATAAATAATAATCAGTTTTTGAACTTACAAGACTAAGGTTCAGTACAAAACTAGTCCAACTTAATGTAAATAAAGAAACAAGTAGACTAGTTTTGCACAGATCAATTAAAGTTACATTAGTTTATAAGCATTAAGTATACATTAAATATTGTAAATACCAGAAAACAGTAATTTCCTGACATTGTTTTAATTACAAGTTACAGCCTGTACAGTTAAGTACAGTTCATTTTATTATAACTAAGTTATTTGGTTCATTTATTATAGTCTATAATAATGAATCTAGTTACAGCTTAGTTATAGTTACAGCCCTTTTTTTCCTAATAAAACAGGGGACATTTACAGGCGTCTTCCCATCTTTAAATTTCTTTAAAAACAAGCAGTTTTCCCAAAATTTGGAGTTTACCTTGGATTTTTTGTTCATTGCAAATATAGAAAATCCAAATTTATTACCCAACTTACATCTGCTTGCTTTCAGTGATCTTTCAAAACAAAAATGACAGGTGTAAAACTACATGAACAAATCTTTGTTAACAAATTGTCTTCAGCTGTTACCCAATCAACAAGTGATTTAGAGAAAAACTTACATAACTATGGACATTTGTGGTGCATGTTTATGACCAAAACACTAAAAGACTAGCTTAACAATCCCTAATTAAAGCTCTTAATTTTGCTGATTGTCTTTAATAGTTCTTTCGTCAATTATTACCAGTACATTTGTGCTTAATGAGCCTTGCACAGTCACCCATCATTTTATTTCATTTTAATGCCCACAATGGGTTCAGTACTGTACCAACCCGTTGACAACTTAACTCATTGATGTCTCAGTTTAAAGCAAAGACAACTAAATCTGTAAGTAGACACAACTCAAGTCTCAACCTGTGGCCAACTAAATCTGCAGAAAACACATTCAACTCAACTAAACTTGTTAAAACTTAAAAGGGGTCATTTTTTGTGACACTGTCTATCACTCTATGATACAGGATGTAATTGCAGGATTAATGACAATTGCAAGAAGTCAAGATTATTTTCCTACATTGAGAAACAAGTCATATTAATTATTTATAATGACACAAATCCCCCACAATGTCAAACCCTACGAGGGGATATAATCATTTGGGGAACATATGAACACCAATGGCCATAAGTATTAGTAAGAATAGAAATAATAGCTTCAGATAAAAACAGACAATTAAGATAACATACGCCCGGACTGGGAATCAAACCTGGTTCTCCCAGGTGGTAGAGACACTCAACTGTGTTGCTAAAGGGTTAACCCAACAGCAAGGCTATTGAAAGTGACTACATAGTCACCTACTATCACCACACTCTTCCCCTTTTTATTTTCCAGAACGCTGGCCTGGTTCTCAGTAAATGTACCGTCCATGCAGGGCCTCGCATGTGTTTGATAAACACTTCCAACACCATTAAAGTAAATTGGGAGAATAAAAACCATAGGCCCTGACTGGGAATTGAACCTGGTTCTCTCTGGTGGTAGGCGAGACACTCAAGTCTCACCCGCATCTCTAAAGGGTTAACCAAACAGCAAGGCTATTGGGGTGACTACAAAGTCACCTACAACAATCACCACGCGTTTAACCGCAGACGTCTTTGTGGAACATGTTCTATGCCGCTTACGGCATCACAGAACTATTCCATATAAGATAGAATTGGAACTTGAACCAGACAAGGAATATGCTTCCTTATTCATTGTAAAGGAACATTTTCATATTAATTTAATGTTATTACCTATCCCCAAATGATTTTTTCCACCAGTCTGCAGCATCACCTTTCGTAATCCTGAAATTTTCACCAGCAAATGATCCATTAGGATAAATAGCTTTCAATTCAGCTAACATGTGTGAAAACACTAAACTTAGTTTAGTCAAATTTCGTCTGTAATGTGATCCTTCATCAAACATCCTTTCTTTCCCTTCTTTAAACAATCTTATAGTATTTTTACACTTATTCATTAAATTTTCAATGAAAATTCTAAAATATTCACATTCATTTAATGTATGAAGTTTATCATCATGTTTATTGTATATCAATCTAAGATGTTGGTAGGTGTCTGGTAAAATGTCAAGAATAAACGGTGGACTGTTCCGCAAGTTCATTCGATGATGTTGACACATTTTGACAACTTTGTCCATTAATTTCCATGATTTTTCAATGGTTCTTTTATCCACAACTAACTTGCTCGGAGTAAATACTCCTTGCAGAACACCTATAACGCCTGAAAGATTCATTCCGTGTTGATTAGTTCTAGGGCGACTAGCCTGCGCCATCTTACATCTTCCTGGTATAAAATCAGTCGGGTACTACTTCCGGTTTTGTTAAAATTCGCTTTACAGGTTATGAATATTGTAACGAAACGGTCTTTTGCAAAACGCGCAATGGGTATAGAAAAAATGTTAATTGCGCTCACTGTGCACCTTGATGAAATTTTCATCGTCTTTGTAACGGTCCATCTATGGACACGTACAAGATGCAGTTGGCCCTAATATAAGTTAAAAGCTGAATTTAGACAATCGCACGTAATCCTTCAAGAGTTTATTGTATTTTATCATTGATACGCACACTTTTTACAAAAAGGAAAACAATTGTCTAGTAGTTTAACGTAAAATCTTTATGTACAACAAATAGGCAGACGATTACCGTAGTTTAAACACACTTAAAATAGCATTACTGCCATTATTGTACTGCAGAGGTGTGTTCAACAATGCGGGCGCTTGCTCGAGCGCCCGCCTCGCGAATTGTTTTGTTATTGAACGACTGCGAGCGCTCATTCTATAAGTAGAAGAAGGTGAAGATATCGGTCAGTCAGACCGTTTGTGTATAGAATGGCGAGCGCTCGCTATAAAAATCTAAGACGAAGTCAAACAGCACATAATTAAAAAAGCGGGTGGGTGAATCAAAATTATTTAAGCTGATACACAAGATCTTTCATATTTTTTACCATACATAGATCCAGAGACATATCTAATTCCCTGATAGATCATAGTGAATCAATTTACTGTACCAAATAAAGGGTACATTTAGTGTATCACATGCATTGCGTGGGTAGTTTATGTGGAACAAGTAACACACAAGTTTGCGTCCACTTTTCAGAAAAATTCTTTGATATATTTTTTTATATTTAGATATGGTCGTGATAAAATGAAAACAAATTTCATTTATGCGGCACATGTATAATATTCAGCATCTGACACCCTAGCTTATATGATATACTAAACCGAAGTTTAGATCGATGTAAATCCCTTTGAAATACGATAAATACACAGAAGGCTTGAGATTAAAGCATTGGATATTTCGTATTTGGTTATTTTAAATCTGCTATATTTTTTTCAATGTACCGATTTGAGTACCGGTACCAAAACGAAACGGTATTTACCGGAATTTATATAACAATTTATAAGCGAAACACCTCTCGAGCTGTATCGCGAGCGCACGCAATCGCCCGCGCGATCGCCCGCGTTCAGAACGCGGGCGCTCGATGTCGCCCCGAGCGCTCGCATTGTTGAACGCACCTCTGACTTCTGGATGTGACATCTATTTATTCCTAGTGTTAATGTTCCCCAGTATTTTTACTTAAACGTAATTAACAAAAAATATGTTATATGAATTGCAGGTATTTTCAGTCTGGGATATGTATAAAGAACAAAGTATGGGATCCGGTACAGCTCAACCCGTGGACAACATAACCGGTATTGAACCATCATCTACTTCTTTGATATCTAGAGCTGCCTCCGTCGTCATCTTTACTACCATCTTCATCATCTGTTTCTTCACTACTAGTATCTGTTGAAGTTTCATCATAACCAGAAGTTATGTAGGCGTCACCACTTTCATTTGTAACTACAATATGATATTCCTCATCTGAATCTTCCTCTCCGAACTTGGATTCTTCACTTGCAAAATTGTCAATCAAGGGAAAATGTATGTCTTCTCTACTTCTTCTCCAAGCCACAACGTGACAATTCTGTATTTCTTTCTCTCATTATTATCTTCTTCTATCTTTTTCTTAACCGGGTGAAGATGATTTCTGTGTAGTATCTTCTCAATATGAGAAGTAACGGTCCTTCTTCTTTTTATACCAATATTGAGCAGGATCTGTATAGATTATAATTTGCTCTTCGAAAAAATATCATGATGGTGGTGCATGGTGTCTATGTAAAATTATTTGTAATTAGCTCTACTTGTCTCATAAAACTATATACATATTTCAATCATTTCAAAATTCAGTTACTCAAACACCCCGCATGGAGAGTCCTGAAGTTTCTACAGAGGTAGCAGATGTGACACTAGATGGTTGCTGGTTTCAATCCTTTACTGTACTTTTCATGACAGTTCTAGTTCAATTCTTATTGGAGGATCTTCTTGTCTATGACACCTTTTCTTTGTCGATTAATGACTTCGTATTCTCTGTTGCTTTGAATAGCTCCCTTTCAGTTGCTTTTATAACACAAATATTGTTGCAAGGAATGGTTTAGATAAATGGTGGTATTGTAGTGTTGCTACAGATGACTTTAATTGTGTCATTTTTGATGACCAGGGTAGCGTATCTTATCAACAATCTTACGATTTTTAGCAATATAATATAGAAAGATTTACGACTGAAATTAGTCGTTTAGAAGCTTGATAATACTGATGATCTGTATTTTCTGAATTAAATGAGTATCGACTAAGTCCATCTGCATCAGTGTTCTTAATACCAGATCGGTGTAGATGTCAAAGATGTATTTGCCTTGTGTAGATGCCTATCCTTGTCTGGTAACGTTCAGAATTGATAAGGTATATTCAAATGGTAATGGATTGTTTCATTTGTAGATACATGTTGTCAGAAATAAATATGTGAGAGCGCGAAATTCCATTTTGCAAAGTTTTTTTCTGGTTTTTGTTTTTCGATCATCGGCATAAGCTAAATATATTACTCTTTTAATGTTGTCTTCTTTCTGATATAGTACGGCTCCCAGACCGTAAGTTGATGTGTCTATGTAGTATGTAATTTTTGAAAAATCTGAATATGCCAAAACTGATAGTTTAGATAATACACTTTTTTAAAGTTGCTTTTAACCACCCGGTTACATTTACAGTGTCCATGTCCCATAGATTAAATATTAGCTAGTCAGTAGTCACCATCCCCAAGTAAGATCCAATTAAACACATTGAAAAATTTGAAAACGATTATAATATTCTCAAAAGTGAATTTGAATATAAACATATCCAGTTATCAGTGCTATCAATATTTTTAATACGTTGTTCATGCACTAATTCATGGACTCGATTTCTTACTTTTTTATTACTAAAATCCAAGTCTCAATTTTCACGTACAGTGTAATGAGTGGATTAACAAGAATCTAGACAATTTATCAAGTCAATGACACAACTTTGTCATTTGAAATAGGTTCGGGACCGATTCATATCTGGTAATTGCTTTTCTGTCTCCTTACCAATCCCAAGGTATTAAATTAGGACATACCATGACCTATACATTATTTGGTCCGACAAGCGGAACGATTCTCGCTCAGTCAGTACGATTTAGGGACAAAGCGGACCATAAGAGGAAGGGGACCATAACAAAGCGGACCATACTTCGGGACAAAGAGGACCATATTATGAGACAAGACAGACCATAATTTTGGACAAAGCGGACCATAAGTTGGACAAGCCGGACCATAAGAATAAAGTATGATTTATATAATCAAGATATTTTTTTGGGGAAAATATCAAGTGTGAGTGTATACATGTATTAGTATCAATAAATTGTGCTTAAGCTGTAATGGTAAAAGTCTTCATCGTGATAAACTGTTTGCTCGTGCATGTGTATTGTTTGTCAGCTAACTGTGATAAACATGCTATTTGATGTGAGGACCAAACAAAGTAGCAACAAATAATCTCATTGTCCCACTCATTGTTCTCTTTGTTGTTTCCTTGAGCTAATATCGTCTTGTACTAGTGAGGGAGAGTTTGTTTGTTTTTGTTGGGTTTAACACCGTAGCAACACATTGTATAGGTCATATAACGGCGGTCAGTCAACCTACTCACTGCTCCTGGAAAGGTTAAATCTCTGTATTTAGCTGTAACCAACTACTTAGCGCATACTTTCGTCAGTGACTGACAACTGCCCTACATAATTAAAAATCATTGGTAGGAGGGAGAATGGCCGTAGAAATAATTTCATGACCAAGCTCCACGAAAGTATGCCCCGCCCGGGAATCGAACCCACGACCCCTCGATCAGTAGACTTGCGTGCTACCAACTGAGCTAGCCGGGCGGCTTAATGAGAGAGAGTGATTAAATTCGAAGTTGCTTATATAGTCAAGCACTGGGTCTCTTTCTATGTTCTGTCCGCCACATATAACTTTATTAAAAGATTTTATGATAAAAAAACTTATTCTTCCAGATATAATTCCTATAACTCATGATAAAAAAATGCAAATAAATGAGAAAAACTGTAATAATTATATGTATATATTATATTTAAATTTAACATTAATTCTAAATAACAAAAGCAAATATTACGCAGGTATATTAACATACAGCACCTACATGAAATATTCAATCTGTCATAATGCTTTTGATACTTATAATTTTAAATTTATGATTCGATAGATTGAATACTTGAATTATTTGCTAAATGTTTACATACCTGTATAGTAATGTTTTTTGTAAAATTATAAAAAGTTTTTCTTATTTTTTTATCATGTGTATTAGGAATGATATCCGGAAGAACAAGTTTATGATCATATAAGCAACTTCAAATTTAATCACTCTTGTGGTGGTATTGTATGATAAGAGCTATCATGATACGTGACACTCAATAACGTATCAGTTCATATAATATGTTTAGTTGTCTGTAATATCTCATGTTTGTATAAGAGTATGTTGTAATTACTTGTTGTATTTTGAACTCTTCATATATGGAGGAATAAAGTATTTGTTGCTAATTTGTTTCAAGTTCACATATCAAAAAGCATGTTTATCACATTTAATGTAACTGAAGAACAACAAGCAAACAAGAGCAGTCAGTTAATAACAATTTATGGATACTAATACATGTATACACTCACACACTTGATCCCCCCCAAAAAAAAATTAATTATATAAATCATACTTTATTCTTGTCCAGATTATGGTCCACTTTCCCGAAGTTTGGTCCGCTAATTCATGGCTTATATAGTCCGCTTTACCCGTCACCAGTCAGTACGTTTCGGCAATGACCAATTTCGTTAAAAGTATTTTTACACGATAACAGTTGTTCTCACGAGCACCGCAAAAATGGAGTAGGCGGTAGTTTCAAAACAATATTTACAGTATTTTTAGCCTTGTAAACTGACTCCTAATGTCAAATTTGACATGACAAGATGACAAAAGCAATTGCGATCCTCAAAAGTGTAAATAACAATGATTTAGAAGGCATAAAGACAACTTTAGAGGTACAAACTACAATCGTCGCTTGTCCATTCTACCAACCGAAGCATTTACGAAATTACGACCGTTTCAGTATTATTTTCGGAGCAAATACTATGTGCTTTCGTTCCACTGTCAGATATGTGCATATTGCGTTACAATTAATAATTTTGTTTTTATCTTCACGATTCTCCACATGACATCATTTAAAATCATTTAAAAAGTATGAGTCCCAAAGGGTGTGTGGGTTCAAATCCCACCTGATCTGGTGAGGTTATACAGTTTCATGACAATTTTTCTCCATTAATATGACTAAGGCAAAGCCTCAAAGCGAGCTCGACGAATCCAAACTTACATGCGGAGACGTAACCAACTATTTTGACTGTTTCTATTGGGTTTTTTTTGGTACTTTTAAAAATGTCACTTTTTATGAACTTGCAGATCCACGCTTGTAAACATGGCCTTATTGTAGCTGCTTCAGTGATATATTTATTCGAGGGCCTATTAATTGAATAAGCTAGGGGAGATAACTGCGTAATTTATTGTATTCAGAAAAATCTGACAACATCTCATTCTTTTATGTCAGAATCATATTTCAATTCTGAAAGAAATGTATTGTACATTATTATTTATCTTTTGAATAGATGAAAAAACGCAATAAAACATTCATTTTTTAAGATAGATATATTTTTTACCTCTTTAAACAATGCCCGGTACCGTTAAGTTACGGAAACGTGCTGGTTTTATCATAAACACCGTTTATGACGTCGCTAAGAGACGTTTATGATAAAACCAGCACGTTTCCGTAACTTAACCGTACCGCGTTGACTCTCTTCCGGATGCGCAGGGCGGGTTCAAAAATCAACTTCCGGTACATTGTCAAAATACGATGCTGTATAGAAACATATTCGCGTTACCGTAAAGCTCGCTCTTCGAGCTCGCTAATAAGGTATATGGAGATGATTCCCACCTTGTGAAGGGTAGGTGAGTTCTTGTTTATAGACAAGGGTCAAGAAAGCTAGGTTAGGTGCGCTGGGTGCCATAAAATAACCCAAAGAGTTGTGTGACACAGCGGGATACCAGACAATCCGTCCCCAAGACTATTCTCCCCCTTGACAATCCGTCCCCAATCACACTCATCCTTGGACGATCCGTCCCCAAAATTTCAGAGTTTAGACAATTCGTCCCCATTTTATAAAAGTGTCCCCCAATTTGGGGACTGATTGTCCAAGGACGGATCGTCCAAGGGCGAATGTGACTTGGGACAGATCGTCTTGACATTCGACACAGCTTTAAACCCAATATATAAAAAAACATTAAAAAGTATGACATTTTTTATAAACTCCATAATGTGGAGTCTGTGTCAAGTGGAATACCAACATACCCTCCTCTCCAATCACAAAAAGACAGAATCTCAGCCCTTGCGATTTGGTTAACCCTGTAGCAATGAGGTTGAGTGCCTCGCCAACCACCTAGGAAAACCATGTTTGATGCCCTGTAAGGCTGTATCGTTTTTTTATTCTCCCAATTAACATTTACATGATAATTAATGATAATCCAGCCTCACTATAAGAATAGATCATCTGTCATGATCTGATTCATGCAAAGTGTATGTAACAAGGCAAGTTCTTCTTGTATAAGTCAGGGTTTTTAACCAAAAAGTGACAACATTGATCAATAAGACTAAGTCATAGCCCAATGACGGAAAAAATGATCTTTTATATGGCAAATATATTGAGCAATCTCAACAAAGCCCTATAGATATGCATGCACTTATTCATATATCGAAGGTTTTGCCCGCAACATTTTTCCCAAGCACCATACATGTAATGTACATACTTCGCAGATAATTCAAGCTACCAAAGTTCATGTAGAACATAATTTATTATCATAGAAAATGAAGCCATTCTTGTAATGGTACTGTTTCTCAAACTTGGCTATTTCAATCTTACTTCATTTTCAGACATTTGTTCAGCCTGTTTTTGATGGTACAATTGGACACTCTGAGGCAAGTCATTATGGCTCGTTCATTCAGAATTGTCTCAAAGCATTGCACTCAAAGATTAAAGATATTAAGGATGCAAAACTATTGGATGAAGTTCTTCATGCCTCCGTGATATGTGGGAAATGTTACATCAAACTGTTGTCGTTGATTGATGAGGACAGATTGTTCATTGTACCATCATATCTTTATTTGATCTTTCAAAGCATATTAGATAGCAAGGTAAGACATTCTTACTTCATACCTCAGTTCTGTAGTGCAGTTGGTAGCTAGTCAGGATTTAAAATCTAGTTTCCTGCAAGGGGTACAGTTTCATATCCCATCCTGAAAATTTGTCAATGATTATTAAGGTATATGGAGAAGTTGCTGGTCTTGTGGAAGGGTAGGTGAGTACTGGTTATAGGCAAGCATCCAGGAAAGCAAAGATAGATGCACTGGCTGCAGTAAAATAATGTAATTTATGTTCACAGGGGTTTAAACCCATTATGAATAAATCATCATCCCTGAAAAAGTGTAGGCTTGCAGATTCTTCTCTGACCTACCAAATTGCTGCATCTCAATTTTTTATTGTCAATCCCTGGTTATAATTAATTTTAATTTATTCCCTACATGAGAAAAAATTGTTCTTGTAAAGGTACAAGTATCAAATAAATTTAATACCTACTTACCCACTCTTAAAATTCTGGAGAGGGAACTTGCTAACACACTCTTTTTAAGGATGGTCTTAAATGTTCTTGAAAATTCTAGTATTTATATGAATCATAATTAGCTCAGTGAAGTCAAAATGAAAATGTTGTAATGAAAAAGTTCAACAAATTGATGTTGGTCTTTTTTAAATTAGAAATTTTGCCATTTTTTACCAATGTTCAATAATGACAATAATTTTTTAGAAGGTTGTTGTTGAATTTTGTATTGAATGACAAATTGAAACATTAGGTTTTCTATATTGAAAAGTTATTTACCAGGACCTTTAGGCTACCATATTTCACAAACTGTGTTAGAATAGTCCACTGGGCTTTTTCAGCTGAATAAGGTTTGTTTGTGCCAGAACCATCCATGCCAAACAAAGTTATTTTACATATTATTGCTGAAAAGTCTGCAACACTGATTAAATCCTATTGTTGTGTACACAGAATTTGTACATCCGGTTCAAACAGACTTTTTGCTGGGAAAAAACATCAACTTATGTTAGGAATCAAATGTATTGTTTTCTTATTTTGCAGCTGTATGAACATGTATTAGACATCTGCAAGATTGTGATTGATATCTTTGAGGTAGCTACATTTCCATTACCAGAGAACGCAGACAAAATAGTCTATGCTTTCAATAACTTCCTATGGAAAACATCTTGTAATATGCTTAAACAAGGTAAATATTCTTTATCTTTTAGAACTAATGATTTTCTGTTAGTGTTAATTATTTTCTTATTGAATGCAAGATGCATTTACCTGGCAGTCAATTAATTTAAGTAAAAAATAACATTAACTGCTGTTAATACCGGGCTCTATCAATCTCTTTGGAGAGTATTTTTACTCCAGTTTTTGTGCAGTCGACAGAATGTTTCCCAGTTTTGCTTTTAATAACATTTGTTCTCCTTTTGGTAAGACATTTTATGATACAATCTAGTGATTTATTGACCATTTGTTGTATTATCATAATTAAGTCTACTTTCTGTCAGTGCATAGATTCCATTCATTTGTAATGTCAGAATTTATATATTTTAGGCACTACTGTTAGCCTTAAGGATGTACTTAGGATGAGGAAATGTGCTGTGCTATTTTTGTGTTTCTCACCAGTAAAGGAAGACCTTCTGATGCAATGTCAGAATGTTTCACTTCATTATTCCACATATGATAAAAGATGGATAGACTCAGGAACTAATGCAGCATTTGTTGATGTCTTTAACTCTGTGGTAGCTTGCTTGAAGAATCTCCGTTACCTGGAATCAGATACGGAACAATTTAGTGTGCAATGTAAGATCTTGCAAGTACAAGGTATATTGGTTGAACATATGTTGAAAGCATTGAAAGTTACTGACGCTCGTGATGTGATCGAAGGAATCCAAACTTCAGATGAAAACTGTCATTTGGCTGCAGTTGTAAAGAACTTCTATGAATTTTCTGCAGCTGTGGTGAATAGCAATAAACTTAAGGTGGAAATTGGTATAAACATGAATAAGATAAAAGAATCCAATAAATTAGCTTCTGAGATCCTAGAGGAAGGCAATGATGAGAAGTTATTAGTGTTACATACTTCTATGTCTCACTTTATTAATTCTCTACATACCAAGTCATGTGAAGGAGTACCTAGTGATTTACTTCATGAGATTGCTCAGAGCTGTGTTATTAACAAGACAATTATAAAAATGCTACAACCAGGAAATGAAACTCAGATAAAGTCTACAAGTGATAGTAAGAAGTTAGATACATTGAATACACAGAAACATAAATTGATTTCATCTTATTTGATGGCTAGTTACAGACATTTGCAAGTGTTACATCAATGTTTGGAAGCCAAGTTTGGTAAATACTCTCATTTAATAATAATAATAATAATAGTAACAAGGGACTGTAGTCAGTTATTTCCCCTTGTATATTCTTCAAATAGGTTGGTCCAATTAGTTGGATTACTTGGATTTTATCCTTACTTTTCAATGTCAATTTACAAAAATTAATTTTACATAACTTTTTATAAATCATTTAATTTGTTTGAAATTCAAGATAAGTATTTTAAGGGTAAAGAACTACCTACATTTCACCACTTCTGTTAATATCTTAATTAACAAGAAAGAAATTAGATGAAATATTTTGTTATCCTTACATAGGACTTCAATGATAAAGACTGAGGATTCCAAATGTAAGGACCTACTTACCAATTGGATTGCTTCAGATTTTATCAGGGAAAGATAACTGACTAAAGTTCCTAATTATACTGATAATAATGATGATACTGATAATGAAAATGATAATAATAATGCATGGGTAAAAGTCTTCAGGATTTATCCTGAACCTCAAGGTTTTGGGGGCACTGAGAAAGACTTCTCTTTCTTTGTAAAAAATGCTGAAATCATGAAAATCAGGGATTTCAGGATTTTGGAAATTTTGAACTACCCATAATAATGATATTAAAGTATTTATTCAAATAAACTACAGATTTGGATAAATCATGTCTTCCATTCAGAGCTCTGAATCCAAGAAGCAATGTACTTCTATTGGTCAGTGCTTCTGCTCAAGGAAATTTTTAGACTGAAGCATATTTCTTCCACCTTTGTAAAAAAACATTTTACATATACCTACTATCCGTACAACAACATATGGCAAAAATTCTTTCAGATATGCCGCTCCCTCACTATGGAACTCCCTCCCTGACCACTTTAGAAAATGTTCAAATTTTTCACAATTTAAAACTCTTATTTTATCATGGAATGGTAAAAATTGTAAATGTAGATGCTGTAACCATTTGGGAGCTCCATAGTCAGGAACTGCCATAAATTGAGCCATACATTTATTTATATAATGCAATCATTTATTTATGTATTAACCTATCTATTTATACACAATAGCTTTATGTAGTATTAAAGTGTTGTCTACATGTTCTTATACTTTCTGTGATAGAATTCTTTTAATATGTCTTATTTCCAACTTATGTATATCTATTTCTGGTCTATATTAGTGTGCAGTTGGAAAGTTTTGAGTCATACTGTTTTTCATAGTAATTCTATGAATGTCTTCATATGATATGATGTAGCTGCTGATCAGTTTCTTCCAAATTTGATTTGGGGGGATAATAGTTTTCTTAGCTCATTTTTTAATTGTCACACTTTTGTGTTTTCTTTGAATGTCAGGATTTTATGATAACCTTTTTATGGCAGTTTTTAGGCCAGCAACAGGTCAGGATCAGCAGCCTCATCATATATTTTATTTCATCATATATTTTATTATATTATTTGTTATATATCATTTAATTTGTCTATGTATTTATATATTTATTCATTACGTTTAATATTTTATATCTATATCATTTGTTGTAAGTGATCCTCAATCAATTTTAGTTTAAAATAATTGTATCGTGCCTTTTTATTCATCCATATTTAAAATTGTTTTAACTTGTACTTATTTTGTTTAACTCATATTAATATGTTACAGTCGGTTGTAAAAGCTTGATTAAGCTTATGTTTATTGTTATTTAAACTTGCCGACTTAAAATAAAATTTATCTTATCTTATCTTATCTTATCTAAAAAAAGTTAATCTAATTGAGCAAAGGGTTGAGTTATAAGTACTATCTCAATTACCTCCCCTGATTATCACATAAACACTGATTATTGTTCTTTTTACAGACAAAGAAATATTAACAACATGTCTAGACATTGGTAAAGATTATGCACAAGAACTTGGTAAAAATGAAACTATCATAGTTGAGAAAACTGTACATGGTTATAGAAATTATTTAGGTAAGTTTTCTATCAGAATAATGTCAACCATGAAACATGATGGACCAATGCCCCTAATGAACAAATCCTGTAAAAAATAAGGTCTGTTTGGATCTGCAGGTTAATTGGACAAAAAATTTGATCTCATCCACATTTGATTAGGTAAATTTGCTCAGTTTTCAGTTCATTTAAATATGTCAAATGTCACTCTTAAATGTCCTGTAAGACTTGGTTTGGTCCTGTAAAACTTTGATCTTCACAGGACCTACTATCCAGTAATAAACTGTTGAGTTTTGCAATGACTGATTAATGCTTCCTTCATGTAGGTTATGAAGTGTTATTGTAAAATACTAGACAAAGTATAAGATTTGGCGTAGTAATTCTCATTAGCAAAGGTGTATAATTAGATGTTAAGTGAATTCTTTGTTAGCTTGACTGGTATTTAAGCTCTTGCCACTATGGGCTTGCATTTCAGTCTTCAATTTTTCAAATCCAAGAATTGACTTCTTTGACATGAGCTCCTGGATAGTCAAAAGAAGTTTTCTGGTATCAATTTAAAAACGAATAGTCGTAAAATTTAATAAGGTATAGACAGTATACATGTAGCAATGAATAGTAATGAACAATTAAATATGTTTTTTAGAATTAAGTACTTTGCAAATGTACTAAAATTTTTCAGACTAATGTGTTTCCCTTGTAAAAAATGTGTACAAAATTAAAAGAACTAAAGCATGTCATTTTTACTTAAATGATTTATAGTTTTGACCCGTCAACATAGTTTTTATCATTACAGCATTTTTATGTTCACATATTGGTCGTCTATGTATACATGAGGAATGTTATGATGGAGCAATAGTAATGTATACAATAATGGCTCAACAATATAAGAAACTACAATCTGTAAGTATAGAATTACTTAGATAAAATTTAAGATAAGTTTTATTTTAAGTCCACAAAACAATACTCATAGCATAAGGGCATGTGAGCTTCAGACATTCCGGAAATTGTTTTGACATTACTGGACATCTGGTCCAGTGATCTTGGAAGAATCACTGGACAGAATCAGGTTTCACTGGACCAGAAGAAATCATCAAAATGACAGATCTTTACACCTTTATTAGAAACAATGTTTTATAACCAATTGGAATTCTAAGGGAAAGTCAATACATCATAACATATTACTGTTTTCTAGTCATTCATTTTTTTTAACTGAAGACAAACTTAAAAATTAGTTAAAATCTTACTGAAAAAATACAATAAAATAGCCGATAGTTGTCCTCATTTTAATTTTAAAAAATGAAATTTAACCAACATTAGGACCAGCTATGACAGATTTTTTACTGGACTGATTGCAATTTTACTGGTCAGGTCCGTCGGACTGGCACTTTTCGGAATGTCTGGTGAGCTTATACAACTGAATAATGCAAAAAAACTGCAAAGATTATAACAATTTCTGAGAGTTGAGCTATTAGGGCGTTGGCATATTCAAATTTGGAAATTTCAAATCACTTCAAATAAAATAGAGACCTTGGTCTGTGCCACTGCCACAATATGCTATGAGCAAGATTTCAAATCTGGTAGGGTTGCTGATCTGTGCCTCACTAACTGGTTATACTCTTCCATGAAAATTTGACAATGATGTTGATTTTCTACCATCAGTGAGGTATATGGAACAGTTGTTGATTTTGCAGTTGGGTTGATAAGTTCTGGATATTGACTAAGGCCCCGAAAAGCAAGGATAGGTGAGCTAGCTGCTGTAAAATAAACAATGTTTGTGTTGACAGGGCCTTAAACCCAATAAAAACTGATATTAGTGGAATAAACCGTGCACAAAAGATTTACCTATCTTTATTACCTTTAAGTTATTAACTAATTTGATCTCTTGTTATAATTTCAGACAAATTTGATAGGAGTTTATGAGAAACTTGTAGAATGTTATCAACATAAAGAAGAATGGATAGAAGGTTGTAAATGTATAGTAGAAGCTCTAGAAACAATAGATGATAGTTTAAAACAAGTAGCTAATATATGGGCTAGAATGAAACGTGAGGCTATCAGTAAAGATGGAACATTGACGTCTGTGTAAGTTTTACATTTGTGTACACTCCCTTTGCAGCTTAGTGAATGGACCATTCCGAGTGCGACCTTTTTATTTGAATAACAATACATTTACCCATAAATATAACCATGTGCTCTTTTGTTAACACCTTGTTTGTGGGACAAAAAGTAACTGTAAACCTTTGTTAAATATGCTAATAGGTAAATCATGGAAAGGTCCATTCTCTACTGTTACTTCACACCGCTGCTTTATTGAGTGTAGATCTATGATATTGACTTTAATTATGTACTTAAAAAGACCAATGTAAGATTACCAGATTCCATGTGATCTTAAAAATCTTAATATGCATTTTTGGTTGTTGAAACGATCACCGGACTGAAATGATTATAAATTGACGGGTATTTCCCCATGTTGTAGAAAACAAAATGGCCACTCCTTGGATCTCATAACTTTTAACGCCACATTTGTTTTAATCATTCTAGTGACAAATACAATCTTGAGTGACATCATTGATAGGATAGCTTCACTTTGCATTTAAGTTGAATGTGATTTATATTCACAATTTAAGTATTAGAGTTACAAGCATAAAATTATCAATATTTACTTTCATTGTGGTTAATTTTCCATAATTTTATGAATGCAGAACTTTCCAACATCTTTGCATATTGATTTTTTGCAATTATAAGCATGAGAATTTATTTCATTTTTGCAGTCATTTACATATCGAAACTTATGAGCATCAAAACATATGATCAGAGGATTCTAAAGCAGAATTGCAAGGTGCTGCTCCCTGCCATTTTTCTCTCATACCTGCCCTTTTTTTCTCCTTCCTATGCAGAAATTGGTATTTTTGAAACATCAATTTTCTGATTGGCCTTGCCACTTCTTTTACTGCCTTTCCCTTTTTTATAAGAGTTTTGAAATAGTTACATTGTGTCATCTAATATCAATAATGTTCATGTTTTATTTTTAGATCTTTAAACGCTGTTGTCCAGAAGGCAGGTAAAAAATTTCCAAATCTAACAAGTCGACAAATTTTGTTGGCTGAATATAAGGTGTGGAAAAATTTTACAAGGTAATAGTCATTCTGTTTATTGAAATAGTTTTATGTGTATCTAGGTTTGAACACTTCTTCTTGTTGAGATAGTTTGCTTTGTATGTTCAAGTGTTATGAACATCTTAACTCGGTTGGTAGCAACCAAGTCTACTGATCGAGGGTTTGTGGGTTTTATTCTTGGGTGGGGCATACTTTTGTGGAGCTTGGTCCTGATATAATTTCTGAAGCCATTCTCCATCCAACCACTAACTCATGTCGGGCAGTTGTCAGTCTCTGACAAAGTATGTACCTGGTTTACAGCGAAATCTTGCCATTTAGTATTGCAGTATAACCTCTGCAGAACGGCCCTCTACAGAACAAATTCTCTGCACAACAACAGCTTTTGATATATCCCTTAGGCATAATTATTATTGAAATAAACCTCTGCAGAGCAACAACCTCTGAACAGCAACTTACCTTAGTCTCTCCCAATGGATGTTGTTCTAGACAGCTTGTACTGTACCAGAAATAGTGAGTATATATATTTATTGACTGCTGTAACTTGACCTCTACAATGTGTCAGTGCATTGCTAAAAAAAATTTTTTAAAACTACATTGGTTCTTGTGTGGTTGCCAGTGTTATGTTTTGGTTGAAGCCTTCTTTCATAAATATTTCTGCTGATACAATTATAGTGGCTAGACCGATGACTGCAGATATAGCAGAAATAATGGAGTTTGATCGTGAAATTTTCTTTTAATGCCTACCTTTGTATCAAATAGGGTAGTTGCCATTCAGTGATACAGATTTATTTTCACATTAGGATTATTATAATAGATTGTAACATTTGAAAGGGCAGTAATGATACTTATACAGAATAGACTATATCTGAAATTCAAATATTTGGGTTTTCCCCTCCGGTACAAACAAACTTTCACCATTACAATGAAAACACAGGTAGAAAGAGCAATAGGATTTAATCCATAGTTTGTGCTATTTAGCAATAATGTGTAGAAAACTTTGTTTGTACTGCCTGTGCACGGACGGAAAACCCATAAATTTGAATTCCGGATTAGGTCTATTGCAATAATTGTTGTACGTGTACATGTTTTTATTTCTCAAAATTAAGAACAAATTGCACACTGACAAAAGTGTAATGGTAATTATAGATGGAACTGTATAATGAAATACTTGTATGAACATATCATATTTACAGGAGACATCATTTAGTGGAGTATAATATTGTGTGTGAGTTGTTAGAAATATCATCAACCCCTATACATAAAGCTGAGGCTATGATTGCTGTTGCCATGGATTCTTGTATTACTGGACAAATTTATAAAGACATGTATGTATATAGCAACCCCAACTGATTTTCAAATTTATTTATTTGTTTATAAAAATTAGTTTCAGTTTAATGTACTAATGGAAACAAAGATAAAACACTTCACTTTTAAAAGATTTCTCTTGTAGAAAAAAATTGTATTGCATTTTGAAGTTGTAAAATATTGATCAATTTTAGAACAATTATACAGGTGTATGAAACCGCAAATAGACTGCTCCAATCCTACTTGTGCATCCTGCTTCACTTTCTGCCTTTTTTACTTCTGAAAAAGTCTTAGGTACTTGCAGCAGTTTATTCATTTTTTTGGGGGAAATAGCTACAAAATAAAATGAGGGAATATTTTTTGGATTATAGTTATACTTACAAAGTAATATTTTAAATAAATAAGTTTGCTTTCCTTGTGAAAAATTTTCACCTGTAGGAGCAATATATGTCCCTCTAATTTCTCCATAATACAACAGAAATCAGCAAAAAAAAATAAACAGTGTAACATTCAAGCTACAATAAATAAATATAAAAAGTAGTAGAGTAGAACCGGGTAATATCGAACACTCTCGGTCTTTGATCCTGACTTGCTTATCACTTGTGGTTTCTATATAATTAACGGCATTCATGTTACTGTATAAACTGAACCGGAGACCAGCTACAAAATATTCATTTTCTACGACAGTAATGCATTGAAATGGTGTGTTTTTACATTGCAATCAATGTCGTGTAGTATCGGATGGGTTGAGTGTAGTATCGAACATTCCAGAGGGCTTGTATCGTACACAAAATAGATCATCGGGTTCATCGAACTGTTAGGTTGTTTTAAAAAAATCAATACCCGTACGACAATTAGATCTCATGTAACTAGGCAGTAACCTGAATGCCGCGAATTATATAGTTATATAACCGATACACAAGTCGGGAACAAACAACACCAAGAGTGTCCAATATTACCCGCTCCTAATTTACCATATATTGAGAAGAGGGCGCTGTATGTTGCATTCAAAACATTCAGTCAAAAACTTTGTTATAAAAGTGCTTGCAGTATTTTGATGATGTCAAAATAGAAGGCTTGGGTTAATGTTCTTCTGAATCTATTCGTTATCATCTATAATATTCAACAATGTTCTGAATTGTGAGCAATTCAAGTTTGTGTCTGGAGAACCCTGCTTGTCCGATGATACCCAGTTCTACTCTAATGGCTGAATAAATGACATTACAGTTGAATTAAAATTGTTCAAACATGATTTTTTGACTTTCAGGGAAGTTCATAAATGCCATTACATTGTCTATATTATATTTTTTAGAGAAGCCAGTGAGTTGATAAATAATGCTATAGTTATATTAGACAAAGAACAACCTGGTTGTGAGGTATTGTTAGCTATTGCTAATTATACCAAGTATGTAATCATTCATGAAGATTCTGTAGAGGTAAGATTATAGTTTGTCTCATTTTATATAGAACAGTAAAGTTCTGAATCTGCTATTGAGACCAGAGTGGATATTGTATAATCATGTGCTTTTAGATGTTTTTAAGCCTTATGTGCTTAATTTGAGAAGAAAATAGTCACTATATATTAAGACCATCAATTTTGATGGGCCTGATTGTGGATTTTGTTTTTGTTGGGTTTAACGCTGTAGCAACACATTGTATAGGTCAAATAATGGCGGTCAGTTAACCTACTCACTCCTGGAAAGGCTAAATCTCTGGATTTAGCTGTTAACCAACTACTAAGCGCATACTTTCATCTGTGACTGACAACTGCCCTACATAATTAAAAATCATTGGTAAGAGGGAAAATGGCCATAGAAATAATTTCATGACCAAGCTCCACGAAAGTATGCCCCGCTTGAGAATCGAACCCACAACCCCTGGATCAGTAGACTTGCATGCTACCAACTGAGCTAGCTGGGAGGCTGGCTGATTGTGGAACTTTACCGTAAAAGAAATTTAAAAATGTACTTGAGTAAAATTTAGAAAAGTCTGCACCTATCCTTTTTGGAAGGATGTAGTAAATCTGATTTAACTACAATATTGGAAAGGTAAACAGGATCTGAGTTTATAAAAGCTTCAAAACCAACCCCATGTTCTAAACTCGAGCTTGTCCCATGTAAAATTAGCAAGTATACAAGTTTACAAATTTTATCAGCTGTTAATCAGATTGGACCCGCAACTAATCATTATTCCCTAAATTGATAATTTTTAGCATCTTCATTTTGTGTTTATTGCAGCAAACCAAGCATGAAATAGAGGAGAAGAATATATTTAATGCATGGAAAATTGAAGAAGATAAAGGATTCACATTGCAAGATGAACTTGAAAATCTACCGTTTCTCATACATGCTATTGAATTATGGGAAACTGACTTGAAAAACGGAATGTCTCCAAAAAATAAGAAAACCAAGAAAGTTGGAAAGAAAAAAGCAGCAGCAACTAAACAAAGAGATAGTACTGATGATTTAAATGATGAGGCTGTGTTTGATTTAACACATAATATTGATTGTTTAATAATGTGTGCATCTAGACTACTCACTATGAAACAGGTAATTCCTTTATTTCATTCTGTCTTACATAGGTTTTTGCTGAAGTGCTCGACCTTCTTCCCTTGATCATGGGTTTTTTAAAGACTTTATCCAGCACTCAAATTTATTGATTTT
The DNA here is from genome assembly GCA_025267735.1 of Mactra quadrangularis. NCBI lineage: Eukaryota > Metazoa > Mollusca > Bivalvia > Venerida > Mactridae > Mactra > Mactra quadrangularis. The sequence goes on from CM046299.1 coordinate 13,840,717, forward strand.
TACTGAACAGAACATACATTTTAAACATGCATTACAGACACGGTCATTATTATAGATATAATATACCATATTTTGTTTAACTATCTTTTAATATTGAAAATATGTTTAAAAGCACTTATCATGGCCTCAACCCCAAGTCCGAAGCCTGGGATGAGTGAAACAGATCCAGTATGTTACTCATATTAAATCCTAATGTTCTGTGTACACACAGTTTTATTTTAAATTTGTTCCCCCTAGGTACATTTGGATCTAACAAAGTTTTTTGCCGAAAAAGTTTGAAAAAAACCCATCAGCTTTAGTTTCTTATAAAATCTATTGTAAGTTTCTATTTGTTTACAGGCTCAGCTGGCAGAAAGAGCTTTACAGGTTGCTAAGCAACAGATAAATAATTTAAATGATGAAGACAAGAAGAGAAATTCAGAACTAACATTATGTTTAATTAGAGCTTTATTGTCATTGGGTAAATATGAGGAGGCGGAGTCTATGATGGATGCCAAGGGAGATAACGACAAACAAATATCATCAGTTAATGTTTCCCTGATCATGTCAGAACTTTATCTACTACTTGGAAAGGTAAATATATATCTACAGCCTACTTACATTTAAAGCTGTCATGGACTGATGGTCCTACTTTGTGAAAAATGATTGAAGGTTTTATATGAAAAAATGACCTTGATTGTGCATGTAAATATACACTCCTGCTAGTTATTGTTATTAGACCAAATGATATCCATCATGCTGCTTTTATTACCAAGTTCTTACTTTGTCTGTTAACTTGAAACTTTATTAGTTTTCTTATTAATCCAACTACTTTTTTAATTTTGATAGTTCTCAATTACTTTGTGATTGATCCAGTTCTTTGTAAGGTTTATCCCATTTCTTGTTTCCAATTTGTGTTTTTTTTTGGTGAAATTTATCATTAATCTTCTTCTATATTTCAGAAAGAGGAAGGTTTGTCTGTTTTACATGCATTGTTTGAGACAGATCAAATGAAGAATAAATCCAAAAATGTCTATTATTTCTTGAATCAGGGTACAGCTAAGAGATTACTATCAATGAGTCTATGTTTACCATCTGTAGAGGAGGAGTTAAATATTTCATCCAATCAGCATCTGCTATCTTTAGCTTCTGAAGCTGTACATAGTCATATAGCAGTTTTTAATTATCTTGCCAAGAATGGATTAAGAAAAAATGCAGGTATGAGTCAGTTGATGTTTTTATACACAATTATAGTCATTGTTGGGCAATTGAAATTAATTGTGTAATGGTTGCCTTCCTCAGGTTTATAAATTAGAAGTTTCTCTGTGGTCCCAAATACATAGCAATTATGATAAAGCGGAAGCAGTTTCATATTTTGTTCTTTCGATCACTGGTCAATCCCATTCCGGGGTGGGGCATACTTTTGTGGAGCTTGGTCATGTAATTATTTCTACGGCCATTCTCCCTCCTACCAATGATTTTTAATTATGTAGGGCAGTTGTCAGTCACTGACGAAAGTATGTGCTTAGAAGTTGGTTAACAGCTTAATCCAGAGATTTAGCCTTTCCAGAAGGAGTGAGTAGGTTGACTGACCGCCGTTATATGACTTATACAATGTATTGCTGTGGCGTTAAACCCAACAAAAACAAACAAATATTGAATTTCACATAATTTAAGTTGCCTTGAGAAATAACATTTTTGCATGCACCTCCCCACCCCATCAAAAAATGAAATCTGTTGCTTTTTCTTTGTATAACAGGGGCTGTTTACAGGCACCACCCCCTTCTGAAATTTCTCTAAAATCATGCCTTTTTCCCAAAATTTGGATTTTTTTGTTCCCCTTTCAATAAAATTGCGACAAAATTTCTGTCATTTTCTATAAGCAAGGCTCCAGGCCCTTTTCCTACATACTGAAAAAAAATTCCACAGCTTAAGTTTGCCCCGTTTCCTACCAAACAAAACAATATTGTCATACTTATATCATTACTTTGTTATTTTCAGATAAATGGTTGATGTTAAATGAAGTATTATCATCTATGTTACATTTATGTCAGTTATATAGATTTATAGGATTACCTAGGGAAAGCTTATGTTATCTTAGAGCTGGTCTTAATATATCACAGGGACAAGGTCTTCCTAGATGGTAAGATTCTACTTTAGAATGATAATAATAATGAGTTTAGTTTATACTATTTTTTTGTGTTTTAGCTCGATTGTTAAACAAATTCTTACAACTTAAATTAATCACTTTTGTGTCTGCTTCCTGGTCCCCCAGTATTGAGCTAGTAGAATTAAGTTTCTTGCTCAAGGAAATAATGGGGTAGGTTTTTGGATCTGATTTTGAAATTTAAACATTCATTACATAGTTAATCCTCTTTAGTTTAATTAAGAAATACCCTTTTAAGCGCAACTCAGTTTAATTGCTGGAAAACTTGGTTTAGCGGCAATTCTTGTCCCTGGTTAATGTAACATTGCCTTGTTAGCCGGATTTTCAACGAAAAAATTCAGCTAATAGTTTGTCAAAACACGGACGGGCAGTCGAGTGTCTGGTGTCGTTAACAATTGTGTTAAAGGTTTTTTTACCCTATATTTCTGCCATTTATTGTCAGATCATTATGAAACTTCATACAATGATAACATACCATGTGATGAACAGAATTAGAAAGTAACCACAACTCTACCTGCTTTTACTATGGATTATTTCCCTTTGTAATTTTTGCGTTAAAGTTTTTAAATCCAGCTTAAATGCGGTTTCCACATTACATTTCTTGTGTATCTTATGAGTAGTATATATGATAAAATGGATTTTGTGTTACTGAATTATTAAATACATGTGTAAGGTTGATACTTTGATGTTTGTATTTAATATGTTTCAGGTCATGTGAATTTCTGTTTGAAATGCTTAGTTCATTATCAATGGAGGCTGCAAGTGAAAAGGCTCTTCAAACTGTCGAATATTTGAACTGTATTATTGGTACTGAAGAGTATACAAAAACAAATGGTATTAAAAAGTCTGGTAGTGATGAAAATGGTCCAAAGGAAAAGATGACTGATAGTGTGAAACCAGTTGATGTGAGCAAATCAAATCAGAGTACAGCCAATGCTCTGGTGATTGACGTTGATGATGACTGTTTTGGATTTAAGGATATTGGTGAAACACCAATGAAAAACCCACCAAAGGAATCTGAACATACACCAGATAGAATTTCTATCGCGGAAGATCTTGGAAGTGAGAGAAAACGAAAAATGTCCCAGTTGGAAATACCCGAGTGTGTATGTATGAAAGAGTGCTCTGAGACTTGCACGGATGATAATCGCCATAAACTTTGTGTTCGTGCTGGAATTGTCTTGTCTGATTTCTTAACACAAAATGGAATGAAAACAGCAGCTCAGAAGTTACTTAAAGGAGTTCAAACCAAGTACAAGTTACCAACATTTCTAGATTCATCTCAAACAGGGAATAAAAAGAATGATTTAGTGTTGAAAAAAGTTATTGACCCCAGTTTACTTTACTCCTACCTTGAAGTGGCTTGTATCCAAGCTGAGTCCTATCTTGATCAGAGAGAATTCTATAAGGTTCATAAGATATGGAAATCCTTACAAGAACTTGAACAATCCGGCTGTCTGAAAAGAGTGCTTCACAGTAATATATTGTTAACTAGACTAGCTTTGTGTGATGCTACAGGTTATATGCTGTCACTTCATGGAAATACCTCAGAGTCTATGCTAAGTATTAAACAAGCTGCAATAACTGATGTTAGTGATAATACTAAAGTAAGTGATCCTCTTGAATTACCTGAGAATAATATTGTCAGTACTAAAAAGAAGGTTTCATTTGGTGAAGACTCAGAGACACTGATAGTTACTGGGTTAAAGTTGAAATCTTCAAGAAGGAAACTACTCAACGAAGATGCAGAACCTGTGATTACCGATCAACCTAAATCAGCTGCCAGTTTATTAAGCACACCTCATGTTAAAGTTGCTATTAAAGCTAGATGTTTACAGCCAACTACTCCAGGAGCTAAAATGGCAACATTGGAAAGAATGATGGCAGGGGAGAGTAATACATTCACTGTCTTACATGATGATGAAGTGTTCTTCCCAAAGCCTAAACCTATCACTCCTAGAACTGCTCCAAAATCTAGAATTTGTAAATCTAAATGTAAAACTGAACCCAGAAATTTGAAGAATAAGAAACAAGTTGATGTCCATGAAGATCAAGAGGATGCATCAAAGCTTGCATGCAATCTGGATGAATTATTAAAAGACAATGATGATGAAGGTATTGTTTTTCCGGAATCAAAACCGGTTACTCCAAAACCAGTAAAATCTTTGAAGTCTAGAGCTATTTCAAAATCTACTTCTAAATGTCAAACTGAACCAAAAAACTGCAAGAAAGGTAAAGTTGCTAGTGTTGGTAATTGTTCCATTGATGACAGTGATGCTAAGTGTAAACTGAACTTGACTAATGAGGAGACTACTGACATTACTGATAGGGATACAGCAACTGCTACTAATGAAACAAGTGATACTGATGAAGCAAGTAATCTTGATGCGGGTTGTGAAACAAATGAAAAGTTGACACAAAGTACAGATAAGGATCATGAGGAGACAGTAAAGGCTACAACTGATCAGAATGATCAGCCTGAGACAGAGAGTATTAAAAGAAAGATTGTTGGTATTGGTAAATCAAGGTTACCAAAAAGGACTGCTAAGGCTAGTGCTGATAAATCTGTTAGCTTTTGTGATGATGCAGATAGCAGTGTTTATGTGTTCAAAGATTCATCTGTGAAATCATTGAATAATAAAAGAAGACTTCTTAGTGATAGAACTTTGAAAAAGAAAGAAACTGAAACAAAGTCAGATCATGTGTTAGCAAAATCTGATAATGATGTATTTGACTTTGTTTTAGAAGATTCTCCTTTAGTGTCTAAACAAAGTAAAGTTAAGAAAGGGAAACTAGTCAAATCAGCTCAAAAAGGTAGAAAAACTAAGGACATAGCTAATGAAAAGAAAATTGCCCAAAATGAGGATACCAATGAGGATAAGGAAAATGTAGGTGCTGATAAAATACCAAGAGGTAGGAGAAGACAAAATAGAGAAATAGAAACTGTTAGAAGAATTCCTGATTATCATGATATTGATATGGAATTAGAAATCTCTCTTGAAGAATTGGTTGACTTTGAATCGGATTTTGATGAAAGTATGCTACATGATAATAGTACTGGTGAGGCTAGTTTGCCTTTAGCTGATATTACTGAAGTTGTTGACATTAAAAATAGTGGTAAAGGTTCATTATCAGAATTGGATCTTGAACCTATTGAAATAATGAGAGGGAGAAGTGTAAGAAATACTAGAAATAGTAAGAAAAAGATTGAAGAGAGTGAAAGTAATAGAAAAGAAACTGATATTGGTGAAAAAAGTGAAAAAGAAGTTGAATTGACTGAAATTGAAGCAGAAAATAATAAGAAAAAGACTAATTTAGCCAAATGTGACGGTAAAGGTAAAAAGAACAGTAATGACTCAATAGAGAGTGAAAGAGATGTCAAGATATCTGACTTAGCTGAAAGTAAAAATAGTAAGATAAAGTTTGACTTAGCTGATGACGAAAGTTGTGTAGATGTAGAGAAAATGAGAAGTGGTACAGCTGGTGATATGAAGAAGATGATGGATTGTATTGAACAGGATGAAGAAGTGGATGTTGTACCTCTAGAAAGACCTTTATCTGGTAATTTCATTATTTGTTTTATGTTTTTGCTGATTGCTATTCTACGTTGATTGGATTGGTGAAAGTTTTCAGATTTGGTTTGAAGTTCAAGATTTTAACACTTTTCTGGGTTTGACATACATGTAAGTTTTTTAAAGTAGAATGCTTGGTTGGACCACCATCTTTATATTTAACTTGGTGAATCAAATGTTTACCAGCAGTAACAAGTTGCCCAAACAAATATAGATCAACTTTGAATGTGGAGTCCTGCATTTTTTCCTATTAAATGATGCTAAAATTCCAAATTTTCTGTTTGTCAATTTAAAAATAAAAATGTCCATGTTGTCACTTAATTAAGGAAGAAATTTCTAGTTGTCAGTTTTATTGTAACTAAATAATTATCTTATCTGTTACCTGATGCTAAAATGTGGAGTCTGTTTTCTTGACACCTCTGTGTAAAGTTATTGGGAAAAGACTAGACTCAAGAGAACAATAAATGGATTCTTAATGAACTTCTAGGTTAAGTTTGACTTGAAATTCGATTTAGCCGAGGCTCCCAGTTTTTTGCTTGGACTTCCTTAAAAGCTTATACAGCACAGCCTCTCTTGAACCTTGGGAGAGACTTAAGTATGTTGCTGTTTAAGAGTTTGTTGCTCTGCAGAAGTTAAATTCAATTAAAATAATGTCTACGGGAAATATCAAAAGCCATTGTTGAGCAGAAGATTTGTTCTGTGGAGGACCACTCCCACACCAGGTAACCTGCTAAATCAGACGCGCGAGGCTAATTCGGGCGATATCCAATCACTGTACTCTTAAGAGTACAACAAACTTACCTATAACAATAAGTGTCAATCAATCGTCCAATGAGTTCTATATATAACTGAATACAATATTATATAGTTTGTCTCATTCTTGTGGAATATAAACTTTGTCAAATAGAAAAAATATCCGTAAGCAATATATCACAAAAGCAACTGCTCCCCGACTTAGCGCTAAATACACAGCAACTTCGCCCGATTTAGCCTCAATTTATGTACAGTGGAGTAAAACGGCGATTTCTCGAAAAGTATACAGTTTCAAGGGTTGCAAATTGGTATTATAGTAGAAAATGGACAGCTGTACAATACAAACACAAAAGTTACACTTTTCGTTGCGAAAATGTAGGTAAAAAATGACCTTAAACTTCAAAAAATGGGGTTTGGATGGTTCCTCTGTCTTTAACTCGCGTTTTTATCTTAATTTTTCAATTTTGGAAAATATAAAGTGATGTGCTGAATCGCCAAGCCCAGCCTTGTCATGTTACATTTTGGCTTATCTACACTGTAAGGTTGAGTTGGACTTGAATTAACTCAGATGTAGCTTGAATTTATTGTAATGTTATTAGAATTATCTTATACATTCTCTTATCATTTCTAGGAGTGAAATCCCCGTGTGAAGAAGATATAATTTCTACATTAGAGTCTTTATATGCCAGATTATGTCAGTTTCCACCTAACCCTCAACATTCAGATACATGTCACATGTTAGCCTTACATCATATGGAGAAAAATCCTAAAAGAGCTGCTTTCTTACTTAGTGATGCCATGGCTGTTACATTTAGACATCAAGTCTTACTTAATAGTAATAAAAAAGCAAGGTAAGTATACATGGAAGTCTTCATAACTGATCCTGAAGTTCAGGAATTTTTGGACTGGAATGGTTCTTTTCAGAAGTTAGGAAAAAATTATTTTCTCTCATTTAATTTTAATGTTCTTGTTAATATTTTATTTCCATTGATGCAGAGGACTTGTACGAGGGGTGATTGATAAATTCGCGGAATTCCTTTCTATAATATTTACCCTTTAGTCAAATCACATTAAAACTCAAGTAAGCGTAAAACAATTCATTTGCGTTTTAAAAATCATATTGGTGTACAGAATATCAATATGTAGAAAGAATAAATGGTATCCATAGCAACCACTGTTTGGTCACTTGAAGCACGCTATTATTTACCTATTTTTATAACATTAAACATGGTATAACGCACTCAATTTAGTTACGAATTATGCGCCAACATTAATTACACTTGCGTGACGTCTGGAAATCATTTCCTGAAAGTTTCATAAAATTCTTTTGAATGGTTATTGCATAGCAGAGATGTTAGAGTCGAGGCTTCGAAACAACGAATGACGTCAACAAATGATTTTGAGTTGGGTGCAGTCATAAATTATTGCGTTTGACTCTATTTGTCACCTGCAGATACGCTTAAACAAATTAAAACTGCTGATACAATACCTACATGTGAAAAAACAACTGTCTACAAATGGCGCCAGTGGTTCAAGGAAGGTAGAACATGGGTATTTGATGAAGAAAGACCAGGTCAACTGACACTGACAGTCACTGTTGGAAAGACAGCGTGAGTGGAGAAGCTTCTAGATAAGGATTGATGGCTTACAGTGTGCTGAATTGCACAAAAGAATTGTTTATTCATTCAGTGAGGAATACTTTAAGTTTACATTTAGTATGTGGGTACAAAGCCATAGAAAGTGTATGGAAATAGGTGGTGATTATGTGCAGAAAGTAAATAGGAAACTTGACTTTGACGTTTAAGTAACCCAATGATGACGTCGGCGTGCTTCAAGTACCGTATACTAGTGTAGTAAAATGTTTCGTGAAAACTTTATTATCCAATGTATCAAGAAAATATTTGGGCTTTATATCAGTCTTTAGTAAACGTACACAATGATGTATTTTGTTTTTTCCTATGTTATCCCGTGTACCATTAATAAATAAATTCCTCGAACTTTCCAATCACCCCTCGTATATAGATGAAAGCAGGTTTACAATTTATAGACATTTGTTCAGTTTGTGCATCATTGATTCATATAGATCTACTCTCTAATTCATTTTATACATGTATTGGTTTGCCATGTTTTTTAATTGTTTGCTGTGAAGAATTTTATTATTTTCATACAAATTTATTATTTTCATACAAATTTATTATTTTCATAAAATTTTACTGTTTTCATAAGACTTCATTACTTTCATAAGATTTAATTTTTTCCATATTTTATTTTTTTTATTTTCACAAATATATTACTTCAAACAATTTTAATAATCTGATACAAATAAGTTATTTTTATACCATTACTGGTTGGCGACCTACAAACTCGGATGTCCTACAAATCCGTACACCAGCGTAGACGCTTTATTTTGTTGTTTACTTTGATCATTTGTTGTCGATCACTCGAGCGCTTGATTTTGTTACAGCCGGTACCAACAAAATCACCACTATGTAATTATGATTGTTGAAAACACAATATTTACATTTGCGTGTCATTTGACCTGTTTCCTGTTCGCAGGGAAGTTACATGTAATGCATTGCCCATGCGCAATTATTTTACAGAGGCCCGGACAATTAAAAATGGGTCAAGTGCAAGAACATTTAAGTAAAATGTTTAATCAATTAATGTTAGACAGTAAAATGTCAATTATCTTTTAAATTTCAACTTAAATGAATGTTGACGGACCGTCCGGAAACATGGTACAGTTTGAAGCAAAATTAACACAATTTAATGACCCTATGCCAGGGCTTCAAAACGTGTGTTCTATATTTAGAAAGTAGAAAAACCGATGACATTAGAGAGACCTTGAACCTAACTTCTTCCAGGTAAAAAATCCAGCGTGTAGTATGAACAGTTTTAAAGTCATTGTAAAAAAAGTTATAAAAACGTCCGGTTGTAGGACGCCAACCAGTATATTCTATTCTTACAATTTTATTATTTTCACACAATTTCATTAAGTTCATACAATTTCATTAAGTTTATACAATTTTATTATTTATTTTTTGTAATCTTACTTCCTTGTTTATAGGAAAAGTGCAGAGAAGCAGAATAATGGTGTAGACAATGTTTTAGGTGATGTATCAAATTCTTTGTTTAACAAGGAGAATGAAAATTTGGATGCTACTATTAAAGCATTACCTGCAGGTATCTTATTTCATTTCTTTCCATAATTTTAATTGGATTTTAATGCTGTGTCAACAAAATTATAGTCGTGTTACAGAGACCAGCTCCCCTAACATAGCTTTCCTTGATCCTTGTGAATAACTTGCACTCAATCAACCTTCCAAGAGACTAACTACTTCACTGTATACCTTATAATTAATGGAAGAAAATCAACATTGATGTCAAAACGTCATAGAAGAGTATAACTAGCTCGGATGAGGCTTGAACTAGTGCCCTTTGGGACACTAGATGGTATGTCCTACCACTGGATTATTGCTTTTAGATATATACTATATCATGGGGTTGGACACTAACAGTGTCCTGGGATTCTGAGGATTCCAAAGTATTAGGAGTCCCAGAGATTCTTAGCTAGGGATTCTGTGTGGATCCCTATAAATTGCTTTCAGGCTGAATTGTTAATTACAATGATCGACTACAAATTTTGAAGTATAAACTCAAAAGTTTGTCTCTTATTGGAGAAATCCCTAACGTTACAGAGAAATCCCTGAGTAACTGACAATGGATTTCTTTGTGATCCCTGGTAAAAGTAGTTTGTGTCAACCTCTGTATTATTAATTGTATGCAATATATATTTCCCAGATTGGTGTGTTGTACAGTTATCAGTTGTAAGTTATGGGTCGTCATGGAAACAAATGATTCTTACCAGATTTGTTAAAGATAAATCACCTATAGTACTAAAACTACCTGGCTTTTCATCACCACAGGTTTGATTGGATTTTGTTTATATAGTCATCACTTTAACCCATTACCCTAAAGCCCTGGGTTTGTGAAGTTTTAAATTTCATGTAGTTAAGTTTGATGAAAATTTTGCCCATAAATATTAACTTTATAAATTTTGAGTTAGTGCTGCAGAACATTTCAGGCAATGATTGTTATGTACAGGATGTAAAATTTTTGAATCATTATATTCCACACATCCTGCAGGACAATTCTATTTACATCTATTTTATACTCCACAGTGCTAACTTTATACTGTCATATTAAAACTGTCGTAGTCAAACACGAAGCTTCTTAACTGGATTGAGCATTTTCATTGAGTGACACAAACAAGATTGTCCATTTTCAATTTTGTTGACCTGATAAAAATACGTGGTGTGTGTTTGGACTGAACCCACTACCTTTCAAGTTGTAAGTAGACATTCTACCACATTGCCATAAAAGCTAGCTTGAAGACAATGGAGAGCATTTGCATTATTATACCCCCGCTTCGAAGAAGAGGGGGTATACTGTTTTACCCTTGTCCGTGCGTGTGTGCGTGCGTCCGTCCGTTACAAAATTTCCGTCGCAGTTTTCTCAGCAACTATAACATGCAGCAGCCTAATACTTTGCATATTGCTTCATCCCATAGTCCCATGTGGTGTAAAGCGATTTCATGCTCCTTGCTCTTCTACTTCCTGTTAGTCGCTTATTTTTAGATTTTTGCGGGGGTATCACTAGTGAGCATTAGCTCACAGATTTACTTATTTTTTTTATTTTTTTTCTAAGATTTTGATTTTTATTCGTACATTTTCATGGAATAACTCCACATTACTACACCATAAAGCAAAAAAAAAAATGTTTTAATTCTCTTCTTTGTATTTTTATATCATTTAGGGTCAAGCAATTATTAAAGAATTTGCCAGTATAATTGAACAAGGTTCTAACACTAGAAATATAGAAAATATATCTGAATGGTGGAATATCAGGTCTCGTTTAGACTCAGAATTATATAACCTGGTTCAGAGGATGGAGAAACATTGGCTTGGAATATGGAAGTGTGCTTTAATACCTGGGAAATGTCGACCAGAGTTGTTGAAATGTGTGGAGAAAGATATCAGTAAAATTACACAAAATGATATTGATATTTCATATATTGAGGTAAGAAAATATGATGAGGTGTTTGTCAAAGTGTAAATCTTTGATTGCATTATGTTTACATCCATTGCTATACTCAAATTTTATCACAAAATATTGTAACACATTGATACAGGCTTAGGTATAAGTGCAGATTACTGTCAATTAGTGACCGAAAGTCAACTAAGCAAAATAAAACATAAATTTTGTCCATGGTTTTAAACGTTCATGGGTAGTATTTAGACCTTTTACCTCCAAACTATGTCATTCCTACAACAATTTTAGACACATTCATCATAATTCTGCCTCTTACAATATTGCCTTTTATATTACCATTACTGTAAAATCACAATTAGTTAAGGTTTGGCTCTGCCCACTAAGAAGCTCTACCTATTGCTAAGATTTCAGACAAAAATTGAGTATTTAGGAATATTTAAGTCAATTCTTACTTCAATTATATTATTTGTAGCTGTTTAATTTAGAATTAACAAAAATAGGATGGTGTTACAACTTCAGGTCATTGACAAACTTGGGGCATGTAATTAAAATGGAGTTTTACTGTATTATATATTTTCAGCTTCTACTGCTAGCAGAGAAGACACATGGTTCAGGGAAAGAATTAAAACAATGTATAGAGCATGTAGTAGGATGTAATATAGATCAAGCTGATGTAGAGAAGATTTTTGTGATATTAAAGAAATATTCTAAGTGTTTAAACACGCATTCTGATACACAACATACAATACTTATACTTGATAAGGTACGTTATTTAGAGGTTAATGATTAGTTGCTACTCGCCATTATGCGATAATCACCCGATGACGTCCATAATAGCCTGAGGGCCTTTGGCCCGAAGGCTATTATTGACTCGAGGGTGATTATCGCATAATGGCGAGTAGCAACTAATCATTAACGTCTTTAATACGTTTGTTCAGAGTCCGGTCTCGAATTTTAAGTAAACTAAGAACAATTATTTTGGGACGAATAGATCACTAGCGAATTTTCCGAGAACGAATCAGTACTTTGATGACGTAATGTAACAATGACGTACTCAGTAGAATATAATGTAAACTTTGTTGTCAAATGGCGGTCGTGTTTTTAAACGTTTGTAACCAGTTTACTTTCATTTATCATGGATTAAACGATATTATCAGGAGACTGGAACCAGTATATGTGTTTTTCAAACTTGAAATTGAGGATATGGAGATAAGGATTATGTATGGAAACACATACTTTCAGCGGGAGGAGTCATTCATTGATTTACCGAAAATGGCATGGACGTTCATGATGATTTTAGAAGCCAGTTCCATTATATTTAATTTATGCATGGCTTGACTTTGGTAAAACAATAGTCAACCTACGCATATACTTTATAATGGCTGGATATTCGTCAAATTAAACACGGAAAGGAATTGAGTGCAAATTTCGGAGTTTGGTATTTTACAGCGTCAACGACAACGGTTGAGTCTGCTGAATTTGTATGGTGAAGTAAGTGATTTATAATGAAATTATTTGTAAAATTACAAATAAGACTTTTTATGCATTATAGTTTTGTTGAATATGTGCGTCAAAATCTAAAATTCTATTTGACAAAGTCAAAGACTCAAGAATTCTTTCGGCCGCTATGTTTGAAGAAACTGCTGCTTGATGACGTAAACAATGCGCGTGCAAGCACTCGGCGCCTATTATGCATAATGGGCGAGTTGCAGGCGGCCAAAATCGCATAATACGGGAAAAAGTCGCGTAATGTCCGTGTAGACTTGTCACATTTGTTACTATATATAGTAACAAACGTATTAATACTGTTTTATTAACCCGAGTTTGTTGCACAGTTTGTAGCGCATCTGAATCTAGTGTTCGAAGGGGGTACGGATTAGAATCTCATCCAGGGAAATTATACCCTTCCATGAACTTTTTTAAATAATGTAAATTTTCCTCCTTTAGTAAGGTTTATTGAGAAGTTTCCAGCCTTTTAGAGGGGTAGGTGAGTACTAGTTATGGACTGGGGTCCAGGAGAGCTAGGTTAGGTGCACTGGACGCCGTTATATAACCTATACAATGTGTTGTTACAGTGTTAAACCCAACAAAATAAAATTATGTTTTATCATAGTTGGCCTCAAGTTAATGGAAAGCTGTTGTAACTTTATTTTTCAGAAGAAAAAAATCTCATTTTTAGCTCATCTCTTGGAGAAAAGTGGGACTATCCTACTCTCTTGTGTGTTGGCTTCTTGGATGAGTTTTTCGGTGCAACTGTTTTATATCTTTGAAACCACTGAATTGATTCATTTTTAAACTTGATTCATGTAGTTTAGGTTAAACATCAGGTTGCATAACTCTAGCATGAATTTTTAATGAGTTGCGGTCCTTTAATTCTCTGAAGTTCTAAGTTAGAAGTTTTTGATGTAAATATTATAACTTCGATCACTTATCTCAATGATTTATTTTGTTTCTGCTAGCAGTCTGAATAGTCGAGTCTGTTTTCCATGGACTGCTATTGTTACATTTTTCCCTTGGTTTTATTATTAGACAACACATAAAGTCATGAAGTTTGTTTTAAATTCTCAAATACAAAAATTCCAATATGTTTTTCAATTTCTGTTGCATTTTTTTCTTGAAATGTTCAAGAATGTGAATTTTTCATTTCAGACTGTTCAGCATTTACCATGGGAAGGTATGAAAATTTTATCACAGAGGTCAGTATCTAGGATGCCATGTTTGTCTCATATAGTATCACAACTCAATCAACTACAAGATAATGAAAACTCTGTACTTGTAAAGGGAGTTAATCCTAAGAATACCTATTATATCTTGAATCCTAATGCAGATCTACCTAGAACTGAGCAGCATTTTAAGGATTGGTTCGTTGGGTAAGTACATTAATTCCATGGATGAAAAAGTAATATCAAAAACTTTAATTTCCTCAAATTTCTCATAATGAGTTATTTCATAGGCTTTTAAAAAGGAAAAGAATCCTTGCTCAATTTCCAAAAGTCCTGTGTCGCTTTTCACATAAAGTCTTATGATAAAAATCATCGCAAGTCAAAAGCTAGGAACAATTAATAGTACAGTCATTTTATTGGTCAATCAATTCCAAAATATTATTGAATTATGTAGAATATTTTATACCTTTTGATTATCTTATCATTGTTATGTTTATTGTCCTTCTGACTTTGAATTGCAAAATTATGATATTAACTTACGAAACCTTTTTTTCATTACAATTTTTAGCTCGACTTTACGAAGTAATGTAGAGCTCTCCTACTCGCCCTGGCGTCCGCGTCCACACTTCTGATTAAAGTTTTTGTGCAGTAAAATACTTTCTTCTATATCTTTGTTATTTCTTAAGATATTAACTTCAAACTTTAAATATGTGTTCCTTACTATCAACCACATCTCATGTGACAAGGTCCATAACTCCAAACACATTTTTTTCAAGAATTATCTCCCCTTGAACTGATTGAAGTTTTTGTACACAGATTAAAGTTTTTGTGCAGTAAAATACTTTCTTCTGTATCTTTGTTATTTCTTAAGATATTAACTTCAAACTTTAAATATATGTTCCTTTCTATCAACCACATCTCATGTGACATGGTCCATAACTTCGAATGCATTTTTTTCAGAATTATCTCCCCTTGAACTTAGAGTTTTCTTAAAAAAATGTTTGTTTTTACTGCAACTGTTTTATTTCTTTTGGTATTGATTTCCAACTTTAAATATATGTTCCTTATTATCAACCACATCTCATGTGACAAGGTTCATAACTCCGTATACATTATTTTCAAAGTTATCCCCCTTGGACTTATAGTTTTCTTTAATAAATATTTGTTTTTACTGCAACTGTTTTATTTCTTTAGGTATTGACTTTAAATATATGTTCCTTATTATCAACCACATCTCATGTGACAAGGTTCATAACTCCAAATATATATTTTTCAGAATTATCTCCCCTTGAAATTAGAGTTTTCTTTAAAAAATGTTTGTTTTTACTGCAACTGTTTTATTTCTTCAGGTATTGACTTCAAACTTTAGATATATGTTCCTTATTATCAACCACATCTCATGTGACAAGATTCATAACTCCTTATACATTTTTAGAGTTATCCCCCTTGAACTTATAGTTTTCTATTTATTTCTTTTTTTTTCTTTGAATTTGTTAAGTTTATATTTTCAAATTTTAAAATATGTATGTTCCTTATCATCAACCACATCTCCTGTGACAAACACTTACTAAGTCGAGCATGCTGTCTCCTCTGACAGCTCTTGTTATACCCCCGCTTCGAAGAAGAGGGGGGTATACTGTTTTACCCTTGTGCGTCCGTCCGTCCGTCCGTTACAAAATTTCCATCGCAGTTTTCTCAGCAACTATGACATGCAGCAGCCTAATACTTTGCATATTGCTTCATCCCATAGTCCCATGTGGTGTAAAGCGATTTCATGCTCCTTGCTCATCTACTTCCTGTTTGTAGTCATATTTCTCACAGCGGGGGTATCACTAGTGAGCATTAGCTCACAGATTTACTTGTTGTGAAAAGATGCTCGAACAGAAGGACAAGTCCCATTAACTTTCTTCAGTGATGTTCATTCTTCCCAATCGAAGTAGCAGTCATGGTGCTTTTGAAGTGTTAATCTTTTTTTTAGGCTAGAAAGTAGAAATCTTATACAACACATGCAGTTATACAATTTTACTCAATAACAATACAATGTCCACATGGAAGATTAGATTTATTCAAATGTGTGGCCTCTCGT
This sequence comes from Mactra quadrangularis, assembly GCA_025267735.1. Taxonomy (NCBI): domain Eukaryota; kingdom Metazoa; phylum Mollusca; class Bivalvia; order Venerida; family Mactridae; genus Mactra; species Mactra quadrangularis. The sequence goes on from CM046299.1 coordinate 13,856,989, forward strand.
TAAATAAAGTCTTCATTATTATTATAATCATTTATGTTCATTCTTTCGGATCCAAGAATGTAAGACATAAAAAGTCACCCAAAAATTATTCATGTTTTGACTATTTAGAGGATATGTACAACTGTATAAAACAAGCCATAGTTTATTATTGTCTTTGTCAATATTTTCAGTGAAAAAGAATGGAAAGGTGTAGTTGGTTGTGTTCCAACTAGTGAACAATATGTGGAAGCATTAACTGAGAGAGATTTATTAATGTAAGTATACAAATACACAAATGTTTTGCTATAAAGCCCACCTTGGTGTTTGCAAAATCATGCTATTTTTTATAATTTTATGTCCCAAATCTCGTCTTTAAGATCATTCCACTAACCAATTACATGTATCATGATGGTCCAGACTCCTAAGTATTACTAATAGTGTATCTTTACTTTACAACTTAACTGAAATCGGCTATGAATACACTATTTACTCCCATTGCATTAAGTTCATATTGTCAAACTGATTTGGGTACAAAAGTGCTGCCCTAAAACTAATATATATTGCCTGGTTTGAAATTTAGTGAACCTGAATGTCCTTTTTCTGTCATAAATGACTTAATTTATGGTTGATGTTTACTCATGCATTTGTAATTGTAAATTTGTGATCTTCTATGTATGAACCATTAACCAATGTCAGGAAGTGAAATAAATTGATATTTTATTTAAATAGAGTCAATTAATCAAAATGTTTTTGACACTTCTAGTATTTACATATAAATATTGTTAAAATTTATTCATCTGTCAGTGGCACATATATTATTTAACCACACCAATTTAAATACACTCTACAAAATCCTGTTCTCATTTTCATTAAAAATAGTTATTCATATCTTTATACGGGAGTATTGAAAATATATCCAGTATTTAAATCACCGGGGTTAACATATGAACCACTAATGGTAAAAAAAATTAACAATAACTTATCTAACTTCAGATACTGTGGTCATGGGAGTGGAGGACGTTTCTTTACAAGTTATGAGATAGAGAAACTATCATGTAGAGCTGTGGCATTGTTAATGGGATGTAGTAGTGGTAAATTATTAGTAAAAGGTCAACTAGAAGCTGCAGGAATGATGATTAGCTACTTTCTAGCTGGATGGTAATATCAACATTTTGTGTATATTTGATTTTAATGATGGTCTGTCTGCTCCATGAGGATACATGATGTGTAGAGCATTTTTAGTGCATTTTTAGCTCAACTTTACGAAGTAAATGGAGAGCTCTCCTACTCGCCCTAGCGCGAGCGTCCGCGTCAATATTTCTGATTAAAGTTTTTGTGCTGTAAAATATTTTTTACTATAACCTTTTTTGTTTCTTAAGGTATCAACTTCAAACTATAAATATATGTTCCTTATTATCAACCACATCTCATGTGACAAGGTTCATAACTCCAAGTACATTTTGTTTTATTTCTTAGATATTGACTTCAAACTTTAAACACATGTTCCTTATTATCAACCTCACCTCATGTAACACGGTTCATATCTCCAAATACATTTCTTTTAAGAATTATCTCCCCTTGAACTTAGAGTTTTCTTTAAAAAAATATTTTATTTTACTTTAAATTTGTTAAGGTTGTATTTTCAAATTCTATAGTATGTATGCTCCTTATCATCAACCACATCTCATGTGACAAATACTTACTTAGTCAAGCATGCTGTCTCTACTGACAGCTCTTGTTACTCTGGTTTTATAAACCTTATTTATGCCCAAATGCTCGTAGTATGTCATGATCTTCACATCTGTCTGTCCGTCTGTCAGTTAGCAATTTTATGTTTAGGCCGTAATTTTTACATCTACATACAACTACCGACTTTTATGGTTTGGCATAAGTGGCAGAATAAAAAAGGAGCGTAAAAATAGAGAAAAACAGAGGTAGATAGTTAAAAGATAGAAAATAGTAAAACTCATTGAATGACTGCTTTCCATGCCTTGGCCAGGCCTCTCCTGCTACTATCATTACTTTTTTTAAATGATATCATTTTGACTTTATATTTTAATTGTATATTTTCATTGAACAACACCAACTTTAAATTTCAATTGTATATTTTTATTGAACAACACCAACTTTAAATTTCAGTTGTATATTTTCATTGGATAACACCTCGTTTCAATGAAAGAAAATATATCTATTTACAGTCCAAGTATGGTAGCCAATCTGTGGGACGTCACTGATAGGGATATAGACAAGTTTACTGGTGAACTCATCAAAAATTGGTTTGAATCTTATGATGGTACCTACTTGGCTAAAGAAGTACAGAAAGCAAGATTTATTTGTAAACTTAAACATTTAAATGGATTTGCTCCTGTTGTGTATGGATTACCTGTGTTTATAAAAAATGGCAAACATTGAATGTATATATGTTAGGGCTGGGAATGAATACAAAGTTTGAAATTTGAATATTTGGGGGTTTTTTATATTCAAATATACACGTATTTGCATATTCATTTTTAAAAATTTCAAAAATATTCTTTGATTTTGTCCATGACATACGAATATGCATATTTGCTCTTCAGAATTAGAATATTGGACGACGTTTCGATTACTTAAATATTTTTCCGGCCCTAATATATTTATATAATTATATGTATACTCAAATGTTGAATATTGTAGAATTTGTTCAGTCATACTAAAATCTGACTGCTTAATGCTCAACCACATTTCCTCTACATTAGATCTGAAAGTGTTGTGTTTATAGGGTTAATATGAAAGATTTTTTCAATCTTATTAAAATAAATGTAGAAAGAAAGCAAATTTTATATTTTGGTTTTTAACTTTATAGCATTTTGACTTTACATAGAAGAAACAATTTAAGCTTCAGCCTACATGTATTTTTAACTTATGCAACTTTTTGACTTTACATATTCATCAGGCAAACACTTAATACAGTAAAGTTCCGCTATTAAGACCACTTTTGTTTGTCGATTTTGCTGGTCTTAATTGTAAAACTATGCTGTTCTAATCTCATTCAAAATCTCAGATTTCGTAGTCTCCACTACAGTAAATCTTAAGGTTTGAATCTATGGGTGTGTCATTGATTTCAGTCCAAACATGATATTATAAATGAATTATTAAGCAGGGAGTATATATTCCATTATACATATTTGACATGACTTCTTGTACATATTATGAGAAAATATTATATGATATGTTGTACAGTGTCTTTGTATACATAATACTTGATTATCCACTGGCAGGAATAAAATTATTTTGTAATTTATGTATCATTTTATTATTTGTAATTTATTATATTATGCTATTATACATTGAATAGAAATTGTTCTAATGTTGAATATAAGGAATCATCACTCACATTTCTCCCTCTTTCTTTCTTCGATATATGTTTTTTTTCTCCCTATTATTTTGCATTATCTCTTTATTTTTTGCATTTCCCTCATTAATTTGCATTGTCTCTTGCTACTTTTGCATATCCCCCATTATTTTGCATACCCCCATTATTTTACATTTCCCCCACCATTTTTGCATAAACCCATTATTATACATTGCTGCCATTATTTTGCATTTCCCTCAATATTATGCAAATCAATCAATATTATACAATTCACTCTATTATTTTGCATAGACCCCCATTGTTTTTGTGTCCTCCAATAATTTTCATAGCTTCTTTCCATTATTCCAGAGCTATTTCACTCTAAACTATTTTTTAGCTCGACTTAACAAAGAAAATGGAGAGCTCTCCTACTCGCCCTAGCGTCGGCGTCCATATTTCTGATTAAAGTTTTTGTGCAGAAAAATATTTTTTACTATAACCTTTTTATTTCTTTAGTTATTGACTTCAAACTTTAAATATATGTTTCTTATCATCAACCACATCTCATGTGACAAGGTTCATAACTCCAAATACATTTTTTTCAAAATTGTCTCCCATGAACTTAGAATTTTCTTTAATTTTTTCTTTAATTTTTTTAAATTTTTTTTTTACTTTTAATTTGTTAAGGTTATATTTTCAAATTTTAAAATATGTATGTTCCTTATCATCAACCACATCTCCTTTGACAAAAACTTACTTAGTCGAGCATGCTGTCTCCTCTGACAGCTCTTGTTCATTATTTCCTCTTGCTTGACTATACTGTCTCAGACTAATTTTATAGAAATCTAGTTGTGTTTCTATAATTATGATTATGTTTGTTTACCATTGTTGTCTTTGCCTTACTCATTGTAAGCCTTGATTTGGGTAATTAGTGCTATATTTAATACTGCCATAATATAAAATATACAATGGTTGCTCACAGTATTAGCATGATATTTCAGTTCCTTTTTAGGGTCACTTTCAATGTATATATTTGTTGTGTAAGTTTACTAGCCAACTACTACTGTCCAAAACAGTTCAGAGCATGTATGCTTTAAACATGTGCCTTGTTGTAAGTTATCATTAATATTAAATATTCTCTGTATGATATATTTTTGTATGTTATGCTTGTGTTATAATTCTAACATATGCATGTGTGCTTTCATTCTATTTAACATGCTGTCATCTGTATTTCAGTATTAAACACACGGCTATTAAAATCTACCCCTTCATTAACAAAACTTAATGGTCTAATTAATTTTACTATACTTGAATAAAAATATTAAGTTCATAGGCTCAAACCTGAGTGGCTGTAACTACTTGGATAGGTCAAACATTTTACCTGGCACCAATCTATTTCCCTTATTTATGTTAAAAGAAAGCTAGTATGAAATAAAAGGCAGCAAAAATAACAAATATGGACTGTTTGAACAACTGGTTCACTTGAACTTTAGGTTACAAACTTTTGATTTCAAGCTTTTTAACTTTAATTACATAAGTATATGAATTACTATGAATTATACATAACTGAATTTAATTGCAATTAATAAAGAACATTTACTTTGTGTGCTTAGCGCAAAACTGTCGTAACTCTAAAAAAGAATAAGTTACAAGTTTTACAACTGTTTTGCGCTGAGCCAGTGACTTGTATTAAAGGTGTATTGCTTTGTTGTTAGTTGTAGAATTGATTCAAAATGTCTTTACTTCACACATGGCAGCTGTAATATTTGTAATGATATTAATGATTTGTACTATGTTTCAATAATTTATATGTATATCTGTTTGCATTAAATAAATATATAGACAAGTATTTGTGATTGTTGTATACTATTGTTTTATATTGGTAAACACTGCTGTGTAAACACAATTAAGGTTATACTGTGGGCTTCGCAAATAACCAATCTTCCCCAGACCCATTCTATAACTAGAACTCACTTACCTTTCCACAAGGGTGGCAAGTTGTCCGTATACCTTACTAATGGAGTAAAATTGACATTATTGTCAAATTTTTATGGAAGGGTATAATTGCCCTGGGGTGGGAGTCAACACCTATTTCCTTCATGACACTAGATTCAAAATCCTGGTACGGTGCCAACAGCCATATAGACCCAAGTGTTGTACATGTATACCATAAATGGTTCATTTAGAGAGCTACATACATGAGCTATGTAGAGATTTGTGAAATACCAAATACTGGTTCCATTCTATTATTTGCACCATTACTGTAGACCAGTTTCAAGTCCTTTCAAAGCTATTATAAGGATTTTGTCAACATTAAATATATTTAACAATGGAAATGTTGAAGGTATGCATTCACTAATTGGAATGTTAACAAAATAATGTCTCGTCCATATTATTAGGGGTCCAACTGGTTCTAGTCAGAAAATGTGGTCTAAAACTAATTTATAATGCATTCTCATTTCTGACGCACATAAACCAAATCATTCTTACATCAAAGTAACAACCTTTAAACTTGAAATAGCCTGATACATCGTCAATATCTAAACATACATTTGAAGCATAAAAAGTGAAATCCTTAAGTTGTACTTTATCCAGGGATAAAAGAATGATTAACTGATTCCTGGAATTAATGTCAATGATCTAACTTTTTATACCCCCTTTTAAAAATGGCTGTTTTGTTATGGCCCTGTTCGTCCGTCTGTAATATCTAGAGCACACAACTCCTCCTTAACTACATGTTCTTGACATATTTTCTTGGAACTCTTACTGTTGACAGATATTGATGTCTGGTTGCGCATAAATGGGACATAATTCAAAGTTCATCATTTTCTTTTGACATATTTCCCCTTTCTTTAAACTATAATCTAATTCTTGTGCAGACAACTTCTCCTTCATTACTTGCCGTAAATTCTTGTAACTCTCATTTCGAGTTCGCCCATCTTCAAGCATATTTTGCCCCGCTCAGTACAGCTCTTGTTTTAACTTTATAAACTCTGGGTACAAGAATAAGTTCCGAGTGTATATATATATTGTGGGTTGCCCGCAAGACTGTAGTAACTTGTTCTTTAACGCAATGCACTAACTCCAGTCTTGTGGGCAACCCAGGATTATTTATATACAAATGTACTTAAAAACACTTGAAAGCATCCAATACTTTACAATGTGTATAATACATAATATAAAATACTAAGGTTTAGGATTTTTTATTGTAAGCATATTTTAATTGACATTAATTCAAACCAGCAAACATAACAAGGTCACATCAACAAAATGTAGAAGAAAGATAACAGCACATTTTATCATATATATATATATTATACAGATTACTTCAAATCATTACATGTTATATACCACGAATAGTTGAAATCATAATGTACAATATTATACAAGAATCTCAAAACACTTGACCAATCAATTGTTTTAGTTGGCTTTAATGCTGTAGCAATACATAGTATGTGTCATATCACGGCAGTCGGTCAACATACCAGTTTGGAAAGGCTAAATCACTAGATTTAGTTGTTAACCATTTACTAGCCGCATACTTCAGTCAGTCACTGACAACTGTCTAATATGATTTAGAATCAGTGGTAGAAGGGAGATGGTAGTAGAAATTATTTCATGAACAAGCTCCATGAAAGTATGCCCCTGCCGGAAATCAAATCCACAAACGCTCAATCATTAGACTTTGTGTGCTACTGACTGCGCTAGCCGGGCAAACTTCAAGACAATCAATTAATAATTCTAGTGAAATATATAACAGTAGAATATTTATACAATATACAAATGACTGACAAATATCAAATACATCGTAAAATACAGGTACACAAATTTCAATAATAATTTTGGCACATATAATACCCCTCCATATATGTTGCTTTATAAAGAATGTTACTCCTATTGCAATGGTCAGTAGACCCAATATAAGATTACACCTAAGCTTTTAATCAATATGAAGCACATATTCTTGCTAGTGATATAAAAGCTCATTGAAGATTTCCAAGTCTGGCTAGGGAATCTAACCCACAACCTCTGCAATAGATGGAGTTCAGAAACACTGTTGAGCTTACTAGGCATTAAAGTGTACATTGTACTTCAATAAAAAAACATTAAAACTTTCAAATACATTTTTAACTCAATACCGGTATGTACTTTAAAAACAAACACACCATCTTAGATGAAAATATTTCATAATCTAATAGATTAATATGAAAATTTCTTATTGTTTATAAGTACAACTAAAAATACCCTCCATCCATATATAAATCATGAAAGACAAAATATAACTCAACTCTAATGCACACTGATAGTTAACTATTACAATAAAAAAATCACCATATTCAAGTTATATCAAATACCATTCACAACACTCACAGTACATTTACTTTACTTATATACACACTTTCAACCCTTTACTGGTAGTCACATGGCTAATGCTGGCAATTATTCACCTTCTTGCATAAGGGCTATTTTAAGATGTTCTTATTTTATTACTAATAGAATGACAGAGATGCAACCAAATTGTTCCCAAGGCAATTAATTCTAGCAAGAGGTTCAACCTAGTCAAATTTTTCTATTGGCAATTTATCTTAGCCATCAAACAAATGGTATTGCAATCTCACTTAAAATGGGAAAATATAATCACATATTAACTAATTTTACAGAAGAGGTGGACACCTTTAACCTGACTTCAAAATTTCATTTTGGCAGTCCTGTTTACATCAAAGTAAATATTTCAACAACAACTTCCCATCTTGTTTCAATCAAATTCATACATATTAGATAATTGGTTAGGGTTACTATTAGTCACTGTGTTATGAAAAGAATGAGATTTTCCATTCTTCCTCTTTTTTGATTTAGAACTTTTACCATGACGTTTCCTTGACGATGTACTATGTGAGTTACCTGAAAGAAAATAAAGATAAGAGATTTTTAGTAATGTATAATTGAAAAATAAAACAGTTAAGAAATTGATGGTATTTAAAACAAAATAATCAGGACTGTCTCTTCTCAAAGTAAACATTTGGATTTTAAAAATGGTCAAAAATCACATGCTTTTGCAATAAGTGGTTTTTATAAAGGAACAGTTCTGGTTATCTTAAAATTCTTACATGAGGCCAATAACGTTGAGATCACAAATTCATACATGACATCAATTTTATTATTGCGTTCTCCAAATTATAACATGTGACCAATCTAAGAGATCTCAATATTCAAACTTGATACTCATCTCATCGAGATCTAAAAATTCTTAAATGAGACCAATCACATTGCCATCTCAAAATTCATAGTAAAGACCAATCTTGAGGAGATTTCAAATTGATATTAATCTCATAGAGATCTCAAAATATATACTTGAGATCAATCTCATTTTTTAGAAACTAGTCTTGGTTAACTAAGTATAATATATAAAAGTAAGAGATATTACCATTAGTAGTAGAAGTCGAATCAGTAGGTGATGAAGCATACGAAGCTGCTTCCCATTGTAATGATTCCCTTAATGATTGACTATCACCATCTACATATGTATCTATATCAACATTATCATCATCATCACCATGTACACTGAAATATTATATAACATATGTATCTATATCAACATTATCATCATCATCACCATGTACACTGAAATATCATAAATTGAGGCTTGTCAAACTATCATGTTAGAGTATAATCAAAATGGGTGGTTTCCAACCATGGACCCCTTTGGAAACACAAGATTTGAAGTCCTGCAAGAAGCCTACTGCACCAAAGACCTGAGTAAGTTGTTTTGGATTGATAAAATTAATAGTTACTTTTCATATGTATTCATCCACCAATAGTTATATAAGTTGTAAATTTTAACCCCAATCTGACTATTCACATTTGCATCTTATAATTTTATTCACATATCCTGATGAAAGTCAGTACCACACCTATTCTACACTTTGGCAAGTAACAATTCAAAATTAATTTACAACCATTGCATGTTTATGTGTTAAATTTCAACGCATAATCCTCCCTGCCATGATGAAACCGAGCATTAATACTACATTCTTATTCAATGAAATGAATATTCTTGCATAAAGGTCAACCTTTACAAGCTAAATTAGATAGTAACATTTGAAAAAAAGAAAGTAATGCTTTAGAAAGAATTGCTGCATTTGAAGCTCAGAAAATGACATTTTTACTCAGCCACTCTAAAAATAAGTTTTCTGAGCTCACGCTGCGAATACAAAAATCGATCTTACACCAAATCAACTATTCTCTATTAACTTACCCAGTCCCTAAAAGAAACTGTCTAACTTGTCTTCTTTGTTCATCAGTATGCTGAGGACATTTGTGGGATCTGAATAAAATAAACAACAGGCAACCACATTAAAGCTGGATTTAAAAACTTTGACACAAAAATTACAAAGAGAAATAATCCATAATAACGGCAGGTAGAGTTGTGGTTATTTTCTAATTCTGTTCATCACATGATATGTTATCATTGTATGAAGTTTAATAAAGATCTGAAAATAAATGGCAGAGATATATGCTGAATTGAAAACTTTAATTGTTAACGACACCAGACACCCACCCGACCGCCGCCTGTGTTTTGCCAAACTATTAGCCGAATTTTTTTGTTGAAAAATCCGGCTAAAAATAATTTTGTGGGATCTGAACAAAATATAACATTGATATGTTACACAAATTTTTTATCTTATGTCAAATATGACAAGAAACAAATAATACTAGCAATGATAAGCTATTTTCTTTCATGCTTTACAGTAAAATGAGGAGTTATTAGATTAAAATGTACACCTGTACAATGAAAATATAAAATTTTGAAAATAGACTTCAAAATGATGTCATCTTAAAGGATAAATGACATCATCTTTGAAATGAAGTTTATATAATCCATGATGTCACGTTATAACTATATTGTATATAATACTTCAATCAGAACACAGAAAAGAAACAAGTCTTTATTACTATAAGAATAGTACCTTTTTATGTCAACTAATGAGCTTGGCGTTGCCCCTTAGAAATATTTTTCTGAGCTCATTCAGCCTTAACCAAGTGAAAAAGGGGGCAAATTCAGTTAAAATTATGATTTTTAATCTTATACTTGTGTTACATACCTTGTACACATTTTCTTTGTATGACCAGATATTACCCCACATGTCTGTAATGAAAAATAAATTCAATAAAAATTACCAAATTTGATACATATAACAGGTTTAGTGCAAAACAGTTGCAACTCAAGTTAAAAAGAGTGAGTTACGACTGTTTTGCACCAAGCCTGCAATAATGTATAGAGCAATCAACTTCGGGAACTACAAAAAATGATTGATCTAAAAATAAAACATATAAAACTTTGAAACAATAAGTTTACCATCCTGCATTCTTCCTCTCTCACCTCATAGATTCTGCAAAAAGAACTTGTGCTCAGAAATATTTCTGAAACCTGCATTAGACAAATGAATCCTGTCTCTGTATACTTTTTCCCCTTTTCTGAGTTCAAGATTGGTAACTGAATGAAAGTTCATGATCCAAACCGGCATAGAACCCACAATCTTTAAAGTTATAAATGGATATACAACCACATTGCTATAAAAGGTAGCTTGAAGACAAGAAAGTACAAGAGTCTAACTATTCCTTGGATATATACATCCCCTCCTTTCCAAAAATTGTCATCAAACTCTTGGAGCTATTAAATTCTTGGGGCATGAATGCCTGTGGGATAATCAATGGATGAAGCAACTCAATTTCTAGTGAGTTACTTATGTTAGGTGTCAAATTAACTTGATAAAAAAATCATGGTAAGAAGACCCTCTACCAAGTCACCATAAAAGCTACCTAGAAGGCAAGGGAAAACAAGTGTTGTATCAACACTGACAAAATATGGCTGAATTATTCGAACAAGTAGGTCTTCTATGGAAATGGTAACAAACTTGTGCTAAGTACTCAGTTTAGGGTTAGCTAATAATGACAAGAAAAATACTCACAGACATAAGAAGTGTCTTTTTCTCTTCTGTAAAAGAAAAGAACATGGTATTAAACAAGATATTAATAAGCACCTTTTATGCTCAACTGCCAAGCAAATTCAATACTGCCTTTCTAGCACTATAGTACAGTAAAACTCGGATATAACATACTCAGTTATAACATACACTCAGTTACAACATACCATTTTTTCTGGCCCCTTTTTCATGCTTATATATAACATACTTAGTATGCTATATGGATATAACATACCTCGGTTATAACATACCTTATTTCTATGGCCCAGCAGGTATGTTATATCCGAGTTTTACTGTACAGGTATATATAAAATTTAACAAATGTAGAGTTCAAAATGAGACAAGAAAAAAGTTTAAATTATCATAACCCTTCTTTCCTTCAACAATTCAAAACTGTGGTTTGATAACAACAATACTACTGACGGGTACGTATCCATTCCAGACAGTATCTACTGTTAAAAAACTGGATCTACAGCAAGTAAAATTCACCAAGTATTATTTTCTGCTGGCAGGTTGGCTCATTGGTACTAGACTTTTCCTTTAGTTCAATGATACAATAAAAGAACAAATGAAGATGAGATGTGTCACCTGATAAGGCCATGCCAAATTGGAATTCTGTTAAGCGTCAACTCAAATTTGATAAACCTAGGTACCGTGAATTATCATTCATCATTCACAAAAACACACAAACCGAAGACAAAAACACAAATATTTTTACGACAAAAAAACAATGCTTATTTTTTTCCAATGGAATAATATCCTTGTAATATGAAACAAGGGTCTGAATAGAATAAATTATAAAATGATTAGTGGTTTTTTTTTACGTAAAATAAATATTGTATAAATGACGCGGTTATGATAAATTGCTTATGATGAATAACGTTGTTTCCGAACACAATGGTCTCTGAATCAAATTGTCATATCGAATCCCGGAACATCGGAATTATTTTAGAAAATTTTACCAACAATTTTGTTTTTTATTTTGATTGGGGACTTTAAAATCTACGCGCACACGGACGCTTAACAAAATTCCGATTTGGCATGGCCTAATTAATGGGAAATATTTCTAAAACCACAGACTGAGAAACACTTTCTTCACAATGGATGTGCATAGTAAGCTTAAGATTCAGTTGATATTTAAGTCACTAAGTTATGCCCTGATAAAAGCAAGAATGGCCACCACAAAACAAAGTATAGGTAATTGTATAAGTGACTAAGTTGGACAAAACAATTAAAGTTTTATTACCCAATGTCATGTATTCATAACCACCAATAGAATCAGGTGTGTCAGCTCTTTCATGTTTAAATGGTACATCTGTCATATGTAGACTACTGTCTATAAAATAAAACATATAATAAAGCAGAAGAAAGTTAACTACAGTATAAATAAACTTATTGTAGCAAACTCCATCATATTTGACAACTGTATTTTTAGGCTGTTTAGCATACATGTACAACATTGGAGCTAGCCCAGCTAGCTCAGTCAGTACCAAGTCAACTTATTGAGAAGTTGTGGGTTTGATTCATACTTTCTACCATACTATCATGGAGTTTAGTCACACAATAATATCTACAGCCATTCTCCCTCCTACCACTAATTCTTAATCATTTAGGGCAGTTGTCAGTCACTGACAATTTGGTCCCAAAATGGCCTGAAAAAATAGTGCAGCTCGGTTAAAGCAAAAAACAAATTGAAAAGGTAAAAAGACATAAAATTCTTAGTTGAAAAGTTGCATAAATATAACAGTAAAATAACAACATACAAATACCTGTCAGGGAAGAACCATTTCCATTTTTTAATCTTGAATTTTTATGTCTTCTAGGAGAATTACTTCTTTTTTCTTTTCTTAACCTTTTTACTGTAATGACAATGATAGAAAAACATCTAAATAATGAAGAGAGAACTAGTAGTTTATTCTCAGAACTCTAATTTAGACTGACATTAATAGCACTTTCAATGTTTATCAATTTTCTTTTTTTGCATTAGTGACCTAGCATCAATAAACAATACAGTACAACCTCTCTTGAACAAAAACCATACAGAGGAACTAAAGTCTGTTGCTGCTCAGAGGTTGTTGCTTTGCAGAGGTTGAATTTTATTAAAACTATGCCTCAGGGAAATATTAAATGCTACTGTTGTGAGGAGGGTTTGTTCTGCAGAGGTTATACTATATAATAACAGATAAACATTTCACTATACAAATTCATCATACCTCCATGGTAAAACAAGTTCTTACAACTTAGATAAATCATTCACAAGCTCACTTCCTTGTATCTAAATATCAATCAAATGATAGCCAGTTCCAACATTCTAACTGCTAGTTCACAACCGCTCCACGCAACAACTAAATATTTAATGCTATTTCTAAAACATAGTTCTACTATGAAGCCTCAGTATAAGTTATCATAAAGAGCCTATAATGTATGTGTGTTTATATATTAAATGGGTTGACTTTGCAAGTTTTGAAAATACTGAAAACCTACATTAAAATTACTGAAATAGTCATATTTTATGTATTACATATAGTAATTTATTCTAAAAATAATGAGTTAAGTATTTATACTGAAAATTTTCATTCATAATATTTACATTTTTTATCAGGATACAGCGACCAATCAGCATCATTATAATCATCTTCACTTTCACCACTGTCATGTTTTAATGAGTCAGGTCCTAATCTGAAAATACATATAAATCTTTAAACGTACAAATGTTTTTACAAAAAAATAGGTGAAAAAGGTGTATTTAGTTCAACATAGCAGGAACAGCATCCGTAAAAAGCACAGACCCGCTACACAGCCAAAAAGGAAAGAAAAAGATCTTTAAAAAAGATTTTTAAACTTTTGTAATAAAAAGGACACCACAAACAAAGAAAACAAGAACTTATAGGATTTCTGCTTTAGATCAGACACTGGCATAACAGTGTGGTTTTCAATCAGGTTCTTTAGAACTTCTAGGGTGCACCAACCTCACACTCATCCCAAAAAGTGCAAAACCGTCTTCATAATTAAGTTCAACATATTCAAAACCAATAGACTCATATTTCAAATTTTCAGCTAATTTGTAAAGACTACATAATATCTTCCATAGACTTCATTTTTTTTAGATACCTAATCTATTCATCATTCATAATTAACAAAAAACTAACCTGTCTTTAAGCACTTTCTGTGACCTTCTACTAGCAATTCTCGAGCTGTTTCTACCCATACCCATACATTTTTCTAAATGAGGAGCAAATCTAGAGGCAGCTAGGTTTCTTTGACAATTAGGACATATACATTCTAATTGTTTCTTAGCAGGTAAATTACCAAACACATCAACACCAGGTCTATCAACAATGGCTGAAAAAAATTTGTTCATGATTATTGATAACTTGCATAAAACCAAAAATTGTATGCAAATTGAATTGTAAATGTGAAAAGAACAAAGTTAAAATTTCGCTCACTTTACAAAATAATAATTTCTCTAACAAAACTCTAATTATCTAAACAAACTAAAGTCATCCAGTTCTCGTACTGTACAAAGTATTTCAACCTACCGTGTTCAACTTTGGACCTGAAAGAATAAAATAAATACCATTTAAATACAAATGAACAGTTACATTCCTTTTATCAAATCAATATCACAAATCACAAAATTCATTTATTAAATGTGACTATATACTTTTCTTAAGTCACTTAGTTAGAAAAAAACACACTCTGTAATCAATTAATAGTTAAATATCAAACAAGGTACAAAAAATCAGGGTTTCGGGTAATCCAACCCAACCTAGCAAATCTCATCTACCCTAGAGGATGTTTGTGTAAAACTTCACACACACAAAAATCTACCATTTACAAAAGTCAAAATTTATTGAAAACCACAATTGTCTGTGTTTATAAATAAACATGAAGCCAACCATACCAACTTTTTTCAGACCCTTGTTCGAAACATAGGATTTTTGCCTAATAATGACAATTGTAAAATATTTAATTGATTATACTTACTGCGGATCTGTGTCACTAAGAAACAATGTTCCAAGTTTAGAAGATCTGTGAATCTCAAAACAAAGTCCAAGTGTAATATCATCAATGATATCATTCATTACAAATTCAAAATCTTCCTGCAAAAACAAATAATATGTCAAGTTTAAATTGAACATGTATCAGTTCAGTCAATGGGTGGGAGACTCAGCAGTTCACTACTGGGCAGTCGGTACTGAGAAGATCAAAACTTTACAGGACCTAGCCATGTCTTACAGGACAAGAGACATTTTACATATTTGATGACTTGAAAACTGTGTGGATGAGATAAATTTTTGGGCCGGACAGTCCGTCCAGTAAATCTGCAGATCTATAGAAAATATTATACATGTATGTCAACAATAATTTTCCAATGCTTAAAACATCATTAACATTTTACAGTTTAGCAATTTTAAAACAGATTAAACTATTGTAGTGCTAGTAGCTTACAACTTGTTAGGTAAACAATAATGTCATGTCACAAGGAAGAAGTTAAAGAACATGTATATCGCCATCATAAAAATGTCAACAATTATGAAAATTCAATCCTGAGCTTCCTGTCCTAACAAAACTATTTTCTTTCCATCAGAAATTCCACTGGATTGTTATTATCAGTTACTCGTTGATACAAATAAGTGTTTCTAATAACAAAAAGATCCTGTCATTCGTTAAATTCGACACCTGCACCAAATAAAATGTTTGTTTACATTTATGCGTTACCCCACCCATTTTAATACACAGGTAAATGACCGAATAATGCAAACTTAATTTTGACGCTAAGTTCTCAGTACAAGACGGCATCATTTACAGGAGCATAACAATTAAAGTATTATAAATACCTCTGTAGCATCAGAACAATCCTCAGTCCGCTTCGTAGGATTCATTTCCATATTTTTTCTGAATGTATTTTGACAAAATTCTCAACCGGAAGTTTAGTTGTAGTAACCTCCCTTGATTTAAACGCACAAGCGATAGGCACGAGAAAACCGTTCTAATACCGCGAAAAAAGTACAAGGGTGCTACAACATTATTATTCATTTATGTTGATGTAGACTGAAACATTTTTAATGGGGTTAATTTATATTGTTTATCCAGTAAGATCTTCTGCTCTGACAGGACAGTGACAATTAGATCTAGATCTACAAAATGAACTAAAAAAATAAAGAAAATAATGAGTGTGTTTAAGCAGGGAATATAGATATTATGTTTTCTATGTCTCTGGTTTAAGTCATTCTCGTTTCCAGAGTCTAGTAGGATTCTCAATGCTAGCCTCGATACGTTTAATTGAAAGAAATTGTCGGAGAGACACATAAAAGCAACAAATTTTCTAGGCTGGGGGAGAAAATGAATAGCCTACCCAAACGCGTGTCTGAAAAAAAGGTTCTTAAACTATTTATTTTAATTATATCATCAAACATTGATTGTTTAACATACATGTGCTATTCGAATCGATCCCTTTTAAGCTATTACAAATTTACAATTTTATCATTATTCAAGACAAGGACCCATATAGATCTATATATACGTAGGGTCCTTGTTCCAGATGACCTTCATGATCACCCGACCTAGCCTACTTCTTCATCTCATAAAGTGTCAGACCCACTCTGGGGTATAAAGGCACTTTGGGCTGCACGAATGCATATTCGACATGATGGTGATTATTCAAGTTCACTTAAAGATAGAATACATGCCCTCACTCGAAAACCCATCCTCATATCCAGAGGTTATCAAAATACTCGATCTAGATAATCTTGATAAACTCTGGGTACGAGAATACCGAAAAACGTAAGATTTGTCCTGTGATTTAGAAGATATACTTCAATTCATGAAAATCAGTATTTTTGATAAAATTATTTGAAAGCAAACAAAAACATTTAAATCTACTCCATTAATGGCAATAAAACCAAGGATAGTTTTCAGAAATATTAAATCGTCAACGGTCGTAGTGTCCCCCCCCCAAAAAAAAAAACCCACAACAGAACAGATGGGCGCATATGATTATTTTTCTGAAAATAAATTAAAAAGGTAATAATTTTTGTCATCAGTCAAACTAAGCTCGTCTTCCAAAAACAAAAAGATAACGCATCATACTTATGTATACCACATGTGCAAAAACATTGCTTCAGTTTTAACGTTTATTTAAAATCAGGGATTTTTATATAAAATCCCTGTTAAAATTGACACGTGTTCGTTGATTTAAAATACTTCAACTTTAAATATAGCGAGCCTCTCACGATTTCTTCCACGCTATCTGACGGAGAAACTAATAAATTATCTGCAATGTCCGTGGCTTTGACATGTGCGCTTTTTCTCATGACCAGTGAAATGTGTATTACAAACGGAAGTTATGTTGCCCAAGGCACCTCCAACCGTGACCAGTTATATCACGTGATTGGTCAGTGGGTTTGCCCATAAAGTATGAGGGGTGTAAGGTTAACGAGGTCTATACATTTATCGATATAAAGTACATTATACGTTATCTAACACAATGAAATTACACATAGATAAAGGTTATCTGAAATATGTTGCATACAATTTGGATAATATGTAAAGTTTTATTAAGTTTGCTCTTGTTATCAGTTTAAACAAAATCCTATTCTATTAATGGGTCATTCCTATTGCGCATTGTGAATCAACAACCTAGTCATGACGTAACTACTATCTCTTAATCCATGTTATAATTGTGTATTTTCTAACTTTAAAACAATTAATATGGCTGATGGGTCATTTTGTGACTATCCAGGACAAGTGGACAATGCTTTACTCGCTCAAATGGCTGGATACGGAAGCCGAGGAACTTCAGAAAACTTAGGTAAATATTGTTTTTATGCTTCGTGTGCTTCGACCTCTGCCCTTCGAACGTTGCCATTTTGCCCGTAACACCTACTCTCGTTATATAATACATTGTAACAGTTTGCTTTGCTCATCGTGGCTCTGAGAGTCGGGAAATCGTGCATTTGTCGGTTCTCAATAATTCAGTTATGAATCAACTCTTTAAAACTCGCTTTGCTAGGAGATATAACGTCGCGCTGCATTACTGTGGTCAGTTTATCGGTTTAATTGGTGGCCATTTTGTTTGACCATCGAGAGTTGGTCAGTACGCACTGACCCATGGCAATATGACCCGTTGTTATTGTAAACAAATCCACATTCTTGTACGCTAGCATAGCAAGGTGTGTCACGTTGATCTCAAAGACGTGATTCATAGTTAGAAGAAAAGGAAGATGTTTATTAGCAAATTATATTTAAATTTCATTGTGTAATATAACTTTATGTGTCCCAAACTAATAATTCTATTGAACTATTATAGTTTTAGTAAACTTTGGTAAAAAACAAGAGTTTAATACTGCAATATACAAATATATACTTACTGCATGGTAGCTTGATTGATACTATTCTCATACATAAATAATAAATAATTAATATACATGTCAGTGAAAGTTTACCGTATAAATACAGATTTCTAAATTTTGAGAATAAATTTCTCTATGTGATTTATTTGAAGTCTAGATGTCTATTTCATTACAATAGAAATAGATTTTCAGTATCTTCAAAACTTCCACCCATGAAATAATTGTTTTAATATAATTATGGCTGTAGGTTTTCATCGAGCTAAGCAACTTGTGAATGTATTATTATAACAATATACGAGAGTAAGTTTCAAAGAGGTCGGAACAATAATTTGATAAAAACTTAGTGTTTTTAAAAATAGCTGGGGTGGATTTAAATTCCAGGTGGGTCCTAAATGGGCCAGAACACCTCTTTGATCAGAAAAAGCTAGATTTATGTTGGTGGCAATCATATTTCTTTAAACAGGTTTTTATTTTTACGGATATCTTAAGAAGACTCTTCATTATGGATTAGGGAGGGGGGAATAGAAGTGGCCTTGATAAATTTATTTATTATAACGATAATAATTAACGTGAAAGAAAATCTATATTTAAACCAAGGTTGAGAGAAATAAGATTATGCTCTCAGCCTTCATAACTTTTACTAACATATTTAATCTACTTTAAATATTATTAAGTTATTAATAAGGAGATAATCTTCAGATTATATTTTTTATATATTTTCTGATACCATTTATATTGTAACTCAATGTAACAACAATAAACAAAATCAAAGGCTTAACTAGTGATTATTCTAGTACACAAAAGACAAGGCAGCAGAAAAAGGGACTGGGCCTATCAGGGGGTTGATGTTTCAAAGTAACAATTTCTGAGTAGGGCAGGGGCGGATCCAAGATTTTTTTCTAGGGAGGGGGGTCCAAGCTTTTCTAGGGGGATCTGAACTTTTCCAGGGGGGGGGGGGGGGGTCCGAACCTCGAACCACAACCACATTATACACATTTTGCAGAAAAATGCAACATATTGATAATAAAAACTACATAACCACTAAATCTATGTTAAGCACCGAGAAAAATTGCTTCATATTACTTAAAAATTACTTACAAGCAAGAAATACACTAATGAACATGTACATTTTCCAAATTCTAGGTGGGGTCCAGCCCCCTGACCCCCCCCCAAGCAAAAAGAGCTGGGAGGAGAGAAACACTATCCTGTTTTGAATAACCACAGTCCACTAGCTTAACAGCATTTGTTTTTTAAGAAATTGCTACACCCCCAGCCATTTATATTCATTTAATGATTTTTTGCAGGATGCTTATTTTTTTTAAAATTATGATTAAAATGATTTTGGGAGATTTTGAAAAATTGCATTTAAAGACTTGACTGTCATAAAAAGTTCTTAAAGAAACATTCTGGTCTTGCTACCAACAGAAAACAGCCAGTGGATGGCCACAGTAAAACTGTTACAGTTAGGCTGCATCCCAAAATATCTAGTTCATGAAATTTTGTTTTTTTTCTTTGAATTTTCATCATAGAATTTTCACTGTAAAAAGGGCAGAATATTCGCCCCATTTCCTGGCAGAAAATCACTAATTGGAAAACTGTTTTAAGCTGTTTAAACAGTTTTGGCTTATAATTATCCTAGATTTCATAAAATGCAAAGAAATTTATTTTTGTCTGAAAAAAATAATCATACTTTAACTTATGCTCTGAGTAGATTCTAATTATTTAAAATGCTATCTTGTAATGATAGTTTTGCTGACGCTAAATATAACAAAGTCATCTAAAAAAATAATAACAACTGTCAAGCCCTTAACATGAAGGTGGTTTTAGTGATATCACTTTTAAGATTGATAAAACTAGTTTGTAGGCTTGGTGCTACTTACGCTACTTCATGTATCATGCTATTAAGGGTTCAGAGATGTTCCAATCTCCGTAAACAGAGATCCTGTTGAGCGTTGTCATACTGGATCTCTACTTAGTCAATGCAAGGTCAAGTCGAGATGAACTTTGTGTCGACCAATCAATGCGTAGCTTTCATCTAGACGAAAACACTATTAATCACATTTTGATTTTGTAATTTCTATTTTTAGACCTACGTTTGCATGCTAATTTAACAGCGGTATTATTCACAGTCTGCGATTGGGTGGCTCATTTCAAATTGCGTGACGTAGACGATGTAAACAAGTTACGTATCATAACAATTTCGTCATGAATATTATGATGAGAAAAGGTCAACTGAACGTGACCTTCGTTTGGAAAAGGCCAGATCTAAATTAGCGAGTATGCGAGCAGTAAAATTTTAGATCAGGTTTTAATCAGATTGGAATTGTTCTGTATCTCCCTTATTTACATACATCATTGATCTATGATTGTGATCCTGATAAAATATTTGTACCCACTCCCCTCTGTTGTTTGGTTTTGAAGGCGGCCTAGCCCTCTGAAAAAAGCTTTCATTGCTGAAGTAATTTGTTTGTGATATATTTTGGCTTGAATTATAAATAATATTTTTAATTGTACTCATGGGGATGGAGACTGGCAAAGCTAGTATGTTGGATTAGAAAAGACAGACAGTTATAGAATTGAAATATGGGCTTTTATTTAAATAAAGCTATAACATACTGTAACATTAACATCATTTAACGGTCATGACTGCGTTTTAGCGTCTCCATGTAAAGTTACCTCCCTCATTAGCAACTTAGCAAGGCAACATTTGTAAAAGGGTAACGATAGACGCTCATTCAAAGACAATGTAGGAGCTTGTAAGTGTGCTTCCAAAGAGCATCCATTTATGTATTTATTGACCAATCAAATCTCAGTTCCCATTTGCGTGGGCATCAGGTGGGTAAAAATAGCGGAAATCAACAGAGAAAATGGGAGTCTGACTGGAGACTCCGGACAGTTCACATTGCTCTTGTTGTAATTATCGGGGCTTTGTTGTACGACTAGAGTTATGGAATCTATTGATCTGCGTTCTCATAGAAACTCGGTGCACGTTACAATACAACAATGTAGAAAAATAAACTGGTCAAAAGAAAATAAGTTGAAATGTATAAAACCAACATATCAGTTTTGTTTGTTTGTTTGGGTTTTACAGCGCACCAACACAGAAAGGTTATATTGTGCCCAACATATCAGGGCAGAAAAATTAAGATAATATTTTGTATATTTTACATTATATCCTTACATTATGAAGTTTATGAGCCATATATGTTCAATTAATGAGTTATATAGCTTTATACAATGATTTATATAACAATAAAATTTCAACTGGTCAATTGATAATATGTTGAGCTTAAATTTGACCTTGTCTAAATTTTTGTTTCACTGTTTTTATAAACACTATATACAGTTCAAATGAAAATTATGTTTTAAAGTATCATTAAGTTATTATTATATGAAATGACCAATGTCAAATGAATTTTATTGATTTTACGATTTACAGATAAATAAAAAGACTTAGATTTAGTTCACTTTCTAGTTTTTCAAATAACATTGTTGTCTGGGGTGGATATAGGTTAAATAGTAAGATTAGAGGGGACATAGAATTTCAGCTGTTGGGAATTAACTCAAACTATTTTAGGTACCATTCTATACTCTGTAAAATATGGTTAATAAGACCAGAAAAAGTACATTTTCATGATACTTTTAAGCAATAAGTATTTATTTCATCAATACATTGGATTCAGAACTCAAATTAAGGGGGTTTTTCAAACAGAAAAAAATGTTAGTACTTGATGTACCTGCAAGATGGTGCAGCATTCACGAATTTCATTAACCCTTTGCTGGTCAATCCCGCATTTTTGTGTGTCTGGATCCCCCCTTCAAAATGGCCACCATAGGCCTTGAAATTGGTATTTTTAACTAAATTTAGTGATTTCCTGTAAAGTACTGGTACTTAAGACTTTATCTTGGGAAAATGTTACTGAATTCTTTTTTTGCTCTTTTTGGTCCGCCCCAGAATTGCCATGGTAACTGGGATCGGGGCTCAACATTTTCTGAAAGACAGTCACCCACGGAATAACTTTCATAGCCAAGTTTCATAACTGTCAGTCATTTAATAATGAAATCAGAGCATCTTGAAAAAGCCCTATCGGTTACAGTGAAAAAAAGGCAAAACATGAAGAAGTTAAAACATTAAGAATGTTAGGGAACATAAACCGACTCTGCCCCCCTCTGATTCCACGCCTGTTAAAAAGTTGGTCTGATTGTATCTCAGAGAGTCTCCTACTGGGCTAAGAGGATTTTATAATATAATATATTGTAATATGTAACAATAGAATGAAGTATATAGTCCAATATATGTTATGTCATCATGAATGAAATAGTTGTGTTAAAAAGTCATTGTGCTTCTTAATCTGAAGGCTAAACTTGTTTATAAATTACTATTGAGGCGCCATGAGGGGAACTTTCAGTATATTTTTATTTTGTTTTTGATTGAAGAGAATTTTTCTTCAAGTTAAAATTTAATATACATGTATAATGCTTGCTCGTATTTTTAGGTGTGTTTTTTCTGCGCAGCTGTCTAAGCCAACTTTTGACTTATATTTCAACCAATACAATTTGCACTACCAATACCATTCCTGTTTGTCCAATGACATTCTCTTTCGGTATTGACAATGGATAAAATATAATTATGATACCATTGGTTGTCCCTAAAACATGTTTAGTAGAAGGTCCCAAATTTTCAATATGGGGTCCTGCAAAAAAATTTAGTTTATAGTCCCACATATTCTGGAATTCTTAGTCACTTGTTCTGAGATTCCTCCTCAATAAATAACAGACAAAAAAAAGATATAGATATAAAATACAATTTGAGGTAAACATTTCATGGGCTACAAATTCATGTAAGAGCAAGCCTTTTTTAGGGGTCAAGAATGGACCCCTAGCTAAGCATAGCTGGCATTCCTTACAAGTTTTGGGATCCTCAGACACCTGTTAGTGTCAAACCCTGTATTTTTCTTTATGCTAAGGTTATTTTTTCAGGAGATGGTCAGTTACAACAATCTAAAGGTGTTGCAGGGTTTTATATGGAACAATTTGCTCAAAGTATGCCACAATCAGTGATGGAGAGTTTAGCTATGTCAGGAATGGCTAGTATGTCTGGTAACCATAACAACCAGGAAGCTCTTATTGCTAGTATGATGTCACAGGCTGCTGCTGTATCAAGTGCCTATGAAAGTGCCGTAAACTACGCTTTAAAACCAGAAAAAGGTCTTCCCCCAACCCCACCTGGTAAGGTTCTATCTTATTATACAATATTGTTCAATCCTATGTTTGCCTTTCAGTTAGGGCTTTATACCCCTTGCCAAAAGCCTGAAACTAGGAAGAATTGATTTTAGTAAAATTTACTAAAGTAAAATTTTGCCCTTTATTACATGATATAAGAAATAAGACTAGTGCTTAATAGGGCTGCAACGATTCACCACAAAGTCTGTTTAATGCTATTCAATCTGTTTTTGATTTGATTCATTGACTAGTAATAGTTTATTGCAAGTGTACATCTACATGTCAGTATCTGAGCTTAACTTACAAATATTGCTAAAGTAGATTGTTACTGCAAGTTTCAATGTTAATTAAGAACAAGATCATCAGAGCAAGTGAATTTTCATATTGATTTATTTAACACTAGTTTATTTAATTGGGGCCTTTGCAATCCAGTTTTGATGTATTGAATCAAATTGTTGCGGCCCTAGTGCTTAAGAAATCTTATTTTTGCACATCAAAGCTTGTGCCAATGTTTTATTTTACAACAATAGTAAAACAAATGGATGTTATTCCTTAATACATAAAGTGCATATAAACCTTATTTTGTCAGAAATATTATAATCTCATGTTTTTCTTGCATCATTTCACAGGAAGCCCAGAAGAATCCAAAAATGTGCAATCAACATCAAGTCACCATGGTTACCATAACAACGTTCATCCAGCATCTATGGTTGGTTTACAATCTTCATTTAATCCTAATCTTCTAGCTAAACCAGTACCTATGAGAAGATTATCAGATAAAAGAACATTGTCACAGACTAGATCTAGTATAGAATCATCAGAACCTTCAGGAGTTGATTCACTACAAGGTATGTTCAGTACTTCAATTACCTGATTAAAATATGTGATCCACGACCTTTTGAAATGTAAGCAGATACTCTATAGATCACATCGTCATTAAAGTTAGTTTGAAGGCAAGGGAGTACATGCGCCGCATTACATCTCTACTTCATACTCCCCCTCATTAACAGAATTTGTCCTTGAATTCTTGGGGATTGAATGTCTCTGGGAAATCTTAGGATGCAATGACTTCTCGAGTCATTAGCAGACACTCTATCATGTAGCCATAAAAGCTAAACTGAAGGTACTAACAAAATTGTCTACCAGCAAAATTACATTCATTTTTCCTGTCGTTCTTTAAATGTTTATTCAATATTATAGAGGATGTTCAATGGATTTTTGTTCTACTGAGTGAGCTCAGAAATACTCCTTTCTTGAAAATATAATTTTCTGATTAAGCCGCCCAGCTAGCTCAGTTGGTTGCACGCAAGTCTACTGACTGAGGGGTTGTGTGTTTGATTCCCAGGTGGGGCATACACAAATCTTAAGTTACATCATTATTCTTGGGTGATGAGTATTGCCCAAGCCCTGTTCTGTTCTCATTTGAGATGACGACATAGACATAGCCTAATGTGACGTCATTTTGAATTTCACCTTTCACTACAATGAAAATATTTTATATGTTCACCTTAATGTTTATCAAATAACTCTTCATTTCAATGAAAAGCATGAAAGAAAAAAGTTGCTTATTTAAAATGTTTTGAGATAAAGGGAGGTAACTACCAGTGTACTTTTTAGTTAACTCTGTGTATTGATTGTTGTTATAATTCCCTTGAGGCATTTCTTATTTACTAGTAGCCAATAATTACATAATATATTATATAAAATTACATATAGTTTTGTAAGACTATTTAATTAAATCTGTCTGGACGAATTAAACTCTAGTTGGTAGTCAGTTAATGATTAAAAAGTTTAGAAAGAAGAACTATATTGTGTTCTTTATGAGTGAAGTCATAATTGAATATTAAATACTTAAACTCTCTTCTCAATTGTAAAACCGAAGGATTGGTTGCAGTTTGTTCTGATATTTTATTGTACATGTATATTCGAAACACATTTTGGATTATTTTTGTGAACTTAACTCTTTGCATTATTTATTAGCTGTTCTGAATATATTTTGATATATTCTGAATAAAAAAAAATTGTGGAAAAAACTGAGTTTGTGCTATTTGAAAATAAATCTGTTGTTAATCTTACTCTTAGAGTGAGTGATAAAGTGAAACTTCAAGATATAGTGTTAATTTTAGAACAAATAACTGATAAGTCAATAATAGATTGAAAAATATCACTGAATTTGAAGTAAATCTTAATATAATGCATGGTTAATTATTATAACTTGAACTATACGGTGTAGAAATTGTGACATCTTCAAAACCCTGAAAAGAATATAGTAAAAAATATTGCAATAATAGAATAACACAATATTGAAGGATTTACAACTAAAATTATTCATAACACTGTTAATGATAACTATGGGAGTGTTATGATTTATGTGAAATCATACATAGTGCTTCATTTTGACAGTTATTTATTGTCCTTCTTACTGTGACTATTTAAAGAAAATTTTGGAAAACATAGAATTTTCCAATCTGAAACATGGGGGATATGATGGACAGGTTTTTCGAATCGTCAAGGAATTATTTTCCTCAACAAAATTTGCTAACTAATGCAGCAGATTTTTCATCAATGTGTTTTAATGGAATAAATGGAAGTCAGAGTTACGGTTCAACATATGGCAATGTGTCATCATTATGGGGTAATAATGAATTTACTGTGGATTTGCTATAACAAAAACATTTCCTTTTAAACCTGAGTCTCCTCCAATATTTGTAAATCAATTTTTGTGATGAATCATATAAGACTGATTTTAAGAAATCAAGCTTTGTGATTTCTGCAGCAATTTAGAAAACATGATAAATTTTTAATTGAAATCAGACTTTTGAAAATCATTAACTGAAAAATTAATAGTACTTAGCATAGTCTCTTTTTATCCATTGTCAAAGTCAAAATAGTTTCAAAGGTACTAAATACATCATCATATTATATAAGTACAAAGAGTGTCTTGACTCGGCAATCTGGCATTAAACTACTTAAATATATTGTCTGTTCCACACAATGCTATCAGAATATCATGATTGTTAGATGAGGGACATTTTAGCTCACAAAGTCATGGTTAAATTATCATGCTATGACAATTGAGAAATCAAAGTATTGAAATACAGAAAGACTTTCGCGCACATTGAAACCCAACAAATCCATACTAATGATTACTTCTTACACATTAGATTCAAGTACAAATCAAGCAGGGCAAAAAATGAGGGCGAAGTGTTTATTCTTCTCTGTATTACTGGCAAATACTACTGCTTAGTGTATTAACGAGATTTGACTCTGCCCCTTTCACAGGCGTATCAATATATGTAAACACCTGTCAATGATCATTGAAACAAATACAAATCAGTTGATTGATGGTACTTCTTTTGTTGCCTAGAAATTAACTGCATAGTAAATCAGAACACATGTATCACCCCGCAGGTTAAACTGGTCAGGCATTTTCAGTGTTGATAGTTTTTGTTTTGTGGTATAAAGCCGAAATTGCCAAAAGTCTAAAATTGAACAGTATTACTATTAAAAGCAAACCGTTTTGTGGTGCTGACATATCTTGTACAAATTTGATTTGGAACATTTGTTGGAAAAAATGATTGCAACTTTGTTTGAAGGGTTGATGAAAAAAGGTTCTTCCGTCTTTGACCATTTTGCTATTCAAAATGTTAGTCCATAATTTTTACTGTTTTAAAACTTAAATTGTTAAGTTTGTTCTGTTGGTCTATGTATGTATACCTTGATCTATGGGGGGCAGGGCAGGACAGGACAGGGCAGGAATATATGGATGTATAACCAGGTGGTGAAAAGCAGGGGCAATTTATGGAGGTATACTGTTTGGAAGAGGCTAGGAGCACATAACTGGAAGGGGGCTACATTCTCATTATAACAGTAACGGTGTACTTGTTGACCTGTGATAGAATTATGGGGAAATCTATTGCATAATAATGTTCAATACAAATAATATTGTAAAACTGTATTGACCAATGGTTATGGTTCACAGTCTATCTAGGTTTACAACCAGTCTATATTTCTAACACAAACCAGTCTATATCCTCTAGACTGGTTACATAATAGACTGTAAACAAATCATTGTTACCTAGGTGTTTGATTCAATAATCATGATCAAATAAAGAGCATTAATAGAATGATTACCAAGGTATAGATAATAGAGAACAGTTATTATGTTTTTGTTATAAAAATATTACTTAAGCAAAGGTTACCCAGTGCTGTATAATTGCTTTATAAGTATTTTACTTACTTGGTAATGGGGTACTGTTTGATCATGAGACTTATGTTTTCTTAAACTGTATAAAACTGAATCGGATGAAGGATGATACATTGATAAAATAGACATTAATAAACATGTACTTGATTAGAATCAGTTCAAAGGGCCAAAATGCAGACATTAATACAATTTAAAGTAGAATTCCCATTATACAAAAAAATGTTTTCGTAATGGGAAAAATCGACTTAAATTCACAAAAAAAAAACAACCAAAATTTCACAAATATTAATATATAATTTTGAGCCAAACAAGTCTTAATGTTCACGTAATAACAACATTTACTTTCTATTAGTTGTAAGGTTAGAATCACAAATCTATCCAGCAAGTAGTGAAGTACTTTTTATGAGATCAAACTGTTAAAGAATTTAAAAAAGTCTAGATACATTGTATTTTAAAAAAAAATTTAATTGTGACCAAACATGTTTTTCCCCACAATTTTGGAGAATACATTTTGAAAATTTATACATTGAAAGGCAGGGTTTGTTTGGGAAAAAACAAACAAAAATGTTCCTTGTATTCAAAATATATGTATAAATATATTTTCAGTACCTGAAGCTGTGGCTAACCCTACTCTAGCTCGTGCCTTAGCATCAGTGAACCAGAACCAAAAACGTCCACGGAGTGAAAAGAAACCAATACCAGATGAACAGAAAGATGATAAATATTTTGAAAGAAGGAAAAGAAATAATAATGCTGCAAAGAAATCTAGAGATGCTCGCAAAGCTCGCGAAGATGAAATCGCCATTCGTGCCAGTTTTCTTGAAAAAGAGAATGCCATTTTGAGAGCCCAAGTTGCTACTTTACGTGAAGAAGCAAATTCATTGAGACAAATGTTGCTTCAAAAAAGGGCCTCCAGACACTAACATCGCAGACGTAGAAATTAAAACTTTCCGTTTATTGAGAAAATTTATTTTATTGTTTTGTTTTATATTTGAAATTAATTCAAAACTTATTACGAGTATAAAATTCCCATCAAAACATGATCTTCACATGAGATAGTGTCAAACAATTATCAGATCTTTAAGAATATTGAAATCAATGTTTACAATCTTTTCTTTTAGTTCTTTGATGATTTACTTTATAATAATGTGATGTGATCATAAAATAGAGTCATGTGACCTTTCATGTTAGTCATGTGATTTGACTTGGTCATGTGATCTAACAAAAGATGTTAAGTGACAAAATATTGTGACCTGCCATGTCTCTCATGTGATTTCATTTGGTCATGTGATGTAACATGGTTGGATGACAAAATCATGTGACCTGCCATGTCATTCATGTGATTTGACATGGTCTTGTGACCAAGCCATGTGCTATTCATACATGCCATGTCATGATTAAATGAAAGTTCATCATCAATACTGATTTCAGTATTTTGAGAATAAATTACTTTGTAGTGGTAGTTTATATAAAATCTGTCTATTTCAGTATTGGAAAGTAAGATTTCAGTATTTTTCAAAACTTTCAGCTTCCACTCATGGTCATGTGATGTGACATGGTCATGTGACAAAATCATGTGATCTTCATGAATTTATGACATGTTGCATTTTTTGCCTATTTTGAGTGATATGTTTTATCAATATTTTTTTGTTGATATATTTTTTGTTTGTTTATTTTGTGCTATATTACATGTTTTTTGTTGATTCTTTATCCAAATATTGTTTTTAAGATTACTCAAGTTTTACTCAGGGAGATCATTGTATGCTGAAATATGTCACAATTTTACATTTAATTGTTGTAGTATATTATTGTCCTTGGAAAAATATTTTTTGGTCAGTACCATTTATGAGTGAAATTGTATAAAATAAAGTAGACTTGTAGAAGACTTGTAGAATATGATGTATTGTATCACAGTATAGAATATTAATGCTATTTTTATTTGATTCTTAAATTTTATTTTATGATCTGGATACTTTAATATTTGCAGAAATACTTTTTCATTATAGCCAAGCAAATTGCACAATAATTTTTAAGTCTATTTAATAAGACTTGTGAAAACCATCTTCAACTTTTTCTATGCTGAATTGTTTTTTGGAAAAAAAAATCAGGTAAGGGTTGTCCATGCATTACATGGCCAAAATTTTGTACTGATAATTTGACCATCAATGTTTTTCTTAAATTTCCATGGAATGATATAACCAGTCCAGGTTAGACTTCAACCAGCAAACCCTTTAGAACATAAGAATGAAAGTGCTGCTTATAGCCACTGCGTCACCAACTTCCAGCTTAAGAGTATTCAGATTATAAAATGATATGAATCCAATAAAAAAAGTGTTAAAAGTTTTTTTTCTTTCATTTTTAAGATGTGTTATATACATGTTGTATTGTGTCATACCATTCTGTAGTTTTAATTTAACAATGTTTGCTCAATATGGAATCAGGAATCATTGTTCATTAAATGTTGCTTCATTAATTGTAAAGTTATTAGTACAATTTCTATGCAGATGAACATTTGTGATTCTTATGGCAGCAAATAGCACATAATTTTATCCATTTTAAAAATGTTCACTCATAACTGATTTACATATTTACTCACGGTAATAATTATTTAATGTAAAAATGATTTTTTCAGTGCAGGTTGAAAAACCCTTTATATTGAGTTTTGGATAACAAACATTGAGTTATGTTACTGGATTGGAAATTCTCATTGGCTGACACGAATTGCAATTGTGTTTTTATGGTCACCATATTGACTGTTAAGGTTGTTTGGGGTTTGAATCAGTTAGGCTAAATTTAAGCTTTTAAAAATATATAAGTAGGTGAAATTTTTCTGCTTTTTCCACTATATTAGGTGTTAACAAAAATTTTGCGACTTTTAAATGGGACAATATATCTGTATTCATTCTGGTTATACAAGTAATGATTGATATACATCATATGTGTGAATTCCAAAATCCCACTAATTTAAAAACCCTTAGAAAAATGGAAATTTTAAAATTTGCAATTAAAGCGCAAGAGATGCAGTATTCAAACACCTACTTAAAAATCATTTCCTTAAGAGTTGTCATAAATCCACAACTCAAAGATCATGGTTTGTTTGATCCAGTAATATAAATCAATAATTCTACATTCATATTGAGTCATCTCCCTTTAAGTTGTTATCTATGTTTTAGTGCTGTGAAAATTTTCTGTTGATTAATTTTTTTCCCCTACATTTGTATAGGATGCTTTTAGAAATGTGGAAATTAATTCAATTAGTTTGGAATGTTATGAAATCCTTGTTAGACTGTTGTTACTGTTTTAAATATTTTACTTAGGACTGGTGGAAGATTTTCAGGACAAGTTCTGCAGTTTAAGAATTTTTTTGAACCTGAGAAATGACTTTTCCTGTATAAAAACTGCTGAACTCATGAAAATGAGAATTTTCAAGATTTTGAAAAATTTTGAACTTTCAGCCATGTGTATTCCTATTTTTGAAAATTCAATATGTTGAACCCGAGTGCACATCAACATAGGTGCTGGAACTGCTTTTATTTAGATGATACTCAAATTATTATTGACTTGAATTTTTATCACATTGTTGACATTTTTACATGATGCTCAAGGTACCGGTAATTTGTTGATTCTTAATTTGTTTTATTATGTCATTTAACCTTCCATACTTGATGTTATGCAGTCAGTTGCCTTTTTCAAAAATTTTCAGGGATTTATTGTTAACTTCATCTAGTTTTACTTTTGTTAAGTATATAGCCATCTTCATCTTAGAAGATTACATCATAATTAATGCTCATTTATAGTCATACAACAGTCATATAGTATTTATTTCCATTTATAATCATATTCATAAAATTTGGATTTATGTTTTAGAAATATTTTGGTATGGATATTCAAAACTTTGAAAATAATGATTAAAATGTTATTTGATGTTCTGTAATTTGAATAAGACTTATAATTGTAAATGTAACCAAAGCTTTTCTAGAGCGGTACTAAACCTCGACTTTTTGTGAACTTGAGACCCTGTTCATTTTCTATGGCAATGGTCAATTTCTATGTAAAAGATGCTGAATTTTTGAAATTCAACAATTATTGTTTTTTTTAACTTTCATTTGCACATGTGAATTTAAAATGCTCATAAATCATTAATTGAAAACATAAAATATTATATTTAGTTTGTCATTGTTTAAATGAGTTGGAAAAGTGTAAATTTGAAATTCCGGTGAGCACTTGATTTTTTTGCCAGAAATTCATAAAAAAAGTCTCTGTAGCTTGCAATGGATATTTGCTCTCTACTAATTACCAGTGAATCATATTATATCATTCTATTGTAAATGCTCATGGCCATATATCTCCATGGTGAAATTTTATGTGATTTTGTGATTTTATCATCAGAGATTTGTTAATTATACCGGTTTAATGTTTTTGTGTTCATGTGAAATTATTCCATATTAACTATAGTTTAGGCTATTTTAGATTATTTGGTTGTCAACTTGTGTAGGTAATTTAAAAATAGTTGAAAACTCTTTCTTAAAGAGTTTAGCAACTAGAAATTCCATAACAACTCTCCATTTTGAAGGTAAGGTCATTTTGAACTCTCCTTTTTGAAGGTGTTACTTGATGCTCTCCTTATTGAAGGTGAAGCCAACTTGGAGCTCTTTTCAATGAAGGAGTTATTCAGAACTCTCTATTTTGAAGGTGTAGGTGTTTTGGTTTATAGTTTTCATGGTGTAAATTAATGCCTTGTGTGTTGCTTTTAAACCATAAATGTTTCTGTGATTTGTCCAGTTCCGTATGTCAGTGAAATTTTTAGTTTTCTATGTTCCTTGTCTTCATTATGTTCCCCATGTGTGTGATGAATGGAGTTATTGATTGTTTTCCCTGTGTATTATTCAGAAGTGTGCCTATCTCTAAAATTCTCTAAGTATAACCATCCCTATATGCTCATGTATAAAAGATAACATCATATTTGATAGACCAAATTGGTCATGTTTTGGTATTGCATATTTAGAACTTAAACCAAAGATAAGTAGATCTCGAAATTTATTCTTTCTATTCAAAGTGTATGAGAAATATTTGTTTGAAAATCAGCCAGTATTGTTGTGTGTATGTAGAATTGTTAATGAATATTGTAATAAATATTTTGTTGTACTCATGTATTTTATTATGAATATGTTATGTCCTGGGTGTATATTGATTTATTATTATGTGCTATTTAATCCTGTTAAAAATTGTTCCACCTTCAAATTCCTTGACACAAAAACTTTTTATCTTTTTTATGTGAATTAGATGTAAAATGATGAATTTAATCAATATTTAATAAATGTATGATGAATTTTTTCAAATGCATTATTGGTTTAGATACATTTGTTCATTGATTTATTCAAACTTGAACTTAAAATTTAGCTTCTGAAGTTAGGATGACTTGTCATGGAATTTAAGTTTTAATGTTCCATTTTGAGCCAAGTATTTCTGTATTAATATCAAACATTTCAACTCAGCATACTTTTGCCTAGAATTAATTATATGAAATGATTTCCTCTTCTTTGGACATCTTTGGGTTCCTATCTTATCCTTTTGTTCTTGTTTGTTTTTGATTGATTAGTGCCAGTATATAAAATACAAAATGTAATAATTGTAAACCGGTGACAGTTTGTGTGTGCTTGTTATTTTAACATTAAGTCTGGTGACTTTTGTTTGTATCCCTCGTTGTGTAACCCTTAAAATTGTAACCATTTTAATCATGTTATAAATACATTTTAGTCATTTTGTGTATTTGTCCCTTGTTTACCTGCAATTAAAAAACTCTACCATTATGTTACTGCTGTATTTTTTTGGTCATGGTTAGGTACATATGTTGACCTTTTTCAGTTAACTTCATGCTTTGATGTTGAATGATTTATATGATTGGGCTTAGGAATCGGATAATGTGCCTAATATAACTATGTCACTGTTCTATGAGGGCTTGTTAGAAAACTGTCTTTACCCACTTTAAAAAAAAAATGAATTTCAGTTACATATTGCTATAGGAGTACCAAATGCAATGTTTTGCTAAGTTCTACTATTACGACCAATAGAATTGATTGTCTTATTTGCGTAATGGTCGAAATGTAAGGACTGGTTTTTTTTTGCTCAAATTAAACAATTAGGTATTAAAGTCATCAATTATCAAATGATTTGGCAATAACCATTATTCAAGGTGTTTTTTGGCCGTGAAACTTTTCTATACCTTTCCAAAAACACTAAGTCAAGGGTTGCCTGCAAGACTGTAGTAACTTGCTCTTTAACATAATGCACTTACTACAGTCTTGCGGGCAACCCTCAACTTAAAACTTCTATTTATAAAGTACATAAATAACTGCACAAAGAGAAAATGAAAAAGTGTTTTACTCTTGCAAAATAGTGAAAATCTGAGAAATGCCGGTTTTCCATTAAGCCATCACTCTGTACTAATCGTCATTATGCAAAATTTATGAAAAAATCATTTATTGCCTTAAATATTGTTATGGTTTAAATCTTGTCTCTTTGTTGTCTTAAAAATCAGGGATTGTTAAAATGTATTGTATTTGTTTGTTTTTGGATCATTTTCATTATGTTATAGAAATATTTCAATGTAAATCGGTGAATCATTCAAATTTACAAATGGTGCTACTTATTAAAAACATGTTATTGTTTTTCAAGCTCATTTTTCGCATTCATTAATTTTTTCATAAGACATTTTTCAGATGGACTTAAATGAAATTTTTAAGTTGTAAACATTACTATACTAGTAAATTATCATTTCAGATTTTTTTATTCGTGATTACATATAAAATTACAAAAAGTGCCGATGAAATATAGTTTTCACACAATACTTGTGGTAGCAATAATCATGAAAGTCAGACTGTATTATATATTCTATCTTGAATACTCCATTACAATGTATTGAATTGAACTACCCATAACATATAACATTACTTTCATGTAGTCATATTTTATTTATACAGTGTATTTGTTTGTCCCTTAAATTGTCTTGCTTTTATTTTACTCTAAGAATTATTTTTTGGGTTGGTATAGTGGGCATTGGGTATGA
The DNA here is from genome assembly GCA_025267735.1 of Mactra quadrangularis. Lineage (NCBI taxonomy): Eukaryota > Metazoa > Mollusca > Bivalvia > Venerida > Mactridae > Mactra > Mactra quadrangularis. The sequence continues at coordinate 13,892,135 of CM046299.1, forward strand.
AATTTAAATTTCTAATTATACATGATTATACGGCTTGATTATATTTTAAGATTTTCTTAATCACAATTCTGTCACAACACGGTCTGAGATTTACCAAGCTCTTCAAGTTGAGATTTTTTTCAAGGTTGAAATTTCGATTAAATATTCAAACCATGAATTGTCCAGACTTTGGGACCTCAATGGAAATAAGTATTGATGTGCATTATGTATGATGATATTCACCATTTTTATGTCATTCTAACCAAAATGTAATAAAATAAAATTGTATTACCTTATGGCATAAAAGCTCGTTTGGATACAACCAAATTGATAAAAATCCAATCTAAAATTCTCCTGGATGAAAACTGCACATTTATTGGTTGACACTTAGGTCATCTGAACATGACCCCTGTGCAATGTCAAGCGATCAAGTATAGGATTTCTGTTTATTTAGATTGGTTTACAACCGTTTTAATTCAGCTTGTTTGTGATACCTTTAATGCAAAATATTCCTTATTAAATTATAATTGAAGAAAATCTCAACTTGAGATTTATAATGAAAATGAACCCTTAAATGACATCCTTGAATATTGACTCTTTCTAATCTAAGTGATTTTTAATTTGATTACAAAATCAACTTAATTTGGATGTCTAAATGTTAGATTTTTGGACAAGTATTTAATTGATTATTTTGATATTGGGTGGGATATGACTTATTATATTTTAAGTGACCATTATAATGTGGGTGTTACTGTACCATTTATGATATTATTGATTATTTGGGCATTATTGTATTTTTATTTTGTTATCATTTAAAACAGCATTATTTTCAGTCTTATCCACAGCCAGAATTGTTATTAAAGATTTTTTTGCCTTTGGTTTATTATGATAGTGCGTCCACCTTGAACTGTGTGGTCACAGGCCTATAAATTTTGGTAAATGTGGTCACATGTATTAATATCAGGCATTTTTCTCTCAGTCCCAATAGTAATAAATCAAGATTTGTTAATAAGATTGATCTCTTATAAGTCTTTTCTCAGATTCATGTTTGGTGATCTCAAATATTAATTTTTAAAACCAAAGCTTATATGGCATTTTGACTTGTAAGCAGACTTATGTTCACAGGGTAAATTTTGTTTTTTCTTTATCATGAAATCCATTCATTTTGAAGTACAATTGTTTATGAAATACAGTTTCAATTAATATTGACATGAAATTAATAAAGCAAAACATCACAGGCTTCACAGCAGAAAATTGTTATTATGATAATTAATATACATGTATTTTTTTCAAAAGTACATTGAGATTTTTGAAGTTTTCTGGTCATATTTTTAGGCCAGTATATTACTGATCACTAGTGTTCAAATATAACCATTATTCTTGGAACTAATACTGGTGTTCAAAGGGAGCTAACTCTGTGTGGAATGCGATATTAACTGATTATTTACAAATTTATTATCTCATTATGATCACTTTGGAAAACAGAAAATTAATTTTTAGTAACCAAGAAAAGTAGATGATGATACTGACTGCAATACAAATGAGAGTCATGAACGTACATGTAGTTCTCAATGAGAGTCCGAAGCATTCATGTTAAGTTATACAGGTATTTTAATTATATTTTCATAAAAAAATATACATGTAATAATAAAATTTTCTTGTCAGATAGCCTTTTGAGGATGTTAGTTAACAGTTACTGATTGTTGATTCAAAGGGTCTGACCAAATTATTCAATTATGAGGAATTTGGACTTGAACATATAGTACTATATTCCATATCTGGTCAGCTCCCTTTGAATTGTTAAGAAAATATCTTGTTATTGTATCTTATTATATGATTTGAAGTTCAGTCACTTATTAGTTATTGCTTCTTCAGTTACCTGACATAAATGTACACATCTATTAAATATACTTCATGTACAATCTAATTTCTTGTCTTTTATAACTCCTTTTGGTTTGTTTGAACTCTTTGAGTTGATTTTCTTTTCTTTTTATTCATTCAAGTTAATTAGAAATCTTGTGAAAAGGGCCACAGTCACCAAATCTTAGAAAAAGAAAAACTGGAGATTCAACATTGGATCTAGCATATATACAGCCAGCCAGTTTCTGAAAAGAGAGACTGAAAATTCTGCATCTGTTTATTAGAAACAATGAAGACTTCCAGGGAGGTCAGTGATGATGGTAATATCTCTTCAGCATGTTAATCAACATACTGATAATACTTGCAAGTCCAAGGACAGCGCGCTCCACTAACTGTCTTTTCGTGTGTTTAGTTCATGGCAAGGCTTATCTTTAAACAAAAATGATTTCAAGACAGGACTTAATTTATTACAGGAAAATAAATCAGTCAAACAATAATTACCAATTCATATTTGTAAAATATAAAAAAGGGCATAACTCCTAAAACATAAATGTCCCTTCATAATTAAGTAGACATAGTATCAATGAATAAGCATACCTACTTTTATTAAGGAACTATAAATATTTCAATTTTAACAAATTTCAATATTAAAGTAAATCATCAAGAGTTATGTCCCTTTGTAGTCCGGTAGATGTAATACTGATGAATAAACAGATAGTCCAACAGAATTAACCCGAGCTTGAACTACCTAATTATAATAATTACACACTTCACTTACATTAAATCGTGAGTTTCTGTATGCGTGTATACGGTAATACACGTGTTTATAACAACCGATGTGAGCATAAATCAATTTATTAAAAGTGGCGTGTTATTGTTCTTTTAATTTTGGACACATTAGTTTTTGGGCAAACAAGTAAGTCAGCAATATAATGGCAGAGTTTCAAAGTATTTATTCTTATGAAAACAACATAAATTGTTCAGTACATGTATTTTGCCGAAAGCTTACCATATATAGCGCGATTTACAAACGAAGACAAAAATAGACTGTTTAATATATTCTTGCATGAAGGTCAAGCTCAGGTTAATTCTGTTGGACTATATTAACTGTCATTCAAATATCTTGATGAGTATTGAAAATATTTCACTTCAAAGTACTTGAACCCTAATTAATCAAACTAAATATATTCAGTTTGAACAAACTTTACCATTAAATATTTAAGTTTAAAGGGGTATTACTCCGAAAGTTATTCATCCAAAAATATGTCCCTTTATAGTCTGATAGATGAAGATCTGATGAATTAGCATACCAACTTTCATTTAAATATATTTGTAAGTACTAAATTAATCCCATTATTACAAATTTTAAATGTTATAGTATAAAGGGCAATTACTCCAAAAATAATTCATCCACAGTTACATCCCTTCATGGTCGTGTAGATATGGTACCGATAATTAAGTACACTAACTTAAAGTCAAATATATCAGTATTGAAGATATCTACACAGGAAAAACTTTAACCTCATATTTTGCCATTTTTTAAGTATAAAAGGGCAATAACTCATGAATAATTCCTCCAGATTTATTCCATTTCACAGTATGGTTAATATAGTCCCACTAAATAAGTATACAAACTTTCAATAAAATAACTTCAATAGTGTTGAATATATAAGAGTTTTAAAAAACTTTAACCTGAAAACCAGCGTCAACGCCCACCCAAGAGTGATAGCAATAGCTCTCATTTTCTTTGAAAAGTTGAGCTAAAAATGAATAAACAAGTACAAGTTCATTTAATGTAAGTAACTTTTTATTGCTGTAAATCTGTAACTCAGAGTTAACATAAAATCATAAAAATAATAGTTAGGTCATTATTATGTTAATTAAGCCAAAGTAATTATAGCTTAATTAAAAACAGCATAACATAATTTAGGAAGTCAAATATTAATAAAATACTAGACAAATAATATAGCTATCTAGTCTAAAACTACATGTATATTGCTTGCATTTATCTAATTGGATGACATTGTTAACCCTTTCCTTGTTTAGGCCCAGTGAAATGGCAAATTTTGCCCAACATTCAGTTCAAAGAGCTGGCAAATTTTGCCAGACATTCAGTTCAAAGAGCTGGCAAATTTTGCCCAACATTCGGTTCAAAGAGCTGGCAAATTTTGCCAGACATTCAGTTCAAAGAGCTGGCAAATTTTGCCAGAAATTCAGTTCAAATAGCTGGCAAATTTTGCCAAACATTCAAGGACTGGACAAAGCTACAACAGTTTTTGACGGCCAGAAAGTGCCAAGTTTGTATTCATGTTAAATGGCAGCATTTCATAGAATTAAGATAATTCCAGTTATTTTGAAATTGGTGAAAACAATGATAGAATCTCCATCCACTAACATTAAAAAATTCACTGGACCAACAGCAATTACAGTTGACTTGGTTCGTTATCAACTGGCAATGTAAGAAGACAGCTTTGTTTATAATGAAAAAGGTTCATTAAACAAAGAAAGGGTTATAAGGAATATTTGTTTTATATTGGTGTCTATCTAACCTAACTGTATAAATGGAAGACAGTTTACAAAAACATATTCTGATACATAAAATTCAACAATTTCTTGGTAAAACATATAGCAATCAACAGTAACAATCAAACTTGAAAAAATCATGATTTAAAGTTTTAGATTCATAAGAGGGTTCTAAGTTTTGAAACTATTTATATAGAATTAGATGTACAATGACTCTAATACAATTTCAAAGACTATGCCCCTACAGACTGTAAGTGCAGTATATGAGTAAAACTGGTGAATTAAAATACATCTCAGAGAAGCACACTTTTTAATGAATGACCTTGAATACAACCTTGAACTTTGTACTAAGGGTGACTTTGGTGACCTTGAACTTGCACAATGTGTCAAAGTCTTGCAAGATACTTCCACTTGTGTTGATGAACTTTGGAGCTGAATCATTTGAAATCTATACAGAATAAATGACATGAAACTACCGGTACATATTATATAGCTACATGTATAACCCATTCAGACAAGGTCAGACTAGGTCAAGGTCGAACTAAAGGAAGTCAAATATAAGTAGGATGGTGTTGTTGGAAGAATATTGATCATACCGGTAAGTAACTACTTAATACATAAAAATGACCCTCCAATAGCTTGTGATGTACACATGTACAGTGAAACAAGTGTAATACTGATTGTTGAATTGGACAAACAAACAGTCAATAATTACTATATCATGTCTTCCTCAACTTCTGATGTAGCACATTTACTTATGTAGCTATATGGCTATGGGGCAAAAATAAATGATAGAACACTCATATAATAAATGATACAAGTGTGTGTATAAATTTAGCTCAACTGATATGCAATATGATAAACTTACATAATATAACAATTACATCTAAAAGACTATTTTTACTCATTATTATTTTAAGAATTGCTGGAACACAAAACAAAGAAAACCTTGGAAGTCAGACATAAATAGAAATATATTGATAACAAATTTATATAGAGAAGAAAAAATCCCAAAAAATGGAATGTCAAGCTGAATGAAAATTTGTACATCATGTACAATTTTGCGTAGCTCGTTTCACATATCTTTTGTGGGGCAACTGAATGTTATTGCACTAATTATTGTCATAATGCTTTCAGTATAACGCTGAAAGAACCATACAAATACAAATAGCCAATAGATGGAACAAATTATTAAACTGTACTAAAAACAGCCATTAAAAGAAAAAACAACAACAAAATCTTTGGTAAAAACATGTTTTAAACAGAATGAAAGAGTTGAGTATCTTAAGTTAATATCCAATTCCCTTTAAGTAATTCTTATATTTATCTAGATAATCTCTGGAAGCCCCTGCAGTTGCCGCTAATGCCACGCCTACTAAAACACCTCTGGTACTTTGGCATACATTACACACATATTTTTCATCACCGCCCAGTGATAGTACAGTCAATAATCCGTCATCAGCAGGACTACGGAACATGTATTTCTGACCACCTAATGTGATGCTTTCTCCTCCAATGTCCTTGCCTTGCACAAGCTTTATAAGACGAGCCACTTCAACTTGGGTTGGTTTGAAACCAGCTGACACTGCCCAGGGGTTACCATCCATGCCAAATAGACCAGCATGCTTCATACCAGGTCCAGCCATTAAGCTATTCACATGTGCATCCCAACTCATCTTTTTATCCTGAAAACAGTGAGAATATACACTGTAAAACATTATATGTATCATTTTATATAGCTCATAGCTCACCATTGGCCAATTTCCTAAGGATATCACTACCTAGCCCTTTATAAATAGTACCCCTGGTACCCATCTAACTCTAAAAAGAATAAGAAAGTCATATCCAATCAAGGGTACCAGGGTGCCAAGTTCTAGCTAGCGATATGCTTAGAAAACTGACCACATGTTCAACCAAGTCTCATTGAATAGATATGATTCAGAGCTCAAGTTGGCGCTTTTCCAAGCAGAAAAAAAACATGACCCTTAATGTACATAACATATAAAATAATGGAACAGGGGTATTTACTCTACTATTGTGTGCATTTCAGCTAAAATATGCTACAACTTACTTATTTTGTTCCACACAGATAAAACTAGTACAAACAAAGGTTTCAAGGCTTCAAAAATTTGTAACTTTAGTATATCATATGACAATCCATAGATGTTTATCTGCCAGTCCTTGCTGATAAAATTAGTAAAATTAAGGTCCTCAAACCTTCCTTTTACCTTGATCAAAAGACTACTTGTATCAAATTCCTTCATAAGCAATTGGAAATAAATTTTTTTAAAAAGCATTGTTCAGGAATGATTTCATACTCTCTAATTTGAACAAATCATTGAATTTTAGAGAAAAAATTGTGATTTGTAAAAAAGGAATTCCATGTAACAGCTTTGTTTGATACATGAAAACAAAATGATAACTTTGTTATATAGAAATAAACAGACAGATAGGCTCTCTGTCCACCTAACTGAGGATTGTCTGTCTTAAATGCTCTTACCAGAATACCAAATTGTAAAAAAGGTTAAGTTCAGGGTCAAGTCTGCTTCCATATTAAACATGTTCAGCCAACAATTTTGTATGACAACCCCTGATCATTGAAATCATCTTCAGGCCCTTGATCTCTCACAGTACCCATTTACATCTGAGTTGAGTTGAACAACTGTAGGTTAATTTCTTGATCAAGGAAATAAGCAGTGCCCCTAGTGGGGCTTGAACCCACAAAGTCTTGATCCCTAAGCGAGTGTCCCACTTCTGGACTACTGCTCCCACATAAAGAGTGGTCTCGTATAATATTGTATTTTATGTAACAAAAACTATAACATTACAAAGGAAAAAAGAGTGAAAAACAATGAAGTATAAGGCAAATTAAGCTTGTTTATATACAAGAATAAGACAGTTAATACCAAACCTTATTTCTTTAATAAGTCCAAAATGCAGGGAGCCTAACCTCCTTTTTAACAATATAATTTAGAATGAGTAAGGTCTAACAAAAGTGTTATCATTGAAAACTGAATCAGAAAATTTATCAGCACATTTATTGTGTGTTTAAACAATGAGTTATCTAATCTTGGTTCAGAGTTCAAAACAAGAGGAGTACATGAATTGATATCTACAGCAATCATATAAAATGTAGTTACCACCCTACACTAAGGTCAAACCTGTAGTAAAAGACCATATGCTAGGAGTTACCAAAGATAGTTTTCATTAACATTAATGCATACAGTCATAATACTTGCCTTTTATAAACAGGATTATAGCAAATTCAGAATTTATTACAAGTAAAAAACCAATAAGAATATAGTCAGTTTCAACAGCATATCTAAAATGTAATTTAGATGGGGGTCTGATCCAATAGAAGGCAAGTCAAAATGTTACAGAAATATAACTTTCTATTCTATTGAATCACAATTTTTCAATTGATAAATGATACATTACAAATTTGATTTTGGACATGAATTGATAATTTTTTTAGCCTGTATCGTCGATGTGCACCGGAAACAAGCAAATCAAACTGATAAAATCCCATTTATTACATGTTCACCTAAATGTATTGAAATGATAATCATATTTTTGTACTTTTTGTGATAAAAACAACATAATTTTGAATAAGAGCTGTAGGACATCCTTGTTTGGAAACCCTTTGACATTTCGCAACAGCTTGAATAGTACTCCATAAGGCACTCAACCTGTTATAGTAATGTATTCCAATTTTATCATCCATTTCAACAAGGCATTTTTTTATAACCCAATGATTATCAAATACTCAAAATAGGTTGATAACATGTTAAAAACTGATAGGGGAACATTATGATGATTATGTTATAACATTTGACCAGTTATCTTAAAGTTAGGTTCAATAATTATGTAAGTAACATTATAGACCAATTACTGAACATTACATATTGTAACTGAGTGTAACCAAACATAATTGTCAAATTTTCATGGAAGGGTATAACCTCACCAGGTGGGATTCAAGCCCGTTCACCCTTTGAGACACCAGATTCGAAATTCTGGTGCACTACCAACTGCATGCAGCTGACTAAACTACCCCCCAAAAAAATTAAATTAAGTATAACTCACAGGTGACAGACTCAAATTTTCCTTATTATAGTATATATAGAGAAAATGTCTCTAACGCCTGTTCAATGGTCGTAGTTTTCAACTCGTCACCAAGCTCATAAAAACAGCCCGATCATCAAATCTTTTTCACTATCCACTCTAGAAAGGATTATTTTGCATATAAATACTTTTTTTGAAGAAGATCGATCAACAATTGACGAAATGATCCCATATATCCCTAAAATAAAAAAAGCCCTAAAATTCGTTCCATGTCAAACAAGTGGGCGGCTTTAAACGTAGAACAAAACAGACTATTTGGTCCGCTATGAGCACAATAGCAGAATGACCTGCGGCTAATGGGAAATTTTCTATTCATCTACTGCCTTCTATGCAATCAAGAAGCATGCAAGTTAAGTGTACTAAAAGCAAGTTGGAAATTAACAGAAGATTGAGAGATATAAATCATACCATGGCATACAATGTGACATTCTTGTAATATAAGGTCATAGGGTCAAGGTCGTAAAAAGAACTCACAGCCATATTGAAAAATAAAAAGAGGAATAAAGAATAGAAGAAAGAAACAAACTATATTGTAATATAAAAGCATATATTCGACAACCTTCACCTTGCATGTTGCACTAAATGACCTTTACCTTCTACCTAAGTATTATGACGATATTCACATCAAGCTGTTAACCAATACTCCCTATACCCATGCATGAATAAATAATTCAAATATAAAAATTAATACAAGGAATATTTCTTGTTACCATAATTTATTCACTTGACCTAATTATTTATTTTTTACCTACGAAGAGAAGTATAATTTAAATATCATTTACATTTAATATTAAAGTTAGTCTCCCTTTCTGTAAGGCTGTCAGAGTAATGACAGTAAATAGCATGAGTTATTGAACTTGGGTGTTTCTACTAAAGCAAATGATGTAAATAGAACACAAAAAATAATGTAACTTTGAACATTTTGAATGACAAGCCAAAGTTCTTACATTTTGAAACTATAAAAAATATATCACTTGATCTTAAGCCAAGGGAGCTAATCCAGAAAGAACAATAATATTACTTCTTAAAACACTATTTGGTATTGGAGTTACTACCCTTTGGTAAAAGTAAGAATCAACCGTTCCCTGATCTCAAACCAAGGGAGATAACTAAAACAAGAATAATAATCTCACAATACGCTCTGAGATACAAATTACATCCCTTTAATCAAATGGGAATCAACCATTCCCTATGCAAATAATGTAGCGAGTGAGTGATTAGTAGCAAGTACAATAGATAAGTCATCAGATAATTAGGTATAGCCTGTTCACAATGACCTTAGACTAGAAATAATGAATTTTGCCAAGGTCCAACAAAATTAACTAATACCTCGGCCCCAGTGCTTGATAGCTTCTATCAAGTTCTTACACATAGTGAATAATTAACTATGTTCCCAGGAATGATCATCTTCTCTCTAACTTCTCTCTTCTTATGCTATATGACTTGTGACCTAATTGAAACCTTTGTTTGATGCATGACATCAAAATGATGACATTGTAATTTAGATATTAACATTTGGACCTTAAAGTTACTATTTGGGCAGACAGGCATTCTGTCTTGACCTGCCTTCCATGCTGAAAGATACAGAAGTCTAGGGCACAGACTGCAAGAGAATTTATTAGACTTGGCTCAGACGTTTGTCAATGGGCCAATGTGAACAAGCTATTTATGTTAGCAACTAGTACCACAAATTTGTCTGTGGGCCAATGTGAACAAGCTATCTATGTTAGCAACTAGCACAACAAATTTTTCTGTTGGCCAATGTGAACAAGCTATTTATGTTAGCAACTAGTACCACACAGCAAATAGTTTAGAAGATGAAGCGATAGAATAAAGATGGTTACATCTCAGATATACACTCTTTATTACCGTAGTTACCTATTTGGTATTTTGTGATCTTTCATACATGAAGTATGGCTTCTTGGATCTAGGTACTTCCCCATCATTACTTCAGTTTTTGTCCTTTATTAGTAACAAATATATTATATTTATATAAAATTAACATTTACATTAATTAAGGTAAGAAACAAACTTTCTAAATCAAAATACTAAAAACACTCTATAATAAAATATAGACAAAAAATCAAAGTACTGAAAGTACTCGATGAAAAATATTGAAAGTACACTCAATGAGAAATGTCAAAAATCATCAAAGTACTCAAAGTACTGAAAGTACTCAGTGAGAAATGTCAAAAATCAAAGTACTGAATGTACTTGAAGTAAATATAGGCCACAGTAGAAATGAATTCTTGGAATGTTATTATTTTAAAGTAAGGTTGAACTAAGTGGAGAGGGTATCTAACTATTAAGCATAAACATTAAAACTAACACTAAGACATAAAACAAAACAACTTAAATTACTAATGCTAAAATTATTATTAAATTCTATTCATCTGTCAATAGTGCATACAATCATTAACCATCCGGTCGTACATAAATATGGGTTAATATTTTTAGTCCTCTTTTAATGATCTTGAGTACCGAAGTACTGTAGTGAGAATTTAAATCAGCAGGGTTAATGTATACAACACTGACAGTTGAATAAAATTCAACAATAGGTAATACTCCTTTAAGTTGGACTTTCAGTTTGGCATGGATTTTTTAATATGCTCAACAAATATTTAGTTTGAACTAATCATCAAGCCGAGCTAAGTAAGTGAAATAATTTATTTTCACAAGAGTGAATCAAATTTCACTAGTCACTGGCTTAAAGCAAGGTAGGCGGGGTTCCAGCGGGGGGGGGGGGGGGGGGGCAGGGGGGTCCAGACCCCCCCTAGAATTTGGAAAATGTACCTGTCCATTACTGAATTTCTAGCCTGTAAGTCATTTTTAAGTAGCATGAAGCAATTTTTTTCTGATGCTTAACATAGATTTAATGGTTATGTAGTTTTTATTATCAATATGTTGCATTTTTCTGCAAAATGTGTATAATGTAGTTGTGGTTCGAGGTTCGGACCCCCCCCCCCCCTAGAAAAGTTTGGACCCCCCCAGAAAAAAATCCTGGATCCGCCCCTGCCAACTATAAATGTTTCATTAAGAGATTAGTAATTGTCATTACACTACACTTGTTGATTCAGCCAAAACCTTAACCAACAATCTAAAAACCCATGACTAGTGAAAATTTATTAGGTCTCAGAGTGAAAATAACTGATTTCATATAGTTGGACTAGTTGATGATTTTGCATATTTCTATATACCCAAAAAATCAGGCTTGTGCCCAAGGAAGTTAAAGGCGACTAATGTTTCTATATAATAATTGAGTTGAAAATATCAAGTATTTCACTCTTCAGAGATAAGATTTCAACTAACTCTGAATTTAGCTGTCAACTAGTTACTATCGTAGATGCATAATTCAGTCAGTGACTGACAACTGTTCTACATGATTTAGAATCAATGGTAGGAGAGACAATAGCTGTAGAAAAGTTTCATGATCAAACTCGGAAACAATTTGTCCTACCCTGGAATAGACCTTATTGGGAACTTAAATTTGTGGGTTTTCCATCTGTGCACATGCGGTACAATCATATTTTGTTACACAATAGTGCCGAAAAGCACAAAATATTGGGTTAAATCCTATTGTTCTTTGTACATATATTTTCATTATAATGGTGACAGTTTGTACATACCGCAGGGGATGACCCAAATATTTGAATTCTGTATATTGTCTATTGAACCCAGGACCCCTCAATCAGTACATGACTTAGCTAGCCGGGCAGCAGAATGAATTGAATATCAAAACACACAACAACACATTACTGTTTTATTTAATTTTTATTTGCAATTACGATGGAATCTTATCAATGACAAAGTTCAATGTGAAATTTGTATGTCAAATATTTGGCACAATAATGATGAGTATATCTACAGTACTACAGTTAAGACAATAGTTAGAAACAGTTCACATCAGAGCAAAGTAAATAAAAATATTCTACAAGATAAAAGGTAATGAAACAATTTAAAGTAAAAACATACTCTATTTCCATCTTAATGCATAGCAGTGCACATTGTATTTACAACTGACTAGATCAAAATATGTAAAAGCATTGCTGAATATAAATAGTTCAATTTACAAATATTTCTAAGTAAAAATAGTCCAAACTTACAAGAAATGTTTTATAAGAATAGTTTAATTCATTACTTTTTTTATACATCCCCCAATCAATGATCATTTTCTAGAAAAATAGAATATCACAAAATATTAAGTAAGAAAAACAATCACATTTTTTCGAGGAATAAGTCAACTCATAAGGCACCTTAATTACCTTTCCTGGTCGTTTGTATGTAACCACTTTTCATTTATCCTTCCGCAAGACTGGCAACTTCTCCATATAACTTACTTTTAAATGAAGGAAATTTGACAATATTGTATAAAAAAAATTTATTTTTACAAATGCTCAAATTATATTATCAAAATAATGTTTTCATCAGCCTGAAGGGAAATAACGATAAATTTGACCAAAGTGAATCAACAAAAATCTTAATTTTCCCCTAAAACATGAAAAAAAGAAGAATTATAAAAAAGTTTGTAGTTTGTCATTTACACTGAATGAAAAGAAATAATCAAATTATCTTCACTATGTTCACACCACTATTTGATATGTTCACAAAAATGAGGCCATGAAAAGTTAATCACTGGATTCTAATCCTCAAACCCTATATTTCATAAACCAGGATGAGTATCTAACAATTAAACATCTATGGCCTTATACAGATTTTTCAAGATAAATCAAAGAGCTACATAAAGCAGGGCAAAACAATCATAAAAGAGCATAAGCCTTAAATCATTATAAAATAAACAATGATCATCCGGAACTCAAAATAATGGGCTTTCCGAACCAATGTTGAGGTAAAAACAAAGCTTTTTCACATATTATTGTTGAAAATTCAATTTGAGATTCAAAATTAATCATATTGTTCTTTGAACACATACAATTCATTTTAACAGTGAAATTTCATTCTAACTTCAGGTAACAAACCCAAAACTTTGAATTCCGGATAAAGTCTGCTAAACCATAACAAATTTTCACTATTTTGAAAAGCAAACATCACAACCATTATATTACACAAATAATTCAGGTTCTACAACTCAAGAAAGCACATCAAGTGATAAAACATACAGTTGTTTCCCTTTGTTTGCATTTTTTGTAACAAGCTCATGACATCAATCACTTCCTCCTGGCATATGTTTTTCATTTCGTTTTTACACATTGTTTGTATCTTCAACTAGAAAACACAGACAAATCTTCAACTAGAAAACACAGACAAAAAAGCTTCTAATACATAATAGTTTAGATCTACCTCAACTTGAAGGCACTTGACAAGCATTGTTACTGAATGTACACTGAACATTTATATCATACTATCATGAATCTAGCAACTTTTTTTGAGTGTATAAAGCTCTAAACTGACAAATTTTTCCACATAAATTTTGATATACATTAAATTATTTTTTATCTCATTTTCATATAACCACAGTATAAACACATTTTTTGAAAATGCATCTCTGCAATTTAGTTCTCACAGTTGATCATAACATTGAAAATAAAATACTGCTTAACAGAAAAAATATGCTTCACATTCTAACTGTTAGCAAGGTAAATATCTAGTTAAAATGTTTTTTTACTAATAAATGTCTTGATTCAGTAAGGCCTTCAAAATAGTTCTTAATGATATGAGACAAATAATAATTTTGTCAAATAATATTATCATCAGGTACAACTTTATACACTTTTAATGGGTCGTTTTTAAATATTTCTAGCTACAGCCATTTCAATGGTTATAGACCCATATTTTTATCATATTATAACAAAATTCAAGTAAAGTTATCTATATTGATAAATTTTCGATATGTCTTTAAATCTAAATTATCCACAAATAGTTCAGCTGTATTTTTTACAATGATGAGACCGAAGTTGTAAAATTTTAGCACCTATATCAATTCTGATAATTATCTGAAATAATTATATGCCTAGCCATATACTAGTACCCAGCTTGTTTAAGATAGTCCCTAAGCCGACATGATACTTTACTGCAGTTGCCCATTTTGTAATTTCCAGAAACTACACCGAATACAACACACATCTTGGAAATGTATGCACAAGCTACGTATTTCTCTTTATCCGAAGGTGCGTTTATTCTATTCAATAAAATCTGTCCTTCTTGTGCATCATGGGATACGTATAAGAAGCTGATCCCGCCCACTTTGATTCCGTTATAGTCCGATTCCTTTCCCTGAATTATATTAATCAACCTAGTAACTTCATGTGGGGCGGGACGTATACAACCCTCGCCGGCCCATTCTCCCCCATCCATACCATAGATGCCGGCACTAACCATCTCGCCTGGTGTCATCAACTGCTCTGTTACATAAACTTGCCAACTCATCTTGTTTTGATTTTACCTGTAACAAAGAAGAGAACAAACTTAAAACAATTGTTAAAGAGAGGAGTCAGAAAAATATATCAAGCAACAGTAAATTAACACAGATCTTTCATACAGAAAAAAGTCAAGACGGAGATGTTTTTAGATTTTTTGTTATCAGAAGGATGCTACCAACAAATAATGTAAACAAAAAAATTGCTCACAGAAATAACTTTATCTTAGTGTTTATTCTTGAAATCAAAAGGGTCAGGGCATATCAAACAGTTAATGTTTCAAAGTAACTATTTCTGTACAGGGGAGAAAAAGGGCAGGGTGTAGCACCATGTTATTCTGCTATAGAATAATCAATATTTTAGCTCAAATGAAATTGTATTGAAAAGAAAGCACTAGAATGTGAAATAAGGACTTCCTTGGTGTTCCCACCTCATGGTTCAATTCGAACCAGGTATGAGTGCCTATGTTCAGTTCTTATCACAGTACACTAGAATTAATAAGAAACTGACTTTTCCATAAACCTATTATCAAAATGCCCTCTGTCATCTGACATATTTAACGTCCATAGAAACTGTTATCATATCCAGTCATAACTGGAACTGATTTTGATCTGGACAGCAGGTCGAGCAGTCATTGCCAAGTCTGAACCGGAAACCAAATCGAAATTCATAACTGCTGTATGCTGCCACACAGAGTTCTGTTGCAACCCTATACTTAATTTAAGCTTAAGTTTTCTTTTTCACTTAATCTTTCTTAAAACACAAAAAGCAACTGTTACATTTCTAACACAAAAAGCCAAACTTCCATTCAGCCAAGTAACATTTACAAACAATTGAGCAGACGGCAACAATTATGATGTTATCATGTATGATATTAATTGAAACAAGCCGGCAACAAAAAAAACCCTCAAGTCAGCATAATGTTATATAACACATAGTTTAAGCAAAAGAATACACAACACATTTTATCTAAGCAATTTACCAGGAAACCGTTAGCAGACATTCCTAGTAAAACTTGTGCTTAAAACCCCCCCCCCCCCATAAAACTGATAAGTTTCTAGGTAAAGTTAAGTACTTTTATCTATGACTTTATGTAAGAATCACTTAATGGCAAGATGAACTTTAGAGTTAAATACAAGAACTGTTTATTTGGTATCAGGAATGAGCTAAATCAAAGTGCTGACAGCACTGAGGGAATGGCGCTACTGCAAATGTAAAAAAGTTGATTGTGACGTTTACACTTATGTTTGACACAAACTGATCAGGGATCCAAAAGGAATTTCAAGTTAGTTAAATTACGGATATGACCCTCTATCGATCAACTCAAACAACAATCGCCTCTCAGCATATGTCACTTTCAAAGTTTTACATCCCCTCAAATGTTTTTCTAATACGAAATGACCTTTCAATTGACAGCCACTATTCAAAAACAGCCTCATTCCATTTAAACTATTATTAGTAGGCTATACTAAATTCATCAAGCTATACCTTTAGGTTTTCTACCAACAATGATGATAAATGGATACTGTTGCCAACTGATATCAGTGAACAGACTTAACTATCAAATATAAAGCAAAACAAAAATACAGTAAAGTTCCACTATAAGGACCCATCAAAATCAATGGTCTAAATAGTGAAACAGCCTTAATATAGGGAGTGTTTCGTCTCAAAATAAAGCATTTGGGACTAATAAATCTTCAAATATCCACATGATATTGCAATAACAAATGTAAAATTTTAAATTAGAAGTCCAATTACATAAAAAAAAATTCCATTCACCAAGCTTTTGGCTTCTAGGCTTCTTCAGGGTTACAATAAACAAATTGAACAAGAAACAAGAGGTTTCTGAGGACCCAGGGGTCTCTCACCTGAGAACTAGATTCTAAGAGCATCTGACATAAAGTTTAAAACACTTTCATTTTTACCTGCATGAAAAATGTGACATTGAGGTCACAATCCCAATATGAAAGAAACAGGCCTTTCAGTATTTGAGAAAAAGATGTCCTTATAATTATAACACTATGTAAATCAAATCACACCTGAGGTTAAGTGAGCAAAAAACAATGTAGTCTTTATAGCAAAACTTCACTGTATAGCATAATTCTGCAATTATGTAGACTATGTTTTACCTGCCAGATGACCACGACCAAGAATTTCCCCTAATTGACAGTAACATACAAGTCTACATAGAAATTGTTCCATTAGTACTTTAGTCTAGACAATGACCGGACAATGTCCAGAGGAATTGACCAACTGACCAACTAGTACTCTTTGTACAAAAGCTTAGCATAAGGTAGATTGTAGTTGCCCTCTTTGTAGTTTAAGTTCTATAGAACCAGCAAAAATATCTAGGAGGGTCGATCATGACAGAGAATGAAACATGGTCATCATATAAAATAGGGGCTATGTAAGGGCTCAGAATGTATCAGAGTTTGCTTACTCTTTCATAAGGAGCCAGCTACTTCACCCAAAACAGAGGAAAGTATTCATTAGTAAAAATCATACAAGGGGTCATAACCTTAGCCCGCTAGCCCTAAGCCTAGGGCGTGTAAAAATACTAATTTCATAATTATAGTGGGGCTAATTAATACAAATAGTATATTATGTGGTATGTAACAGTATAGATCAGGCTAGTGCTCAAAAGATTTTAAAGCAATGACTCACAAAAGGGCGGGAGGCAGGAAAAAGGGGCATGGTACATCAGAGTGGTTAGGTTTCAAAATAAGTATTTCTGCGTAGAGAGGAGCAAAAGTTGACAGGAAAGAGAGAAACCTAGCAAGGTGCAGCACCCTACCATTCTGCTTAAGAAGAATCATTTTACACTGGTACCAATCCTATACTATTATGACCGATAAATGATTAATTCTCAGATCTATAGACATTATCAGACAAGGATTGGTTGATAGTACCAGTCCTGTAGTATTATATTACTAGATTACTAAGATATTGAGTTGTCATACTCATTGATAGAAAATTTTGTATCAATATATCAAAAGGCAAGTATCGGTAATATATATCGATATACACAAAGTCAGACAAGGAATGTTATTATAGAAGCCGCTAGAACTCTAGTATATATATACTATATAATGCTCTTATGATGTTATGCATGATGTTAAAAGTTTTTTCAGCCACAAAACTAACAGTATTTTCTTGTTTTTAAAACTTAACAGAAAACATGAAAACTCTCTCTATGAAGAAGTCCTTTAGTAAACAGCTATATAAAATGCTAGATTGTATTGATATTCCAAATTGCACATCAATATTGAATCATCAGTCAAGAATAGGTGATACATCAATATCGCCATTTCTGATGATGGTTGTACTAAGATAATAATAGTTCTTGATAATCACAAGGGTGAAGCCTGTTCAAAATCTTTAAAATCTAGGGCTCAATATTAAAGGTCATCCTATTGCTCCAGACAAACAATATTTGGGTTCAGGCAACATGAAACTGCTGGTTAACATTTGGATAGGCCAAGAGAAATATATAACTGGTTAATTAATTGTCCAACCTAGTTTTAAATTCATGTCTTAAGGCCACAACAAATTGATCATATGTTCTATGGATTCGCTCGCACCTTAATTTTGACAGTTTTTACAAAAAAAAATATTTTTATTTCCTCGCTCGCTCATTAAATTTGGTCAAAACGCTATATAAAGCAAGTGAATAAAGACTTTTTTTTTTTTTTGCTTCGCTCGCTTGCCCCATTTTTTTTCCAGAAAAATCCATAGAACATATGATCAACTTGTTGTGGCCTAATTCAACTTTAGTCAAAATAAAATTACTATGGAAAGCCAGACTCCACGAGAATTCCAAAGATAAGCACACTAGCAGTTCACATATTATTTCAAAGAAAATGTTTTACAACAAGAAATCTAATCTCAGCCAGAATCAAAATAAAGAAAACAAAATAATCAGAGTATGTATTGGTTTCATTAAATACTTTATGTAATTATCTTATAATCTATATCTTACATATCGAGGGTTGTCTGCAATACTGTAGTAAGAGAATTGTGTTCAAGAGCAAGTTACTACAGTCTTGCAGGCAACCCTCGATATAGTGTTTTTTTTCCATAAAATAATTATCATGTTTCAAAGATAAGCAAATATCAGTTACAAAGTTCTATAAAATTTTCTTGATATTTTATGAAAGATTGCAGTCAAAGTGAAGAATTTCTCCTGAACTCTTCGAGTCATATCATAGAAACCAAAATTTGATTTGGCTTACTTGAAGTCGGGTATTAGAGAAACTTGGTATAAAGAATCTCAAAAAGACCACCTTAGTTACTCAAAAATCATGCAATCTTTGATGATTTTAAAATTGATAGATAAAATTAATTCAATAAATGAAAATAAATTAATAGCACAAGAATGTTAAAACCGTGAAAACATTTAGTATAAATGCTGCAAGCATTGTACATTCACTGCACTAGGACATATTACAACAGAAAGAACAAAAACGAGAATGTGAATTTTCAGTACCAAATGCCAATTATAGTGGTCCAAAAAGTGGAATTTCATTGTAATTAAAAAAATAAGAATAAATAAAAATTCACCTTTTAAAAATAAATTAATTTCTAAAATCCACAAATTCAAATAGATTTATATAACTTCTTTTAGAAAATATATAATAATTTCCAAGCAAAGAAACAAATATCCAGTAAGCTTTAAACTTTCACAAAAATAACTCAAAATATCCCAGAAATAATGTAACTATAAGCTTCAAGTCAAGACAAATCTCAAGCACACATTAAAATGTTTGTTTCTCAGAAGTTATCAATCAAAAATGAGTCAGACAAGTTCTATCCTATAATGTGATCACTAACGTTTCATTCACAAACTTAACCACACTACAACACAAGACATAATCGTAGAACTATTTTTTTCTTTTTCCTCAGATTAACAACCTTATTACACACATGCATTTACTGTTATAGAAACATTACACCGTTTATTGTTCAACATTCAAGAATGTTTAGTATGAAAATTCAGGAACCTGTCCAAATTGTTTATAGCTCAAGTACTACGGTAGTGTAAACTAGAAATATTTTGTGATGATTTAATTCTGAAAGTCAAGGTAAGTCATTGCACTAACAAGCAGCACAGCTTAGTGTTTGCTTGTGACACACATTAAATTTAGCATCATTGCGCATAAAAATGGATCATTCCGAGTGTGAACTTTTTATTTGAATAACAATACATTTACCCACAAATACAAGTAAATCTGTGAGCTAATGCTCACTAGTGATACCCCCGCCAAAATCTAAAAATATGCGACAAACAGGAAGTAGATGAGCAAGGAGCATGAAATCGCTTTACACAACATGGGACTATGGGATGAAGCAATATGCAAAGTATTAGGCTGCTGCATGTTATAGTTGCTGAGAAAACTGCGACGGAAATTTTGTAACGGACGCACGGACGAACGGACGCACGCACGGACAAGGGTAAAACAGTATACCCCCCTCTTCTTCGAAGCGGGGGTATAATAACCATGTGCTCTTTTGTTAACGCCTTGTTTGTGGGACAAAATGTAACTGTAAACCTTTGTTAAATATGCTAATAGGTAAGGTCACGGAAAGGTCCATTGAACTGGCTCATTTGAAATTATGTAAGTGTGCCAAAGGGGCATCTGCATTTGGTTTCTTCCATTATTTGAGTAAGACAGAGGTCAAGTCATATAGACATATTATGTAAAACTCATTTCGATTGGTTGTCACAAAAGATTATATTTCTATTTGACAAATCATAATGCTTACACAATCTGTGTTCATATGACTTGTCAAGATCTTTGAAAATGAAAACATTAATGTCTAATTCTGAATGAGGGGAAGTTAAGCACTGTGTCAACCCAAATGAAGGTCATTATACGGCAACCAACTTATCCAACCTACTTTTCCTTGATTCTTGTCTATAACCAGTACTCATCTAATAGAAAATAAAAAATTAAAACCCTTTCACAAATTAAGTGTTCTACTGCAACCCAAGCAACACCATACAAAAAACTTTAGGATAAGTATTTCTGGCAAAGGTAAATATCAGAACTCTCTATCTAAATGCTATCAGAGAATATTTTTGTGATATTTATAGCCTAGAGGAGAAACTAACAGCAGAACATTCCAATCTAGATTCTTACTATAGAAAAGATACACTGACTATGAGGAATGCTGATAGTAAAGATGCTAGCTAGTGTAAACTCTTCAAATGTGAGGTGTACAGTATAAACTCTTCAAAAGTGAGGTGTGAATAGTATAAACTTTACTATCTAGATTACAAATCATTATAACTTCATCTCCTCTCCCATCTAAACTCTAACTTTCAAGCATGACCTGCTCATAAAAATGTTGTAGATCATCAGAATCAAGAGTAAATGAAATTTCCAAGGTATTTTAATGATATCTCAATCTTTTACCTTATGCCATCAGTGTTTCACTACCCCTGTCGTGTGACCAACACAGTGTTGGCAATGTACCCCTTGTCTCCCCTGTCTGTCAACCAGTCTCATTTGGATTGCTTATCTGCTACTGGTCTGAGCTAGTATATGGTCATACACGCTTGTCTAAATATATTAAACATATTTCAGTTATAATAACATATAGTCCAATGTACTTGACTTTATGGCCAGACAAGCTTGTAATGTTAACAATGAAAATATACACTGATGACCAGTGATTATATTACACATCACTCAGGACTCAAACCTTATTTAACTTATCAAGGTTCACTGTAATAATCTGGACCATGTCACCATGGTAACAGCTAGTAACATTAACATTCTTATAATTAACTAATTACAAGGAAACTAGATTTCACATCAAATACAAGAACTAACCCCATTTATCATAGATATAAATTAATCACCCTCCCTCCCTCTGCTCTCATATAAAACAAGTAAATCTGTGAGCTAATGCTCACTAGTGATACCCCCGCAAAAATCTAAAAATATGCGATAAACAGGAAGTAGATGAGCAAGGAGCATGAAATCGCTTTACACCACATGGGACTATAGGATGAAGCAATATGCAAAGTATTAGGCTGCTGCATGTTATAGTTGCTGAGAAAACTGCGACAGAAATTTTGTAACGGACGGACGGACGCACGCACGGACAAGGGTAAAACAGTATACCCCCCTCTTCTTCGAAGCGGGGGTATAAAAATAAGAGGGTCATAGGGACCCTGGATCGCTCACCTTAGTTTGATTTCAAGGCCATATGACACAAAGTCTCTTTACACTTTCATACTTAGTTGTAATGAAAACTGTGACATACATGTGATGCTACATGCTAAATATGAAAGCTCTGGGGGCAAATTTTGACCCTAGGGTGTATCATTAGAACAATCATTGTAGAAGACCTTCAGGTGTATCAACATGCTGACTTAAGTAATTGTAGTGTGCTGTCACAAAAGATTTTATACAAAATTATTGACAATGGATGCACAGACCCCTTAATATACACCATCCAGACCCCTTAAAGCTCAGGAGAGCTAAAAACACAAAGAGTTCAAGACAAGGTGCAGGGAAACATTCTCAATACATTAACCACAGTGTAGACACATATTCTCCTGTAGGATAATCTAATTAAACAGATTAAGGTTTCATCAATTGTTGAAATTGAAAATAACAATAAAGTGGGTGGGGTATGTAAACAAAGCAAAATAATCCAAAAGTTCCTATTATTATATATGTATTTGATTAGAGATGCATCAAATATATTGAAATAGATATGAAAAAACATTAAACACTCACCAAAATATGCTCTTAGAATGAAATAAAAAGATTTTCCTGACCTTGAAATAGCTTTTTTGTTGTGAGCCTAAACACATATTCAAACTACTTTTTTCATAAATCCAAATGTTGATATAGAATGTTTATATAACAGTCAACAATGTCTTGTGTAGAGTCCCACAAAAAATCTTTCCAAAAAGTCATTTTCTTATTTTATCACAACACTGTCAACACATGTTTACACGCTCAGTTTGCGCACAGGGGCATGATGATTTTTTTCCTTTAAATTGTTTATAATGAAGATATAATAATAAGGAAAATTTCATCGGGCCCCTGTGACAAAAACAGGAAGTGGAAACATGTAATTACAGGGTTGAGATAATTGTGAAAATGACTTTTTGGAAATATTTTTTATAGAACTTGGCACAAGACATTGTTAAGTATTATATAAACATCATTTATCAACAATTGGATTTATGAAAAAAGTAGTTTGAAAATGTGTTTGGGCTCACAACAAAAAGGCAATTTCAAGGGCGGGAAATTGTTTTCATTTCATTCTAAATGCCTATTTTGGTGAGTGTTTTATGTTTTTTCATATTTATTTCAATATATTTGATGCATCTCTAATCAAATACATATATAATAATAGGAACTTTTGGATTATTTTGCTTTGTTTACATACCCCACCCACTTTATTGTTATTTTCAATTTCAACAATTGATGAACCCTTAATTCCAGTGTTAATCTACTTCCTGTATACTGAAAGTTATACTTCTAGAAAACTAGAGCCTGGTTGATGGTAATTGAATATAATGAGAACTTCTTTTACATGTACCAGAATAAAGTTCTGTCTGCTCAGCTTCCATTAAAATAAATACTTCAAACTTTCAGACAATGGTTTGTTTACTGAAATTTTCAATAGCAAATGTGGTAATACATTAATTTTATGTTCAGCTGTGGTGTAGCTACATCGAGGCTTGCTTAGTAGCCTAGTCAAACACTGGTGAATAAATTTAAAAATATGAAAAAATTTGTGGGCTAAAATGAAAGTAAAACCCAGTTGAGCATATCCTTGTTTTTCCAGAAAAAGGGCATTAAGAACTTTAAAACATATCAAGAAAAGCAGCAGTAAAGTAACACAGACCTGTCACAAAGTCATCAGGGAAGTGTTTTTTTAAAAAAAAAATAAAGAATAGAACTGCCTAAAGCTGTGTTATTTCATCATTGTTACATCTCTGGCTCTGGAACTGATCTCAGACTGGATTAATATTCTAAAGAACTTTCTAGAAAATGGTATGATTTTTAACAAGATTATGCTGTCTGCCAACTGTTTTAAAAAACAATGTAAAATCCAACATTCCTGTGAATTATATTATAGTGCGTAGACGCAAACATTTTACAGTGAATAAACTGCTCTAAGCCCTACAGGAAATTTCAACATGGTTAAATGTACAAGTACATGATGTACTTGAAAAATCCAACCACTTTTAAGACCAAACAAAGTATTTGGATGTGCATGTTTTACAGTATAACCTTGTTGTTCTTTTGAATTCAGACATCCAAGATGAATGAAATGAAAGTTGTTAAAGTTAAAAAAAGTTAAAGTATGGTTTAAAGTCTGCATCAGATGACTTTACAATTTTGTACATTAACATCTTATCATTGAAATCACATACAGACAGTTGATCCCTCACAGTACCCATTTACACCTAGGTAGAGTGGAACAACTGTAGGTATATTTCTTGCACAAGGGAATAAGCAGTATATCTAGTGGGGTTTGAACCAGAGACCTCTTGATACCTTAGCACACCTCCTACCACAGGACCACTGGTCCTGTAAATTGTGCTGAATGCAAATGATTCTTAGAATTAGGAATTTTTTAGACTTAGCATTTTTCAGACTAAGCTCTTTTTACCTTGAATGAAAAGAAAGTTGCCCTCTTGTTTGTTTAGAGACAAAAGATTTTGAAATAAGTGAATAATAAAGGATGTATGGTGCTTTATAATCTTCAACAAACACCTGTCATATATATCTGTTCTAAATGAATGAGTTTTCTTAGATAAACGATGAGTTCTGAGTTCAGTTGTTCAAATATAAGTGATAAGAAGTAGTAAAATCATAGAACAAGTCTTAACAAAGGGAATCAATCAAGGAGCTTAGGAAGAAGCAACAAAATCCACAACAAAAGAAATAAAATTCACATAAACTTCTTAGCCCAGTTCAAAGTCCTGACCTTTAAGAGTATGGAAGTGTACTTCCAACAAACAAACTATTAAACCTGTAAAGAATATACAGTTAAACCAATAACTACCAGGCAGGCAAAGAAAACACTTTTAAATACATTAAGGCTGCTTATAAATACATCTATACCGAAACTAATAAGTATGTAATATCAAATTAAGGGTTCCATGGGGGCCAAGCACTATAGATACAGATTCATTAAAGCCACGATAATGAGAAATCATACCCGTAAAGCCATGATAATGATAAAGACAGGTGATCACTAGTCATTTGCCTTTTAACTTTTTTTCTCAAGCACTAGCCAGATTTATCATAAAAAATAGTAAAGGGCAGTATTATCAACTAGCCTGACAATATGAAATATTATGTCACAAGTGAGCAATTTTCACAAAACAAAATCAATTTTAACTACCCGCTAGTCCTGGGCTTTGCGGCTAGCTTGTAATAGTGAAGCCTGCCATTAACTCAGGTTCCACTGTATTACAGTAGAAAGATGAAAGCTAGTTAATTAATGAGTGGCATTCTTAGTAATAGAGCTGTACAGTAAACTGAGATGAATCAGGAAGAGTTTATACATACTGCCAGAAATTATTATACAGGTACATAATGATTGTGTTCTATTCACTACATATGTTAGGAAATTAGATATAAGTAATGGAAAATTCATTTTTATCCAGTTCAGCCTGAATTCTTTTAGCACTAGTCTGATTAATTATGTATGGAAATTTTTTTAGCACAAGCTCAATTCATTTACATAATCGATGAACCAACATCAGCCAGTACGGCCAAAATATGGCCTTGTCTTATAACTGGGTCCACATAAAATCCCCTTGTGAAGAGATTAAAAATGGGGGGGGGGGTGTCTTATATGCCAGGGTGCCTTATAACTGAATATATACGGTATATAATATACAAGGGTGGATGTTAAAACTTTTGAAAATACTAAAAAACCTTCTTTCAAACTACAGAAATAGACAGATTTTATATAAATTACATAGGGTAATATATTCTCAAAATACTGACAACAGTATTATACTGAAAACTTTAACCCATGTATAAATTTAAGGGTACATTCATTTCTCGTAGATTTTGAAAAGTAAAAATAGTGGACAAAAAGCCATGATAATGTACCAGTAATAACTGTTATACACAAGAAAAATGTTACATTATTCAGGCCTTTTTTTCCTTATATACGCCTTCCCCTCTTGAAATTTCTTTAAAATCAAGCGGTTTTCCCCAAATTTGGAGTTTACCTTGGATATTTTGTTCCCCTTTCTAAGAAATTGCGATAAAACTTCCCTAAATGTTCTATATACAAAAAGGCCCCAGGCCCCTTCCCCAAGTACTGAAAAAAAAGCTCTGTTATTAACTATCTTGTACTTATGAAGTCTTCTGTATCAATGGAAATAGTCCAAACTAAGGATTGTTATGGTGGTGATGAGCAATTCAAAGCCAATAAAATACTCATGATTCTGAGTAACAAAACATAGTTAGATTATAAATGTATGAGAAAATAAATGAAACTACAAGTGACTAGGATTACTACAGATAGTAAAACTAAACATATACAAACATTGATGCATCATTAAGGAAGGTATTTTATGACATACTCTACGAAATCATTGTCCTAGTATCTATCTACAGTGTAATACAGATCTAATACCTATGTACCAACTGTTCTATATGTACATGTAACAGTTATCATGAATTTGAGCATTTAGGCATACCAAGTCACTAAGCTTAGGAGCCCATCAGACTAGCTCAGTTAGTACACAAGTCTACTATTTGAGAGGTTACTGGTTGGATTCCTGACAGCTAGGACATACTTCATGGAGTTTGGTCATGAAATAATTCCAACGGCCATTCTCCCTCCTACAACTGATTCTAAATCATGTTGGGCTGTTGTCAGTCACAGGTGTGTGTAACTTGTTAAGTGTTGAGTAAGTGACTTGTAACTGATTAATAACTTAATTAAGAGAGTAAGCCTTTCAAGAAACAGTGAATATGTTGACAGTCTATACAATTTGTTGCTACAACATATAACAAAACTTAAAAAAATAATACCAAACACCTAAAATTATATATGAGTCTAGTAGGTTCCCAGCTTACATAACATGCACTTTCCCTTTTATCTGATTTTCTTTATTTACTTTTGATTAGTTTATCAGTTACTTAGTCATTATTTGAATCTATGTATGATATCTATACATTTTATCTTCCTATCTCCAGTATGTACATGTAGGTACTCAATGATATATTCAATCATGTGCATTTCAACTTTCAAGTATCATAGATGTACAGTGAGAGTCCATGATAATGATATTAGAAACTAGGTGCATGATAATATCACATGAAATGCTGATATGATAATTTGTAGGGTGTAACGGTTAACCGATATACCTGTTAATATTGCAATACAAATGACGGTTTTTAGCTGGTTTGTTTTTCCCCGAATTTTGTAGTTATGTGTCACATTAATTGTTTTTTTGTCAAAATTTTACATAGAAATGTTTGAATAAATTCTAAAATATGTTAAAATCTTGAATTGTTCCTTGGAGTGTTAAACATTTTGTAACATGAGAGAACCATTATCTTCCAAAGTGTGTTTCAAAATATGCATTTTTCTAACATATTGTTCATTTTACAAAAGTCATTTCAAAATTATGATAAGAGATCATTTGAAAATACACATACATGTGTAATGTTGATTCAATTAAGACAATGCCCATGCTTTTATTCATGCTTCAGGATGTCTATAGCAGTATATTGCAATACGGGTTTTGCATAATGCAATACATTGCAATATGGCTTTTATTGTATTGTTACACCCCCCTAATAATTACCTATTAAAGCCTGATACCCTGGCATGATA
The DNA here is from genome assembly GCA_025267735.1 of Mactra quadrangularis. Classification (NCBI taxonomy): domain Eukaryota; kingdom Metazoa; phylum Mollusca; class Bivalvia; order Venerida; family Mactridae; genus Mactra; species Mactra quadrangularis. The sequence continues at coordinate 13,919,836 of CM046299.1, forward strand.
ATTATGATTTTGACTGAGCTTTTGAAAGATCCTAGGCTTGTTACTTACAAGACCAATCCCTGTTTAATGGCATTAATATTGACTGAGTAATATTGGGCCTTAAATCATTTTATAATTTATCTTAACTCCAAATGCAAGACACTTACTGGGTTCATAACAACTTAATAACTCATAAAACTGCAAGACAATAATTATTTATAGGTTATCCCCCATGGTTGCCTCATACATATATCATCATACATCTTAATAATCACTCCTCACTTTTAAACAACATTTGAAAGGAGAAAGTGATAAAAATCTAAAAGGTCTTCTAATACAGTTAAACTCGGCTGTAGCATACTTGTCCGGCTCTAGAACAAACAAAACAAGCATTGACAATAGTCTATGAATCTTTTTTTTTTGATTATCGATGGTTGCCCGCAAGACTATAGTAACTCACTCTCTAATGCAATGTACTTACTACTGTTTTGCGGTCAACCCTCGTTATGTTCTCTGTATTTACTCAGCTGTGATGATTTAATTTACTTGTTTATTATAGTCTTTTTGCTAAAGGCAATGGATTAATTAGAGATCAATTATAAAACAAACTTTAAAACATTTTTCATATGTTCCATCATCAGCTGTCTGCATTTACATTAGTTAAAAAACGTATTTAACATCTCTGGTTATATAATAATTTTACCTTGATAATGGCAATGATTTGCCCCTAAAGTATAATATAAAAAATTTAGAAGTATGATTGGGACAAAAATTGAGTGTATGCTATATCCCAGTATGCTATAACCGAGCTGAGTTTACAAAAAATATTGGAATGAAAAACAAGATGAGATAAAAACTTGTATGTTATAGCCAAGTGTATGTTATAACCAAGTTTTTCTGTATCAAGTAGAATCTAGTCAACAGAATGTTACCACTCTATTCTAGATTACAAGGCATGTGCATTGCTTCACAAATACAAACATACAGATTTTCAGTCAGCAAAATAATTTATCTAAAATAAATCTTATGATTGGCCATTTTCCAAAATACGACTCCGCAATTAAATCTGTATAGGCATTAAATTCTCGAAATATTTTTAATACCATTAAATCCAGATAGGCTCATGCTGTATTAAAGAAACACAGCCACAACACAACCATGTAATCTAATTATATATTAGCATGTTACAATCTACACTAAGAATGTTGCAGTACAAATTAAACATTACTGGAAAGCTAGACATACGTCTGAGATGAGAAAGATAAATCTTTATCTAATAGCACTGGAGTTCTTAACATAACATGCATCTTAAAGTCAGTCATCTATCATGTTGTGACTAGAGATTTTTGAGCATAAGTACTAAAATCTGTCTTAAGCTTTCATAATTGTGGAAAATACATTATACCACATGAATAAACTTATTGAAATCATTAGAAAATATAAAAGAGACACTGTGATGAAGACAATAAGCTAAACTTATTTACCCAATTCATTTCATCAAATTCATTCATTTACCATCAAATTATCTCCCCTGCTTTACAGTTTAAGTTTTAATTTAGAGTTATCTCCCCTGCTTTACAGTTCATGTTTCACCATTGAGTAATCTCCCCTGCACTACAATTGTCAGTGGGTTGATAACCCCTAGTATACAATAATAACATCAACCTATTTACATCTGAGCAGGACACAACATAAGTACTTATATAAGCTAACTATCAAATCTTTTTCAACTGCTCATAGAGAACAGACAAATAAGAGGTAAATATAATTCGAATCACAAAATAATGTTACATGAACTACAACACTTACAGACTTAACTATCTAGATAACAATAAGTTTGTACTAGATCTCAGCTTAAGTTAAGTATACAGTAACAGACAGTAAACATAGCTCTAGATCAAATGGTACTACATCCTAGTAATTACCTATGACATGAATTGAATTGCTAGCCAAGTACTCAAAACTTAAACTAGGATGGCATAATACTGCCAGAATGTATAAGAAGCGACATTTTGTTATCAAAGTTCTTGTTGAACCCCTCACAAAATATAACCTGAACATAATGACTAATAGACAGCAAATATCACAGAAAACATAACATAATATAACAAGGCATATGGTGACAAATTAAGTACATTAACTTAATAAAACTACAACTACATTGTATGTAGATAACACCAAATTGACATTTAATATGAGATGACTTGCCAGTGGGAAAAGCCACTATTGTAACCAACTTGCCTAGTCAATTTTCAAATTTGCAGAAACTAGGAAGAGTAGTGCAGACTAATCATCAGGAATTACAAATTATATGTAACTAAATAACTAATTACTCTTGACATTACTTAAAATACTAAAGGTGTCAACATTAACAATGACTATGCAATGTTAAATATGTGTATTAGTTCAACAAAGCCATTCTAATCACATATCGATCATTCAGAATACATGCGGTCAAATACATGAAGAAGTTGATGAAAAATCAAATTAGTAATCTGGGTGCATCTTACAAATAAATTGACCAAGTCAATTATCAGCAAATGAAGTGGTGATGGTCTTCTTATGCTGAGTCATGAAAGGCAGTTTAAATAGAAATGCCCATAGAGTTTGTCTTGACAAACCCCTGTATGACATGTCAACACACTGGCACCCTACATTCCTTTAGTATGACTGATCACAGTGACAGTCATATCTATCAATTTTGAGATTAAAGTCATGGTGTCAATGAAGTTGGTACAACTTAGACTGCAGAGGAATCATAATGTAACTGTTGTGTAAATCATTGATTGCATTTTTCGAAATGTTTAAGATCGTAAATGAAAAAAAAACACCTTTAAATATTGCTAATATTTAAGCCTTTGCTTCAGGGAATCTGCTGTGATTGAGGTAGATAGAATTGTTTTTCAAATATAAACTTGAAAAGGCAAGAAAAAAGGAATAGTATTTGACATGTAAGCAGTATTAGCATTAAACTTAATCAAACAAACCTCAAATTACTATATGTTCTTTTTTAATGGGCCAAATCATCAAACAGCATGCATGATATAATAAATCAAGATATTTTCACTTGTCCATACCAATTTCTACAGTGACTGCATCAGGTTTAAGGGGAAGACCAAGTTGAAATGTAACAGGATTTTTTTACCTGGATGACAGCAATTGTTGAACATCATTGTCTCATGCTAAATCATTGCCATTCCATTGTCGGTTGCCACATCAAATGCCAATGACACTAACTCCATATGCAATCACAATCATGCTGTTATTCGTAATCAATTTCATGCGAAGCTAAAATCTTCAATTATCTTGAACAATCTGAATCTTCAATGGTTAGTCACTAAAAACTCGCCGACAATATCATTAAAAACAACGTAGCGTTTAGACAATACGAATATCATGTACAATACAAACATTTAATTCAAAATCAAACAAAAACATGCTTTAAGAAGCAACAATGGTCGAAAGTATAACTATCCCGAGTGTTATGACATTCATGACAGCCAAATGTCAGAATGAAATACGAAACAGTGTCCCGCAAGTTCCAGACAAGTTTTTTAACAATTTTACTGAATGATCGTGCACAAACTTAATTTATTTTCTTACCTTAAAAGTAGATTAATTGATCAAAATAAGTGGAGGGTCTAGGATTTGTGTACTTGCAGTACTTTTTCTACTTTCTTTACGAGAGTCGGCAAAATAGGAGGTGCCCGGCGAAATATGGCTGCTTATTTCCACTTCCTCTTTTTCGACCAATCAGGACATACCTTACATCGATGTGTACTCTAGCCAATGGAAAGTCTCGTTACTGAATTTGCTGGTACCCAATGTTTGGTTCCTGTGCCGAACAGAATACAGAACGGTGAGTCGCATCTGAATCGGAATAATTCCAAGGAAACATGTCGCTCTGCACGATAAGACAATTCGTTTTGAGGAAGGTTTGTTTTTCTTTCATTCCCGATTTTACTTTCTGTTATGACATTCCATAGTTTTGCTGTAAGGGGGGTTGTTACTTCGCGATGATGTAACATTTTCTATCACAAGCATGTGTATTTTAACTTGGGATACGTGTGTGTGTGTGTGTGATCAATGGACCATGTCCTGACGGCTGCTATCCTAGTACTAGTGACCCCGTTAGTGTTGTGATTTAGGTCCATGTGTATCGTGTCACTGGGTTGTGGTATACATATTTACTCATGAAATTACTGTTATGACCTCGATTCTGAATGTACTGACACAGCATTACATATTAGATGGATTGTTAAGTAAACAGACCCTGAGTCTGATTGACAAATAAACCGGACACTAGTTTGATAACTCATATTTTAAGAAAATATATATAAATATGAGCTTTTTAACATGTGTATACTTACAATGTAGGTGGACCTAGAGGGGGGGGGGTCAGAAATTTCCAAAATGGACCCCACTAAAAAAATCCTTGATCCGCCCCAGTAAAAATAAAAAAGAACATTAATTGCTGTCATTGATCAAAAGCTGTAGCTATTCATAGCAATGTTTGTAATGTTGTTCCTATTATACTGATGTCACACCTTAAGAATATTTCTTTAGTCGGCATACTTAATCTTTAGCCGGCAGCTCGACCTTGTGCGACTTTACTAATATGTATGTTGTATGAGTTGATTTTATGTTGGTGAGTCTTGAGTTACCAAGAGTCAAAGTCAAAGATTATTTCTTTTAAATAAAAAGAGAAAATAATCCCATTGTATAACATCACTAACTTTCTAACCCAAACAAATTCAGTGCTCTAGCAAGTTTTTTATTATTATAATGTATGATTTAAGAAGTCACAATGCCAAATGTTCGGACCAAATTGAGTACAGTTGAGGTCAAATTGGTGTGTCAAACTCTAAAATCTGCATATAAAATCTTTCAATCTAGTCTATTAATGGAGGAATTCCTAAACTTAAGGAGGAATCCCTGAAAAACTGACTAGGGTTCCCTCTGGACCCAGGGTTGGCAAAAAGGCGGTCAAGATGAGTATTGACCGGGCTGGTGGTCAATACTGGTTTTAACCGGACAATACTGGTCAATACTGGCCAATACTGGTCAATTGGTTTTTACAACATATAATATGATTTTATGACAAATATTATTAAATGTTGTTCTTAAACTCTTATAACATTGGAAGCCTTAAACAAATGAATAAACATAATTAAAGATAATAAAGCTATAATCATATTTCTTTTTTGTTGTTCATGGATTTTTCATATATATATATTTTACTCAATGGTCAATACTGACCAATACTGATTGAAAGGTATTTTGATTTTGAAATATATTATCTGGCCATATCATGACATATCTAATAGGTTACAAACTTGTTGATAAAATTAATAAGACATATTATGTGACTTTCTCACTAACTTCAGCCCCCAATTTAGTGTCCCCTCAGTAGTGATAGTAAGCCACCTGATGAGTTCACCTTTTGGCAGGGACGAAACAGTTTCAGTATTGTATCAATTATATTTGATAATGCAGTAATAAAATAATGATTATAATACATTAAAAAGTAACTGGCTGAATAATTATGACAAATAAGGCTTCTTTGCTTGAAAATCATGTTAAGAATTATCAATGATGCAAATAATTCTGTTCAATTTTCATTAGACCACCTTAATTTTGACCAGTGATGACCATTTAAAACTTTGATGGTGTCAATAATGTCTTCCAGTTTTACTAAATAAGATAGAATTACACTAAATTACAACACTAGAAAAATAAAAAATAACTAGATGGGAGCCCGTGCAAGCACGGGCTTTAGGTAATGACAATAAAGGGAAATAACCGCTGCAGGGAGTTTGGTCTAGTTTTAGTTTTATCTAGAACTATTTTTAGACACAAAAAACCCCACTATTTTTGTTGATTTTTGGCAGTTTTTGCAAATATCAAGAGGCTTTGTCAAAAAAGAATTGTCAACTTGATATGCCGGTTTATAGGGGCTCCAGCGACAAACAAAAGATTTATTCAAAGCTGCGCAGTTTCTTCCTCAAAACAGGAAACTCGCAAATTTAATAGTATAGATGTAAGAACAACAAAAAAGAAATGACATAAAGAAATCATTTTTAATCTAAAATTAAAAGTTTATTAACTTAATAATTTTTATTTGTTCACCAATCGACCAGTATTGACCAGTAATGACCACTTTTGGAGTATTGTCCGGGGCGGTTTTTACCGTTAAAACTGGGGACATTTTTACCGGCCAACCCTGTCTGGACCCCTAGTAAATACAGTCAGACAAAAGTGTCGAACCCTGATTTCAAACCATCATCAAACTTCGTATGTTTAAATATCAAATACTATATTTATGTTAGTGTTGTCTTTCTTTTGTAAAATGTTGTGAATACTTGTAGGCTTTTTCGTCTGTAATTTATGCTGAATAAACATCAAAGCTAGAATATTTAACAAATATAATCAAATACAAAAATTAGCATTGAAGCAAACCTGCTGAACCAGATTTTTAAAGTGGCTAAGTTTTTGATGAAATAAATTCAAATTTTATCAACCCTACTGGGAATATAACTATGAATGCAGAATGACCTTCGGCTTATTTAAATTTTTTATCCTCAATGGTCACTCTTGAGTGGATCTATCCATGGGGGGTTGAATTTATCAATCAAAGGTTATATGCTATTGAAGTCTCCCTTCAGAATTTATCTTCTTGTACCTTTACAGTTAGTAATATCAAAGTGATGGGCAGCAAAATTTAGTTTATCCTTCAGTTAATGTAATTGGAAATTCTAATTTTAGATAGAGAGGGCCAACAATTATTGTACGGTTTGAAGGACAGCTGAAGCATTACCTTTATGCATATTTAACCAATGCTCAGTTTTATTATAGCCAGGGCATTCATGGTCAAAAAAGTTTCTCTCAAAGGCAATACCATGACAGTCAACTCTACTGGGCTTGACATTAATTTTTAATGTAGGTTGTTTCTGAAGTTGGACAGCCAGCTATATATTTCATTTGCCTGAACCAAGTGTAGCAGTAATAAATTTCTCGAACCCAAAATAGGTTTTCAGGGGCAAACATACTGCCTTATGTCAAACCCTGCTGTATTTGAATAAATGAGAAAATATTTAATAGCCTATAATTTCATTAAAAATTTAAAATAATAGTTCAGTTAACTCTTGTCAATGAGAAATACATTTCAAATATAATGATAGTGGTCTAAAATCATATTTTTATTTTAACTCTGCCTACTCAAATTTATAACTGAAAGTAGAATTTGTAAGTCAATATTTAAAACAATAGTCCTGATCACTTAAACTGTTCAAGATGAAGTGTTGTGATACATTTAATAGAAACTTTCTCAAAAAAATTAATTAAGTTCGCCAAAAAAACTTATTTTGGAGCTTATATATTTAAGTTTCAAGAAAAAAATTAGTATAATGCACGCTTAAAAATGCACCCTCCTTTTATAACAAATAGACATTTTGTCAAACTTAAATGCCAAATGGTTTTACAAGTTTTTTGTGTTTCTAATGCATTAACTATTTTAATGATTTTACTATTTTAAAACAGTTTTCAAATCTGAAGTAAATGAATATATTATTATATAGTAGCTTTAAAACTTTATTATAAATATTTTATCTAATGGCAGATATCAGTCTTTTTCTGACATGAGCATTCATGCTTGTTACTCTATATTCTGACATGAGCATTCATGCTTGTTTCTCTATATTCTGACATGAGCATTCATGCTTGTTACTCTATATTCTGACATGAGCATTCATGCTTGTTACTCTATATTCTGACCTGAGCATTCATGCTTGTTACTCTATATTCTGACATAAGCATTAATGCTTGTTATTCTGACATGAGCATTTATGCTTGTTACTCTATATATTGACATGAGCATTCATGCTTGTTACTCTATATTCTGACATGAGCATTCATGCTTGTTACTCTATATTCTGACATGAGCATACATGCTTGTTACTCTATATTCTGACATGAGCAATCATGCTTGTTACTCTATATTCTGACATGAGCAATCATGCTTGTTTCTCTATATTCTGACCTGAGCATACATGCTTGTTATTCGCCATCTTTATTCAATAAATACACTTCATAGTTTGTACACATATTCATCCTCATGAAACTTGAATAGTAATATCTATCAGGTCAATCACATCTTAATTCGGTCAACTCTAAGGTCATTAGCTTGTCCATAGCTGTACTATTTTAAAGCAATCTTTGTGGTGGTTTGTGTGTATGTAAACATTGAAGTGACCTACTGTACAGGTCGTATTCTAGGTCATGCATGTTTTTGTACTTTAAACAATGGACTTGCCTACTAAATAGGCGATAAGCTGATGCATGAATAGCATTTGTCTGATTTAAGAACATACCACTTTGATTTTAACATTTATTTAAAATAGTGTATATGCACATTGTAAATTTTATATAAGGATATGATTGTAAAATAAGTGTAAACTAACTAAACTATAAATTTGTATAAATAATTAACCCCTAAATATTGGTGTATAATGAAACTGGCTATGTTTATATAAGCAATGTTTACGAGGACGACCTGTACTCATGTAATATTTCTTTGTTTAGTATTGTTAGTATGTCTTTATAATATAAATCTAATGAGATATATAACAAACACAATTGTACTGTAAGACTACTACATGTAGTTTCATACTGTTGCTAAGATAAACTTTTACAAGAACTATAATTTCTAAACATGCACACAAATGTATGAATAAACATAGTAAAGTTTATGCCAATTATGTTACATCTCCCTTGTTATAAATATAAAACAAGTTTTAATCACTGAACATGGAAAATAAAATTTGATTTTTGGAATGAATTACCCCAGCAATATGACTGCAAAAATGTTAAAAAGTTGCTTAAGACATTGTGCATTACATTTTAAGACCAATTTATTTGAAATTTGTCAGCCAACATGTTGATATTTTTGTTTACTTATCATTAATGTAAACAGAGAGTATTTACTTTTCCTGTAGTGTTTGTTTTAAAGAGATATACAGGCAAATGACTGTGCCAAAATATAGAACCAAGTTTAGTCTTTAAGACTGTATTAAGAATGTAAGAAACCACTTACTAATAACATTTGTCACTTATAACATTCAACTGAATGAATTAAAAATGTAAGAAATCGCTTATTAATAACATTTGTCACTTATAACATTCAACTGAACAAATTAAAACATGTGGCATACACATTGTTGAAAACAAAAGTAGGATACTGAGGGAATCACCAAGCTGTTTATAGATTTGTTATATGTTGTACTTGCTGAAATTAAACATTTTCATTGGTTGCTTCTTGTCTTTTCAACATTCTTAGGTGCACAGATATGTTTTTAATAGAATTATACTAATTTTGCACTATAACAAGCTCTAGTATCTTCTCATCAGTAAATACATATTTAACCCTAATCTATTTTTGACTAACCTGACCCACATGGGTCTAGTTAGGAAACGCCCTGAATATTACAAGAAAATAAAGAAATATTTTGCCAAGTAATATAACAGTGTGTCTGTTGCATTCACAGTTATAAAAAATATAATTCAAAATCAGGAAATATGAAGTTGAACTTTTGCCTGTATATCCCTTTAATAAAATACTTGCTTTCTTCCTCCAGATGTGTGTACTCTATAATATCCAATCAGTATTAATGCAAATAATTATACTATAAGTCATGCTGAGACAATTGTATGTTAATAATTTAGGCAGCTACCCCCTGAGGTTCTATGACCACAGACTGATAACTGAGAAATAAATTGCTTTTGCTATGTTACTAGATATAAGCATTGATACTGTTTATGAATGAAACTGCGATCACCAAATCTTTAAAAAGATTCACCCATATTAAAATATTTCTTGACTACAAGCTGTATCTTGGAAACATATTCTAACTCATGTTATATTATTCTCTTTTTACTATAGTATGTTATATTCATTATATAGCTATTCTAGATCCGGCAGTCTGAGGCTAGGCTATTGAAAATTATTGTTTGATTCTCATCTGGCTTTTAATCATTGGAGATGGGCCTTTTAAATATATTTGTTGAACTCAAAATAAGGACAATATATTGCCAAACTGCATCGTAGATGTCGTATCATATCAGACCCCCCCTAAACAAATAAAAATTGCGATACAAACAATCAGTTTGTAGAAATCAAAACGCTAGTGGGGTTTGAACCTGGTACCTCTCAATCTGAAGTGTGCATCCTACCACTGGACAACTTCTCCTACTAAGAGTTGGGGTAGGGATGAAACCTTGAGTAGTCAGGTTGGGAAGAAAATCTGAGAGTTACGGTGGGGATAAGTATCATAGAATTAACTTTGTATGGTCTTACTGGGTATAAGATAGTATATGGTTTACCCATGATAATTTTATGAACAAAATTATACTGGAAGTTCATGTGTTTGGCATTTTAGTGTTTCCTTACAGACCTAACTTTCAGGAAATCTGGTTTATATATCCATGATTGTTACCTCATTCACACCCTGCTTTGGCTCTGGCAACATTCAACTTTCTTCTAAAGATAAAATTTCTTGCCAAAGATTTTTTTTAGATTTTTTGCAACTGCCCCTGCTTTCCATATTGTGAAAATAAACACCCGAATTTCCAAAATTATGAAAAAAAAATTAGTGAGACAATTATCCAAAATTAAAAAAATCTCAATCCTTCTTTAGCCATATTTTGCGCTACATTTGCAGAATTGCAAATGAATGGTCCATCAATATACCATAAAATATTTTAACGAAGTACATGTACATGTATAATGTTTTTAAAGTACATGTGTCATGAATAATGAATGATACGAGTTTGTAATATAATTAAATTTATTGTTTAAATATCTTGCAAGCCATTCGGCCCATGAGGACAACATATTTACATAAGCATACATAAAACAATACATGACAATACATATAATTACATTGATACATGGCGTAGAAGTTGTATGACATGTTGATATAATGTACTTGTATCAACTTAACATTTCTTATAATGTGGTTTTCAAGAATGTAGTATACAATGATGGGTCTACTGTCCAGGGTGGGGGAGGTGTACTGAAATTTTTGTTGTCGAGCTCCTCCATTGAAAAAATAGGTTAGACCAGTTGAATTTCTTTGAAAATCTGGTACTGCCCCTTTAAAGTAAATGTATTCTTCATACTTCACAGACTTTCTGTAAGTCTTGATCTAATGACCTTATCATATGAGCAAGCTTTTCATTTACTTTTTATGAGTTTGCTACTATTTCCACTCTATGTTGGAGATATTATTTCCTAGTAAATTTGCTGTAGTCCAGTTTTATGAAAATCAGTCATGCATAAAATTACAAAAACATGTACATGAAGATCCTAGATAAAAAAAATTTTGAAGTGTTTTGTACTAAACCTTTTTTTGATGCAACAAGGTGATTTCCCTACTCTAGTAGGTGTAAATGAAACTCTATCTGTAGTGCTTACTTCTAACCTTAATTTATTGGGTTTTAGGTGCATTTCACAGGCAAGACTTTCCTGGAGATTGGTTATGAACTATTTTCTACAACCTTCCTCCTGCCTACCTCTATATCAAGTAGGGCAGTTGTCAGTCACTGTTGAAGGTATGTGTTTAGTACTAGGATAAAGGCTTGGGTCCAGGTTTTGCCAGAGACAGTAAATAGGACTACTGACTACAGACTGAAACATTGTAGAAAGGCAGTGTAAAGCACCATGCACAATTTTAGGAATTCTAAATCTGCCCTGGGTGAGATTACTTCTGTTTGAAGCCGCTCTGCTAGCTCGGTCAGTACCGCACAAGTCTACTGATCCAGGAGTGTAAGGTTTAATTCCAGGGTTGGGCATACTTTGTGGAGTTTGGTTATGAAATAATTTTTACGGACATTCTACCTCCTACCACTGATTCTAGATAATGAAGAGCAATTGTCAGTCACTGAGAGAAGTTTGCACTTAGTAAATTGGTAAATTAAAGTACTTCCCGGGAATGGTTTGTAGGTTAACTGACCACACTTTAATAACCTATACACTGTGTTGCTACAGCCTTAATTAAAAAAATCATGTTTTTTTAGTTCAAGAAGTCTCATTTTCATCACAGATTTTGTATGTCTAGTAATAGTGATAACTAAAATTCATAAGACTAACCTATTAAGATGTACATAATAAACTAGGTTTTCAACGACTCTAACTAAACCTATACAAAATAAAAAATTTATCATTCATATTTCAACTATTGACTGAAACATGCGATCATATTACATATCAAATATCTTATGTTCAAAAGATATTACATGCATACCTGGCAATGTATTGTTTGTCTATTATCTAGTATTCAAATTGGTGAATGATTAGAGTTGACAGGTCAGTGTTAGACTAGTCTACATTCTTCTGTATGTACATGTAGTTAGACTAGTTTTGAGAAACCCATTGTATTGTATTACATAAATATTTTGTGAATTGGTGTGTCTTTTTTGATATCAATAAAATATTATTGATTATATTCTCAGTAACATCAAGGAAGTGATATTTTGCACAATTATGCACAAATCTTAAATGAGAATAATTTGATGCATAAATTTCAAAAGTGGGTCTCCAGGCCTTTTTTTTCTTATATAACAGGGGCCGTTTACAGGCGCCTTCCCCTCGAGAAATTTCTTTTTAAATCATGCACTTTTCCCCAAATTCGGAGTTTAACTTGGATTTTTTGTTCCCCTTTATATGAAATTGCGATAAAATTTCCCCAAATGTTCTATATAAGAAAAGGCCCCTTCCCCAAACATTGAAAAAAAGCCCTGGTCTCTATAGAAATCTATTTGTTGAGCCCAAACTTTTGAGGGCTCTCAGTCTGTATGTGTAAAAATAGAGACTGGTATGCTTGTGTCATTCTTTACTTGGTTTATCATGGATGTATGATATTCATTGTTGAAACAGATTTTGCTTAAGGAAATTTGTAGTGCCTCTGGTAGGATTCAAACCCTGTACCTCTTTATTCTTCAGTGCACCATACCACTGGGCTACTGCTCTTTCTTGAATTATTGTAAATCCAAAACTTTGAATCTCAATATCACTCAACTTTTTGGAACAACAAATTTCTCAATTCTAAATATTTTTACTATCAAAGTTTGTTTGAGACAAAGGTCAGTTCATTTGTTTTTAGTACACAAAATCTCATGTTTTGCCGAAAGTTCATTGAACTGTCATTGAGATTATCTGGTCAGTGATAAGTGCAATGGAATCACTTACTGTTGCCTGAAACTGGGTCACTTTTAGGTTTATAGGCTGGTGATTCTTCAATTCTGTTGTTTCACCAGCTCAGTACCTGCAGTTCCAGTACTTTGATTTCATATGGAATCTGTTTTTTCACTTAACCAGAATATGTATGATGTTTTTGTCCATTCATGAATGTATGTTCATTTGATGTCTGATTGATGTGTACAATCAATTTTCATGTGATTAGTAAAAGGGCCATAGAAATCTAATTGTTAGGTTGTCTACCAAACATCTTTATTTTAGCTGGTCCTGCTATCTTCTTGGGTTTTTGTCAGTCAACCTACACAATTTCTGTAAAGACTAAATCTCTGGATTTAGCTGTCTACCAGTTACAAGGCACATACTTACAACATTAACTGACAACTGCCCCATGTGATTTGGAGTAAGTGGTAGGAGGGAGAATGGTCATTTACTGATCAGGCTCCACGAAAGTAGGCTCCACCCATGGAATTGAACCCATGATCCCTGGATTGGGATGGGACTTATGTGCTACCTACTGATCTTTTCTGGGGACTGGCTTTATATTACAGTACAGACCTCTAATTAGTGTTCGCATTTACGCCATAAACATATGCATTTACTCATTTATTTTGGTGGGCACTGCATTGTCAAAAAGACACAAATATTCATATATCTAACATATTTCATTGTAGCAAGTATGAAGTATATTGTATCGCTGCTATAAACTGTGTTTTTCATGATGTATAAAATTTCACATTGACCTAGCCTGTCTGGATATCACTCTGACCTGTAAACTTGATTTGGAGTTGTTTATCATAAAACATGAAAATATTAATACATGTGATTCAAGGAAAGAGATTTTTTGTGTAACATAAACCTCTTTGTGGTTGTTAATGTCTTAACTATCTTTTGTCAATGTGTTGGAATTTTTGTCTTTACCCAGCTGTTGGCAATGTTGCATTTCGTTTGCAGATTTTGTTGAGTAAATAGTATTTTATGTATGAAGAAAATGCAGCTTGTAGTCTCTGAGTATTGTTTACCCTTAGTATTGAATATGTAGGTTAATAAAATCCCTATGCATCTTTTTATGTGGTGTGCACATTATGTTCTCAAGAAAAGTCTTTTCTTACATTAACTGGGTACTTGTTAAACTGCAATTACCAGAGAGTCTTGAATCCCCTTGAATTTTAATATTAATACTCTTTTGTGTTATTTCAAAGAGACTCAAAGGAAAGATTTGGCTTCGTTTACTTTGTTCTATCCCATAAATAAAGTCTTTATAATTGCAAATAAGATTACTACCCCAACCACACGCACACATATCTCTTTGCTCTTGAAAATTAATCCATCGCCCCTAATCCCTACTAGAGAACAACCTTGATCAGCCTCTTCTTATATATTTACCAACTTTTGTTTCAAAACAAAGAAGACTGCAGTTAGGGCAGTGAGAATTTGAGACAGAATTATTGCTTTATATCAATGATACTGTTCATTTAGTAGGTTATACAAATGTGATGAAGTTTTTTTACTCTTTTAGAACTAATTATTTACAAATATCTAATGTTTCAAGGATGATAGTCGCCAATATCAATGACTGGTTGCAACTTTGGCAGTCATCAGCTGTTTCTCTCATAGCAAGTGTTGCTGAAAACCAGGTGCCAGGTAGCTGAAGTTGCAATTAATCTTTGATAATGGAGACAGTCGGTGGTTGATAGTTGTATAAAGGACCTTTTTCACACTCAAATCACTTGCTTTTTTCAAGTAGAATAGTTTTCCTGAGTGTTATCTACAAGTATAAAACTGGCGTTGAAGACGTGATGCACTGCAAATAGTATACACTTTTCTGCTTTGCCTCGTTTGGGTATCATTGAAATCTGACAAGAATAAAAAGACTTACTGTTCTTTAAACCTGTGAGTCAAGGCTGACTTTTTACGGTTTTCTTCTTCAAACCGTAACATTTGTGATGTCATGGTCACATAGTATTGCCACCATGTATATAATTATAACATGTACATTGTTATTTCAGAAAAGCTGCAACGATGGCGTAGTTGTTAGCATGTCTGACTTCGAATCCGGAGATCGCAGGTTTAAGCCCAGTCAGGGTAGGTCATACCCTATACATGAGTTGTTGTCCTCGTGGTAGGGTAAGTTAGTACTGGTGATAGAAAAGTGTCCAGGAAACCTATAGTAGGAAGAGCAAGCTGTTGTATATATTTACCTTAATATGTGTTGAAAGATGTTAAAAAAACAAATAATTTTTTATTTCAGAATGTATTATCATCCTTACGTAATATTGTAAATGTACGTAGTGTATGGAATGGACGTGAATCTCTAGGGGAAGATGATCCAGATATTCTCAATATTATCAAGAAAGAAAAACAAAGACAAATTTATGGATTAGAACTTATAGCTTCAGAGGTTTGTACTTTATAATGTTTAACCATAAAGTTGTTATACAGTAAAGTTTCACTATTAGGAGTTTGAAAATGCATTGTCTTGTGTGTTCATCATAGAGAGCGTTTTGTTCTCAAATGAAGAATTTAGGAATTTTTTCAAGAAAACCAAGGTGGTCTTTTTCCAATCTTTACTGTAACAATCTGTAATACTATAAGATGATGGCCCAGATGAAGATTGTGATATTTCATCTAATTTAGTATAACTGACAGAAACCCAATTGGTCAAAATGTTTGCTAGATTGATACAAGTGTTGCAAAGTCAATATACAGGTATTATTCATTGATAACTGTGATACAAAGTTACTCTTCATTAGTTTATATTGATTTTAAATGATGGCTAAACAAAATCTTGATTGTGGTATCTGAAATCTGGGTATGAATATATTTTTGGCATATCCAGAAGATATTGGTTTCATTCAAAGAGTAAAGCATTAGCTGTGCATGCATGTTTAAATCTGGGAGGTAAAAGAAGTTAAAAATGGAGAACCTTGTCCCTAATTGATCTTAGGTAAACAATCAATCATATATTAAGTGATATTTCTATATTATCTTACAGAACTTTGCTAGTAGAGCTGTACAGGAAGCTCTAGGATCATGTTTGACCAACAAATATTCTGAGGGATACCCTGGTGCTAGGTAATGTAAGCTTTTACTTTCTTTTGTTGCCCCTTAAAATTTTTCATTAAAGAACAGCTTCAGTAAGAAAACACAGAGAACTACTAGACAGCCTTAAACTGAGGAGGAGTTTTTTTAAATCTTTTGTTTTGAAAGAGATGCCACAAACAAATAATAAAAACAAGAATCTTAAGGGTTTAGACTTGGAATAGACAGTGGCAAAATAATTGCCCGGAAATGTTTTAAGGACTGGTCCAGTGATTAAAGATTCTAAGAGAAGAATCTAAGAAAATGTTCCTTTTCAAGTAAAACTTGTTGAAAACATGAAATTTAGGAATTGAGGATTTTGAATAATTCTGAATTTTCATATACAGTCTTCAAATTTAGCCATTGAACTGACTCTGCCAAAATCGCCATCTTTCCAGTGACTTAGATTGTAAGTAACCTGCAGTCCACCAACTTTTTACAACCACCATTTTTTCATATTCCATTAAAAATTGTTATTTGTTGTTCAGTGATTTTTTTTACAAACTCATCAGTATGGGTCCTAGGACTTGCTGGACTATAAATCTATGAGTCCCAAAACTTAGCCGACTAATCCAAGTTACAAGGCTTAATATTGCTTTAGTGATATGAAAGGTATATTAACAATGGAACGAAGAAAAAATGAATTTGATTTCTACATTAATTACAATGCTTCTGATACTGAAATTATTCAAAACTGTCAAATAAATTTAATAAGTTTATTTCCATTAATTTAGTTTGAGATTAATCAAAACTTCATTTTCCTTAATATTTTTATGCTTATCTATAGTAAAGCACATTATTTCTATCTGTAGAAGATTTGCAGACCTAGAATATGATTGACATAACTTGAACACAATTTGGTATTTACACGCATTACCAAATTCCTGTCAGACAGGACTCCATACTCATAAAAAGTATGCATCCAAAAGATGCACATTATTTGAAACTTTGCATCCACAGCAAATTCAATGAGTCCTGGACTCAGGATGCAGAGGTAAAAAATCACTGGTTGTTATATCTTTTATTTAAATTTAAGATATATTATGCTTAATCATCAAATGTTCTACATATGTTAACATATTGCTAAGAATTTTTCGTCTAATTCTCAAAATTCTTCATCATTAGTGGCACACCTATTTTCGGACAGTGCAGGACCACTGGTAAAATTTCTACACGTAAAAGATGCTAACCAATGAAAACACATAAAAAAAATCTAACAATCTGAACAGGCGTAACAAAATGACACTGTATTATGTTTTTTACGGGTCAATAATTAATTATTTTTGTTTTAAAATTGGCTAATTAACTTTTATTTGCCTTAGTTAAAAAACTTTCATTCTGCTGGACTAAATCAGAATGTCCAGTGCTGAAAAAAGTTGTTGTGAGGACTGCATACATGTGAAAAAGTAGTATATACAAAATGTATGGTCAATGATAAATTTTTTGTATTATGTATAAATATTTTTTCCAGATATTATGGAGGTAACCAGTTTATTGATGAGGTAGAAAGATTGTGTCAGTCTCGTAGTTTACAGACATATAGATTAAACCCTGATAATTGGGGGGTTAATGTACAACCATACAGTGGTTCACCAGCTAATTTTGAAGTATTTACTGGATTACTGAAGCCACATGATAGAATTATGGGATTGGATTTACCTGATGGCGGACAGTAAGTTATTGTTTTTAACTCAATAAAAACCCATGGCCCAAGCTTGGATTTATTCATTCTGATTAAAACTTGATCTAAAATTACCCACTTGTGCTCTCACTTTTTTTTGGAATCTGGCCACCGGGTACTCCATATTATAGGTCATGTTCAGCCGAACTACGCTTTTTTGATATTCATGATGAAATCATTGTGCTTAGTGGCTTGTTTACATTGTCTATGCAATGCAGTTAGCGAAGAACTGTCCAGTCACATCCTGTCCAATTTAAAGAAGTGGATAATCCCATTCAAGTGATTACAAATTACCATGTTTGCAGTCTCAAAGCTCTTTAAGCATTCATCCTGTTGTTAGTTCAGAGTAAATTTATAATTGATATAATATCTATACACTGTGTTTCAGTTTAACTCATGGTTTTATGACAGACACTAAGAGAATCTCGGCTACATCAATCTACTTTGAATCAATGCCATACAGACTGAATGTAAGTATTCACTTTAGTATCAATATGATTAAAATCCGTTCTAAAATTTCGGCTCGTCTACTTGCTAATTTAGAACTGGCAGTTTTCTTACTAGGGTCACGTTCAGGTGACCTTTTCTCGTTATAATAATCTTGTTACTCGTTACGTTTAGTAACTTGTTTACATCGTCAACGTCACGCAATTTGAAATTGGCCGTCCAATCGCAGACTGTGAATAATACCACTGTCAAATTAGCTTGCAAACCTTGGTCTAAAAATAGAAATTACGAAATCAAAATGTTATTTAAAGTGTTCCGTCTTGACGAAAGCTACGCATTGATTGGTCAAAACAAAGGTCATCTCGACATGACCCTCCATGTGAACCTTAGAGATCCTGTACGACAACACTCTACAGGATATCTGTTTACGGAGTTTGCTTTAGTATCAATACTTTATTTTTTAAGTTATTAAACAGTAGATGAAGTTACCTCCCTTTACAAAATTATTTTCCATTTTTGTTTTTTCAATCCACATGGAGCACTCATTCAGTTTTAACATAATAGTATGTTTTTGTTTAAATTATTCACATGTGTATACATATGATTTATATTTTCAGCCTAAGACAGGTTATATTGATATGGACAAACTGAGAGAAACAGCTAAATTATTCCGTCCTAAGTTGATCATTGCTGGTACTACAGCATATTCTCGTCTTCTTGATTATAAAGCATTTAGAGAGGTATGTACGTCTCACATGTAGAGTATAAGCAATGTTATTTCATGTGTTCATCAGTTCTCTTTGTTTTACACAGACTTTGTGAATTCTATGTTTTCAATATTTGTTTGTGGCATCACTTTAACATCAAAGATTTTTAAAAAGTCTAAAAGAATCGCAGTCTTTCCTTTTTGACTGTATGCAAATCTGTGTGATTAGACTGTTCTTGTTGTGTTCACTTAAAGGGATATACAGTCAAATGACTGTGCCAAAAGTATAGAACCAAGTTTAGTTTTTAAAACAGTATTAAGAATGTAAAAATCACTTACTAATAGCATTTGTCACTTATAACATTTAACTGAACGAATGAAAACATGTGGCATACACATCGTTGAAAACAAAAGTAGGTTACTGAGTGAATCAATAAGCTATTTATAGATTTGTTATATGCCGTACTTGCTGAAATTAAACATTTTTATTGGTCGCTTTTTGTCTTTTCAACATTGTTAGGCGGTTAGGATATCTTTTTAATAGAAGTATACTAATGTTTCACAAAAACAAGCTGATTCGCTAGTATCTTCTCATCAGTAAATGCATATTTTAATACGAATCTATTTTTAGCTAACCTGACCCACATGGGTCTAGTTAGGAAACACCCCAAGTATAAATAGAAAATATAGAAATATTTTGCCAAGTAATATATCAGTTTGTCTGTTTCAATCACAATTATAAAAATATAATGTAGAACCAGGAAAATTGGAACTGAAAATTGTGCCCACTAATCCCTTCAAACATTTTTTTATTGTTACTAAATACTATATAAATACTTTATAAGTGATGTTATGCCAATATTCTGACATTTTATGTATGTTATTTTTAAATCTGGATAATGTCAAGTAATATTCTCTTTTTTGATTCAGTTTCAGCCATAACGACACATTGTATAGGTCATATTACGGTGGTCTGTCAACCTACTCTGTCTCACCACTCCTGGAATAGCTTAATCTCTGGATTTAGCTATTAATAAGTTACTATGCACATACTTCCATCAGTGACTGACAAGTGCTCTACTTTATTAAGAATTTGTGGTTGGAGGGAGAATGACTGTAGTTATTATTTCATTACCAAACTCCATGAAAGTATGCCTTGTTTGGGAATTGAACACACAGCCCCTCGATCAGCAAACTTGCATGCTACTGACTGAGTTAGCCAGACAGGCTCATACTCTCGACTTAACGTGAAAACATACCATATAATATGGTTGATACATTTCAGATCTGTGATGAAGTAAATGCTATAATGATGGCAGATATGTCACATATCTCTGGTCTTGTAGCAGCTGACGTTATACCTTCACCGTTTGAATATTCTGATGTTGTTACATCTACTACACATAAAACTCTTCGTGGACCAAGGTTTGTGATTTATTGATTGGAAATAATAATAAGTTGAGAATCAGATTTAAGTTTCATAGTAATGATCAAGTTACTGACCTCATTTCTTACGGAATTCTGTATTTTCAAGGTCGGGGGAGGTGGGGGGGGGGTAGAGGGTTGAAATTGATGATTATAAAAAGAAGGGAAGTAACTCTTAACATGACAGTCCAAGAGCAGTGTTTTCAAATTAAACAGTTAGTGACTTGAATAGGCTATATCCAAAATTCAAACATTTTGGTGTTCTCCTGCAGTACAAACAATTTTTCATCATTACTATCTAATATGTATGCAAAGAACAATAGGATTTAATCTGTATTTTGTGATTTTCAGTAATGATGTGTAACAAAGTTTGTTTACTGCCTGTGTATTGATGGAAAAAAACCCCATAAATTTGAGTTCTGAATTAGATCTTTTGTGTCAGGCTAAGGGCTTGTAGGTTGAGACAATTGTGGAAGTCTCAATTGACTGTGCCTTGGTCCTCCCAGTCACTCCAAGACGGAATCATTTAACAAGCTTTAGGGGAAGAAATTACGAGTGCATCATTTAAATTAGATACCTTTCACTCTTACTAAGCACAAACCAAAGTGTTGCACTCTATATGTATTCAGTTTTTATTTTGTCCCAGCGTGCGGAGCCTTTCAACTGTTATTGCCTAATTATAAATATTTTACAATTATTGTGATTAACAAAGCTGGTATGATGTTGTATTTTACAGAGCTGGTATAATATTTTATCGTAAAGGGGTTAAAGGTCAAGACAAGAAAACGGGTAAAGATATAATGTATGATTATGAGAAGAAGATAAATGGTGCTGTATTCCCTTCATTACAAGGTGGACCACATCAACATCAGATTGCTGCTATAGCTGTTGCTATGAGACAGGTTCGTTGTTTTAACTCATAAAGGGGGCGTTGCCTGCTGCTGTTGCTATGAGACAAGGTTTGTTGTTTACTTCATTAAGGGGGTGTTGTCCATAACTGTTGCTATGAGACAAGGTTTGTTGTTTACCTCAATTAGGGGGCATTGCCTATAACTGTTGCTATGAGACTAGCATGTTGTTTACGTCATTTAGGGGGCATCCCCTAGAGCTGTTGGCATGAGACAGGTTTGTTGTTTACCTTATTGGGGCATTACCTTGCATAAACTATTGTTGTAGTTGTTGTTAAAGCTTTCAGTCACAGTAATCACTCTTGCATAGCCTTACTCAGGTAAAATACTGTTGATATTCCTGACTTTATGGTCTAGTGGTTAGCTTGTATTCAAATTAAGTTAAACTATTAGTCGGGACACGTCTAGTTTAGTGGACCCTGGAAGTAAATATAAATAAGCGTGCGCAGCGTTCTGTTTCTATGAGCAGATGCGCGAAGATAAATGGGGCTAATTTTTTGTTATTATGGGGGCTGCCGCCCCCACACCCCCGCCGATAATCAAACGGATTACAAAAAAGCATTTTTAAATAGTTATTAAAAATAATTCATTTAAATAATGAATAAAAAACTGCATCGGTAAAAACAAAACGGCGTCCAAAATTTGTAAACAACGCAACGTCCGAGCATGTGCAATAGCGGGGTCCGCTAAACTAGATTCTAACCCTATTAGCTATTTTTGTTATTTACCATTCAAAGGATCCAGAAGCTTTGACCGCTCAAAGTTGACAGGTTGTCTTGGAAAGGTTTGTTTCATAGCTAAGAATGGAAACCATTGAGTTGATCTGCTTAGCTAGGCATGCTGTAAGATGTGGCATCTATGCTACCAGCTAGTTTCCTCAATGAGAGACCAACTTGTATACATTAGATTAACTTCCATTCCTGCTCAATAAACAAAACATCTTATAATGATGATGACAGTAATGATGATGATAATGACAATGATGATGAATAATGATGAAAATGACGAGGATGATGAAAATTGTACTAGACTTAGTGATTCATTAATATTTGAAAATTACTTGAAGAGATTAATATGTTGAATTGCTTGAGTCAATAAATTATATTTGGTGTTCAACTGACCAGAAGTAAAAATGTGTTGAAAAATCCCCAGCAGAATTCATCACTTCATTCGGACTGATACACTGTTGGCAGTAAAACTCTGAAGAAAAATGATAATAATTTTGCTGGAGTTATTGTTAAATCTTATTCAACTGACATCAGGACATACATTAACCCTGCTGATTTAAATACACAATTTGTGTTTGATAATCCTCATTCTTAAATACAGGTTTCTATTTTTATAGATCAGGAGTACAGAGGTACTGCAGTGAGTATTTGATGGGACTCATGTATGTGTTACTGACAGTTGACAGGGGCAGATCCAGTATTTTTTTCTAGGGGGGTCCAAACTTTTCTAGGGGGGCGGGGGTCCGAACTTTTCTAGGGGGTCCGAACTTTGGACCACAACCACATAATACACATTTTGCAGAAAAAAGGAAACATATTGATAATAAAAACTACATAACCATTAAATCTATGTTAAGCTCCGAGAAGAATGCTACTTAAAAATGATTTACAGGCAAGAAATACACTAATGGACATGTACATTTTTCCAAATTCTAGTGGAGTCCGAACCCCCCTGACCCTGACCCCCCCCCCCCCCCCCCGCTGGATCCGCCTTTGGTTGACAATAGTATTTGATTTGATAGAAAATTGTTTCATTATTGTTCTAGGCTCAGTCAGCAGGATTCAAAGAGTATCAATTACAAGTTATAAAGAATGCTCATATACTTGGTGAAGAACTAGTCAAGTTAGGATATGCTGTGATCTCTGGCGGCACAGATAACCATTTAATATTGATGGATCTTAGACCAAAGGGTACTGATGGTACACGTGCTGAACTTGTATTAGAAATGTCATCTATTACTGTTAACAAAAATACAACCCCTGGAGATACTAACGCTTTCACACCTGGGGGTCTTAGAATAGGTATGCTTCTTTGGATATTTTGTAGTTTTTAAAGATTTATCTCTCAAATTTATCATATCGAATAAAAAGACGTTGTACTGTTTGTGATGCTTCAGTTCCTCTTCCTATATATGAAGTAAAATGCAATTGGATACTTTTGGAGATCTTCAATAATTTATCAAAGTTGTATGAATATTTTCTTTTTTTGCGTTTTTATCTTTTTTTAATAAAAAAACATGTACCTGACAAAAACCTTTGACCTTGAATTAGTTTTTTGTTATAATATTTGTATATTCCTAAATTCCATCTTGGGAAGATTGTTTTAGCATTAACTCTTAAGAAATATACACGCTATACACTCTGTATATATGCTTTAAAATATTTTGTAATTTTTCTAATCAACGAAAATTGTAGTAAATAATTGGTTGACACTTACTATTCTTGGTTAAAATTTACCCATTTTTGTGTATTATTTCATTTCAAAACTAACAAAACATTCGAACTTGGTTCAAATTTTGTCAGAAGCAATATTTTAGCGAGAAAATCATATTGTACCAGATTTTTCTACATAATTTTTTTCCCTTTAACGACTCCTACAAGTTTTGATTGATTTTGCTGTGTACTTTGGTCAGTAAGTTGATATACATATATCTTTACTATAGGATCTCCTGCATTAACTTCCCGTGGTATGAAGGATGCTGAATTTAAACAAGTAGCTGAATTCCTTGATAGAGGAATACTTCTTGCTGTTGACATTCAGAAGAAAACAAGTAAGTTGTATCTCTACCTGGTTACTGTCATAGCAATCAATGCTCTTTCTTAGCAGACTTGTGTTACCTGGAACAAATCCAAGGTCTAAGTTTAGATTTAATCAACAACCTTTAGGGCTTTAAGGTAAAGTGTGATTAAAAGTCTGCTTCCATATTCATATTCAGCTGATATTACAATTTTTGTTCGATAACTCCTGATCATTGAAGTCTCCTTCAGGCAGGCAATCTCTCACAGTACCCATTTACATCTGGGTGGAGTGGAACAATTGTATGTTAATATCTTGCTCAAGGAAATTAGCAGTGAACCTGGGACCTCCCATTCCTAAGCGCCTATCCTACCACTGGACCACTGCTCCTACATGTAAGTTGGCACTACAATGTCATCATGAGAAATTGGTTGAAGGCAAAAGAGAAATGTACCTCTGGCAGGAGGTAAAGCAAAGTGAATCTTTGTTAGAACATATCAAATTTGCTCTAACCTATCATTTAATTTGTTCTTTGTTGATTTTTCTTGAGGTCAGAAGACTTCATGTATTTATTTATTTAGTCTTGAGATATTCGGGTTGATTCTTGGCTGCAGCTGGTCAAAAATGATTTGTTTGGAGTTGTAGCATCAATATAATATATAACTCAACTGATCAGCCAACATGACCCATAGGGCAAACTTGTCAAGTGTAAAATAACCAAGAATGCTAGCTGATAATAATAGGTTTAGTTTTAATTAGATTGATCTGTTAATAAAAATTTAGCTACAAGTGTGGTTAATCAGGGTGTTCAATGTAATGATGTATTGCCCTTGCAACCACTTCCATTTATTCAGTTAATGTTAAATATTATTTCTCTTAATTGTAGAAAACCTCAAAGAATTCAGAGCCTATGTTGCCCAGGACAACGAAGATACTGCAAAGATTCGTGCATTAAGAGATGAAGTGGAGAAATTTGCTGGCCAATATAACATGCCAGGCTTAGAGGACAGATAAATGAATCTTCAACCAAACTTTGAATCTCCAATCTTTTAAAGCTTTCTCAAACTTTTGACTAATTTATTGTCCTAGATTTTAACCTGTTGCTAAGGAAACATAATTTCACTGTATCAATATTTAAAAATAGTTAATTGCCTATGACTTCAATTAATTAACAGCTGTGGTCATGGTTCAGTGGTAAAAAAGTCATACCAAAGTATATTTAGCTTGAATATACTTTGGTTTGACTATCACAATTAGTCCAGAAGTGAGACTTGGGCATATTTGGTTTTGTTTACTAATGGTGGTAGTTCATAAATTTCATGAAAATTCTGCAATTTTGATTTGCCTCCATACAGGTAGAAGCTGTCATCTCCTTACAAAATGATAAATAAGTACTGGTAAAATTTCTAGAGGACTGGTTAGGTGAGCTTGCCAATGTAAATAATGTAAACATTCTTGGCATGAAATTAGTGTTATGTAATTTTCAATGTTGAAATTACAATGTTGATACAATGTGTACTCAGTGAAATTATGTATCTTTGAACAGGTTAGAAGACTGGAAACTACTCTGAATGGTTTAATTGTTAAAAAAGGGAAATATGTTATACTATTGAAATGAGTAATTGTAAATTTGTTTTTAAACTTTAAATTTGTATTTAGAAAAAAGTATGACCTGATGTACAGTATTTCACTTAATAACTTACCTACAGCATTTTTTTATCTATTTATAAACAGCATTATTTTGTCATTTGATTGTTACAAAAATAAACATGTATAAAAACATCATTATTTTCATACTTTTTAGCATTTTTTTTGGTGTGGCTAATTACGAATGCATGTTATCCCCTTTTGATTATTGGTCATTTTATTTATTCTTAAAATGATTCAACTGTCTGTGGTGCTTATGTTAAACTTGCCGATTTAAATCTGTCATGAGTACAAAAGTACAGTAGTGAGTATTTAAATCAGTTGGGTTAGTGTATGTTCAACTGACAGTCTAATGAATTTTTTACAATGCATTAACATGTTTGATAAACTGTGCTTACTTTTTGCTTGTTTTTTTTCTTTTGTGTTTATTTTAAATGATACATCTGTATATTCTTACTTATTAAATAAAGGGCAATCTACTTAATTGTCCTTTAATTTGAGATTTTAAAAAAAAATTGATGTTCATGAAACTTAAATAGTTTTAATTGAATTTCCTGGAACTCTCTCTTAATTTGTGTGGCCAAAACTCAGTGTCATTCTTGAGCTATTACATATCAGTAGGCATATGACCATTATGTTATTTAATGTGATACACAGGTGTTTTGTTGCATTATTTATGTGTGAAAGTTTTCAGGTCTGATTCTGAAGTTTTAGATTTTTTGGGACCTGAGAAAGGGTTTCTTTACCTATGTAAATGATGCTGAATTCAGGAATTTTAGGATTTTGTAATTTTGAACTTCAATCCATGATTATGTTGTAGTAAACATATCAGGAACTGCAAAACACAGACCTACTGCACAGCCAAATAGTAATGGTTATTTTTAGATTTTTATTTTTTATTATAGAAATGTTAAGTCCATTTCTGACTATGTAATTTCTTGATTTAGAAACAGAGTTAATCATGGGTGCAAGTTTTCAGGCATATGCCTGAAGTTCAGGTTTTTCACAACACATTAGACAATGTTTTGCTATTAAATTATGAAGAAAAATGGTTTCAAATTACAGTTTCAGGTTTTTTAAAATTTTCATCTTGCACCCATGGAGTTTGAAGTATGCATTGTTTTTAGCTTCTGTAAGGTTAGATCTGTCTCAGTTTGGAATATTTATCTCATTGATATTTTTTATCCCTATTTAGTCAACCTTCAGGTACATAGGGCGTCCTCTCAGGTTTATTATATCTTATCATATCTCTTATATGTAATCTATAATCAAAGTATTAGTTGTAATCACATACTTTAGAAATGGGGGATTTTTGAACATTTTTTTTAGTGTTTTTTTTGTTTGTATGAGATAACAGTTTTTTTTCTTGAACTTGAAATTATGTTTTTTTTTCAGCTCCAAAAAGGTTTGTTTGTACCACTGCATCTGTGTGGAACACAGTTATTTCTCGCATTATTGCTGAAAGGCAGTCAACACAAGTTAAATCCTATTGTTCTGTGTTCTTACATTTTAATTTCAACTTTATTCCACACAGAATCATCCAGTGCTTACAAAGTTTTTGTGCTAAAAAAAACCCATCAAGTTGAGTTGCTATCAATCTATTATTTATTGTATTTATTGTGGTACATGCCTCTGGCAGGTATTTAGTTGATAAAAATGGTTTATGATTCTTGTTTACTCCTTAGTTTTGAGAATTTTGTCTTTAATCCATTAAGGGCGAAATATTTTCAAAATTTGAATTTTACATTCTATTGTACTAGTAGGACTTTATGCAACAAAAATTCAGATCTTTGATAATCAAAGCCCTACTTGATGGTCTGCATAACTTTAAGATTTTTTCTATTATTGAAAATTTTGTAGTTATATGAATTATGAAATAAGATATTTTTTTATTTTTTAAGGTGCTGCATGGAAACTTGTCTCTTACCAATGTTATGTATTGTTATCTATGATTTATAATTGCCAAAATATTGTTTAGATTTTGATTCCATTAAAAACTTACTTGTTATGTTCCATGTAAAAGATATGTTATGTCCAAAGTTATTAACCTGTTTGTATGAGTACTCTAAGTTTGCTAAGCTAACTCAGACAGTAGTGGGCAAGTCTACTGAACAAGAGGTTGTGGATTTGATTCTAGGGCTGGGCATACTTTCTTGGAGTCTTGGAGCCATTTCCCCTCTACCACTAATTCTAAATCATGTTAGTACAGATGTACAGTACCCACCAAAAGTTTGGAGACAAAGGCAATTAAATAAAATTCTTAAATTTCAATGATAGTTTTTGGTAGAATCATTATTTTTAATATATTTAGTATGGTTGCTGATAAAATAAAAACAAATTTTGAAAATGCATCACATTTATAAGATTCAGCATCTGGTATCCCAAAGCCTCCAAAACCAAGTTCAATATAATTCCTTTTTATAACAAACTTTTTAAGCTAATTTGGTTGTCTCAACTTCAAACAGTATCATAACAAAAGAAATAAGCTAACCTGATAATCATTACAAAATAAATGGTAATCAAATTATTGATAAAACCTATGCGGTAGACTTACAAAGTGAAAATGTCTCCAAACTTTTGGTGGGTACTGTATGTGCCTAGTAGTTGGTTAACAGCTGAATCCAAAGATTTAGCATTTCCAGGAAAGATTAGTAGTTTGACTGACTGCCTATATGTCCTAGGCAATGTGTTGCTATGGTGTTTAATCCAACCAAAAAGAAAAAAAGAAAAATTCAGACCGATGTAATTGGGTACTGTGAGTGTCATATGCTTAATAGTGATTTCATTGATCAGGAATAATTGCACAAGACTGGAAAGTCCATTGAGAATTCTGTGGGCGTGGACTTTATCCAAATTAAATCTTTTCAACTCGTAAAGACAGTTTAATAAACTTGGGGCATAACTGTTGATGGATCTCATGAAAAAATATCAGGTTGATGAATGATAAAACATAAGTGCTTAGTCAGAATTCTTTTATTTATTGTTGTTAGTTTGTGCCTTTTTGTTTGATGTAATATTTTAATTGATTAAGTCTTGTTCTGGTAACACAATGAATAACTGGGATGAAGTGAACTATGTTGTGTATCACTTCAGCTCTTTACAATTAGAATGGTTCTGTTATTAGGACCATCAATATCATTGGTCTTATCACTTTAATGGTCTTAATGTAAGGACCTTTTTTCTTAAACTAAGCATTTGGGACTTAAAAATTGTCAAAACTTACATGATTTTGCTATAACCAAGTGGTCTTAATAGTGGAACTTTACTGTAGTTTTATCATCAGTGTAATGCTGCACTGGTCTTACTTACATTGTGTGTCTTTTAAAAGAATTCAAATTTTTACGTAATTTAAAATACTAGTAATTCCATGATATACCCTGAAAAAGGATAGTTTGTCCAGATTTGATATTTCAAGGGATAATAGAGCCTTATTAGCATTTTGCTTTTAGTTGAAGATATGATAAGATTGGGTATGGTTTTTTCTAACTTCCTGAATAATTAAGTAAAAAGTTGCAAGCAAACATATCTGGAACAGCTACATTAAAACACTGACCTTCCAACACAGCTAAAAGAAGCAAATAAGGAGATATTTTTAGAGTTAGAGCAGTATATTTTTAACATTTATTATAGTCCATGTGTGATAGTGGACAATGCTAGTACACTCTTTATAACAAAGACTGAAGCAATAACATGTGATGAATGTCTCTTGTATGTTTTACTTTTGCTTTTGTTTGAAATTGTGTTGCTTGTTTGTTTGTTTATGATTTGTAGTGAGGCTTTGATTGTTTTTGTTTTATTTACTTAAGCTTATAATTGACTCATAAATACTTGTAGTAGAATGGAAGAGGAATAGTGTTACCTAGTCAATACTTGTAATTGGTAGTTACTATGTATGATCTTGTCATTTTTAATTTATGTGTTTGAATTTATGTGTTGCTTTGTTAAAGACTTCCAAATGCAAGTACCTCGGGCCCATATTATCAACAAAGTATCAAACTGTTTTAGTCGTAAATGCTTTAATATTGCATTGTAATATTATTGTAAGATATTTGATAGTACGCTGCCCTGGTATTAATTATGTACATGGGTTCTGATCTTTTACTGGGGTAAAGATTGTGTTTCAAGTGTACGCATTATAGTACTGGCTACTGATTGTGAACCAGATATTTTTATTATTGACCTTATATTAAAAGTCACAAAAAAATAGAAAAAGTTGTAAGTATGTATTCACCTGTCTCAGTATTAAATCTAAACAGATTGTGGTAGGAATAAGCTCAAACTCAGGGTTTTACTGTAACGTCCCAAAGTATGATAGGCCAGTTATATTTCAATACTGCTGAATGAAAGTTAATGTTTGAGCTATTGTAAGTGTTATGAGACTTGTTGTATAGACTTGATTAGGAATAGACAATGTCTGGAATACAAATATTTGGGTTTTCCCTGTGGTATTGTGCGTAAAGTTTGACCCCGATCTGACCTTTCACATTTGCATCTAATAATTATCTTACACATATCCCGACGAAAATCAGTACCACACCTATTCTACGCTTTGGCAGCGATCGTAAAATTATAGAAGTATGTATTTGTGTTAAATTTCAACACATCCTCACGGCCACATTGTAATCGAGCATTAATACTACATTCGTATTCGATGTAATGAATATTATTGCATAAAGGTCAGGGCGGGGTCAAACTTTACGCACAATACAAACAAGTCATCATTGTAACAATATAAACATGTACAATGTACATTGGACCATTCTGAGTGCGACCTATTTTTTTGAAAAACAATTCATTTACCCACAAATATAAGCATGTGCTCTTTTGTTAACACCTTGTTTGTGGGACAAAAAGTAATTGTAAACCTTTGTTAAAAATGCTAATAGGTAAGGTCATGGAAGGAAAGGTCCATAGGTTTTAATTCATATTTCATGTTTTTTAGCCAAAATGTGTGGAAAACTTAATTAGTACCCCCTGTGCACAGATGGAAAAACCAGTAAATTGCAGTACATGTACCAAATTAGGACTATTCAAATATGAGGGTTTTTATCTGTGTTACAAACAAGCATGTAAAGGTGAACATAATTAGACAGATAACAATAGAATAGATTTTGTAACACATGATTTTGAGCAGTAATGCTTCTCATCAGAGCCGGTGGAAAAACCCAATATTTTGAATTCCAGATTTCGTCTATTGCTTATAGCTGATAGTTTTAGAATAATTTTAACCATTTGTCTTCCTGGTTTTTTGTTGTTGATGTTTTTATCATATATTATGTTGTTTTTCTGTGCATTGAGTTCAATAAAAGCTATGTAAGATTATTTGGCTTTGGTATGCTTACTAGTAAATTGTGCTTGGAAGTTTTCATTTCCCTTCTTGACATTTATTGTCTTTTCCATGAGGGATAGAAAACATGTTGAGCTGTTTTCTATACACTTTTAGGGGACAAAATTTTGGTATATTTAAAAAAAATTTTTTTTCATTGCACTTGTCAAGGTTGCCATTATTTCATATTCTGAACTTGAATTTATGGATTTTACCAGCTGAATAAGGTTTGTTTGTGGAGGATGCATTGATGCGGCACACAGTTATATTACATGATACTGCTGAAAGGCAGGCAACATTGATTGAGTTCTATTGTTCTGATTATACACATTTTTATTTTAACTTAGTTCCTCACTGGTATATGTACATCCAGTACAAAGTAATTCTACTCAGTAGTGGAACACCCCCCCAACTTGTGTACCAAATCAAATTTATTTAGAACCATTTCAATCTCTCAATGAAAGCAGGTCAAGAGTTTGAATCAAGCCACCCTACCATTGCTCTTAATGTAAGAAAGTATAATGTTATCAGATTTTAATTAGAGATGGGAGTCCAGTGTCAATGTAAAAGTAAAGTAAGTACTAGGAGTGGTGGTTAGGTGAATTATCCTATTCTCATACAACTCTTGACTTATAAAAGTTGGGATGTAAAACAAAAGGATCACAAGCTTGTATTTACATTGTATCTTTGGTGCTAGTAACAAAAACATGAATTGCCAAAATGTTATATGATACTGCTTGCTTTTATTTCATAATTAATGCTTGTTATATGTGAAATGTTGTTTTGGTGCTGTAAAATGTTATGTTTGTTGTTGGTTTTCTTACATTCAAGCATCTTGCCACTTGTAGATAAATGTTTAAGATAGAATTTCCTAAATACAAAACTTTGTCTAGACTTTTCCTGACACCAAATAATGTAATAAGACCTCTTATACAAAAATATGTTTATGACACCTGAAAAATTCTCAGAAAACTGTTATCTAATTATACATTGTATTTATAATGTTTTCATCATGCCAAATTTTTAAATTGTTTATATTATTATTAGCCGGATTTTTCAACAAAAAAATTCGGGTAATAGTTTGGCGAAAACATGGGCAGGCAGTCGGGTGGGCAGGTGGTCAGGTGGGCAGGCAGGCGTCTGTTGTTGTTTACAATTGCGTTAAAGTTTTTCTTTTTCATATATTTCTGCCATTTATTGTCAGATCTTCATGAAACTTCATACAATGATAACATACCATGTGATGAACAGAATTAGAAAGTAACCACAACCCTACCTGCCTTTATTATAAATTATTTCCCTTTGTATTTTTTGCGTTAAAGTTTTTTAGTCCGGCTTTAATGTGGTTTCCACATAACATTTATTATTTTGTGTATATGAATTAGAAAAAACACAAGTTTCATATCAAAGGGAGGTAATTACTCACTTTCAGTAAACTTTTGTTTGATTATTTTGAAACAGAATGTTGTTATGTAAATGTTATCCATGAAAATTGATAAACTTGATGTAATGAATAAAAATTATATTTTTAATTGTTTATCATGGTTTTTAAATATACAGTACCCAGTACAGACATTTTCACTTTGTAGGTCTACTGAATAGCTTTTACCTAAAATTTGATAACTGTTTATTTTTAAATCCTTTTTAGTTTTGCTTTATTTGTTTTTGGTTATCATTATAATTATAACTGAGACTACACAAATAGCATAAAAGCTTTGTTATGGAAATGATTAGCATAAACATAGTTTTGGGGTCTTGTTTTGTGCCATGTGGGTACCGTCACCTTAATACGCAAGGCTTCCCTCGGCCTACGGCTGTCTGCACATACGAGTCCGCAACATGCCACGATTTTATGGGACTGAGGCATAAGATCAATTGTATTTAAGTGTAACCATTGGTGAATGTATATAACCTTTGTTATTGGATTTATGTTAGTATATTTTTTCCTAATAAAAAACATTTGTTTAGGTCGTTTTTTTGTCTCAAATGTCAAAACATAATTAATTTCATGTTGACTTTGTGTGTTAAAATGTTTTTTGTCTAATAATTGTGATTTTGTCATAGTGTGTAGTCAATCAACACAATATTATTCAAACTTTGAAATGTTGAGAACAAAATGGACTATTCATTGATTTCTTCTCTTATATATTACTGGCCTATTTTATTGTTTGAATATTTTTATTTTTGTAGAATCTGAAGTCTGAAGACGATAGCTAAGATTGCATGTATTTAGAATTTATTTAAATCAGTTAATTCTGGCAGATCTTGTATATTCTCATGACTTGTATTTTTGGTTATATCACCTTAAAACTCGGGTTATTTTCTGATTTTTTTGCTGAAATGTATTTGTAAAAGTTATCACTGAAATTACCTTATACATATTTTTTCTGAAATTTAAGATCTTATTGTTAGATATCATCAATGCAATAATAATATTGGTAATGTTTATCCTTGCTTGTTTGTTATGCGATTTCGTTTTAACTTTTTAGAGTGAATTTTTCACTTAGAATGTATGAAACATCACAGTACATTAATGTTGATTGCTGAATATTTCAGCTTATATGTTGTTGTGTTTCTAAATTGTCTTCTTTGATAAAATATATATTTTTGATGATAATGTTCATGTAGACAGAAATTTGTAACCTTAATCAGTACTTCGGTCATGTAAAAGCAGTAGTCCAGTGACAAATGTATGCATTCTGTTGCAGAAGTTAGGATAATGTATAACATGAAAAAGTCCATCAATAATTGTTGCCTTCAATTTTACCAGAATCTCAATATTTTAAATTGATTTTAATTTAGAATGTAAAATGATAACTCTCCTTTATATTGTTGTTGAACATGTTTTTGATTTCAACGTAATAAATAAAAATATGTCTTGAATGATATGTTGGTAAAGTTTGTTTCGTTACTTCCACCTTGTTAATTTACCTGCTTTATTAAGTATAGTGCGTACAAATTGACCCCGACCTGACCTTTATGCAAGAATATTCATTACATTGAATACGAATGTAGTATTAATGCTCGATAACAATCAGATTATATCGTCAAGGCTCGAATGTAATTATAACATAGGGATTAATTTCAAAGTACATTTAAAACGTACAATGAGTGTCTATTACACATAGACCGGACCAGAGGATTATACGATGAGGCTAGCTACCAATTCAAAGGTTGTGGGTTTTAGCCCCACAATCGCCATCCCCACACCCATTTTATTATTAATTGTAATCAAAAATGTAAGAACACGAGTTTCCCGTTTGAATGCATTTGAATCGTGAGTTGTTATACATGCGGACTGTGTATACTCTATACATGTCTACAGAATTATATTTTAAATACGTAACGAGTCAGAGTATAGAGTAGGCGTGGTATTGATTTTCGCCGGGATATGTGTAGATGATAATTAGATGCAAATGTGAAAGGTAAGGTCGGGGTTAATTTGTATGCACTATATACATAGGTAATCTTATCATCTTATGGTTTTTAACTTAGTATATGTTGGTACAGCTTGTTCACATTGACCTGAGATAACAGTGTCGAGAACCATTGATACACTCTGTGTAAGGATTGTAGTTCATATTTTGAACTCATATTTATGGGGGTTTTCTGGCTGTAACAGCATTTTTTGTACTGGATGCTTCTGTGTGGAACAAAGTTTATTTTACATATTTTTGCTGAAAGGCAAACAACACAGTTTAAACCTTATTGCTCTGTGTAAACATTTTTTTATTTCAACT
Source organism: Mactra quadrangularis (assembly GCA_025267735.1). Taxonomy (NCBI): domain Eukaryota; kingdom Metazoa; phylum Mollusca; class Bivalvia; order Venerida; family Mactridae; genus Mactra; species Mactra quadrangularis. Next base: position 13,954,770 of record CM046299.1, read on the forward strand.
CTGTTCTGCATGGGTATATTTGGTACAAATAAAGTTTTTTGTTGGAAAAACTCATCAACTTGAGTTTTAAATATTATCTATTGGCTTATTTGCTTCATGAAATAAATTACATTTGACTATGTTATGTTTCATGTGTTTGAATGTTCATGAATTTAGTGTCGTGATTCAATAAATACAGCCAAACTTTTTTCCTGAAAAGTTGTGAAAGATGGCAGTTACAATAGTTTTCTCAATTTCGTACCCAGACTATCATAATTCTCATGAATCTTGATAATCTCTGAGTATGAGAATGTAGTTTTCTTTGTAGACATTGAATGATTAACCCTAAGGCCACAACAAATTGATCATATGTTCTATGGATTCGCTGGCACCTTAATTTTGACGGTTTTTATAAAAAAAATATTTTTATTTCCTCGCTCGCCCATAAAAATTTGGTCAAACCGCTATATAAAGCAAGTGAATAAAGACTTTTTAAAAAAAATTCTTCGCTCACTCGCCCCATTATTTTTTCAGAAAAATCCATAGAACATATGATCAACTTGTTGTGGCTTAATAATGTCTCGGGGGAGTTTGAAGAAGCTTATTTTTTGTCAGTTTGTGTTTTTTTGTATGTTAGTGATGGTTTTATTTTTTTGTCAGTCTTAATTTTATATCAGTGGTTTATCAGCATTATAACAAAAATAAAGGTAACAAATAGATAAAATATATGTATGTCTTTGTTTTTTTATTGAAATCTTCTTCTGTATTGATTGGCTCGCCCACAGTGTAGTGATTGGCACACTCAACTTTGAGCCAGTAGATCAGAATAGAACAGAACATTAAATAAGAATTAATAAGAACAAATATGTATTTGTGGCCATTACAATAATTTGGTTGTACCTCCATTTATGCATAACATTACATATAGTTTTTTTTCTCAACTTGTAAAAACATGAATGATTTCATGGTGACTTCGTTCTCTTTGTCTAACACTCATGATAATGTGATAGTGTGTATTCATTCAGCTTGAAAATTTTCAAACTTTGACAGTTGAGAAAGAAGACTATATTAAAGATGAAAAATAGATAAGGAAATAAGAGAAAAGTGTGAGTAATATGAGTTTGTTTCCTAGGCAACGAAGATCACACTTCTCCATGTACATAGTAGAAATAAATTGAGCTGATGTTCCTCCAAGTAAGATGAAGTTGTTAGCTCCTTGTATTAGAGAAATGTCTTGAAAATAGGACAGGTAAGTTGCCTGATGTCATTCATTAACATATAAAAAGGTTATATAATAATAAAAAATATGTAAGAAGGAATACTTCTTGGTTGTTCTTGAAGGAGTGTATAGTTTTATGCATACATTAGCCACACATATTAAAATATATCGCAAGAATAGAAGTATCGGGTGAGTATTTAAATCAATGGGGTTAATGTATGCATCACTGACAGCTTAGTAAAGAAATAACAATATGAGCCATGACTGCTGGGATCAAGAATGATTCAGTCAAGACAAACTCTTAGTTTTGGGTTCTCTTGGTCTCAAGGATGTTTGGTATATAATCTTAAGTTAAGAGTATCGCTGCTAACTTATATTGATACCAATAACTATTTTGTCCATAGAGAGTATGGAAGTTCATTTCTCAATGAGTGAAATCATGGTCTTTGAAAGACCCTGATGAAATGCAAGATCTCACTGTTGCAACTGAGGAAGTTGTCAGCCAGTAACAAAGTTTATGCATACAAATTTTGCAGACATTTTTGCAGATTTTTCAGGTAAATTTCTTCAGCAGTCGTTGTTGATGGAAGTTTAAAGCAAAAAAGTACATGTATTATGCTATTTTTGTGTATTGATGATTTTCAAGGGAAGTAATTGCGTATGTCTTAATTGAACGGAACTGGAACGTAAATGGTTTGCCTTTATCCAGTCTCGATGTTCTCCGCCATTGTTTGTTTGTCACATTTTGTCGAATCATTCAGTAACCGGCTTGAAAATTATTATATGATAATGTTCTAATTGGTTTAATTAATCTTGATTATCTCTACTTTTTATTCACACTTGAAGATTAAATTTTGATTTGCCAATATGGTCGTGGGTAGCACTGATGTCGAAATGAAGGACGCTTCAAGTCCGGCCAAGACCGAAAAAATGAACGGTGTTACCGAAGAGGAACCACCAAAAGATCCCGAACTGTTAACATTGGAAGGTGATACTTTTTTAAAAAAGTAGACGAAAGATCGTAGTACTCGTTTACTCGTTATTATTGCCATTGTTAGGCCATAATTCATGAGGAAGAAATTCGGACTCGGTATGATTCGAACTTGCCATTTTCGGGTGGGACGAATTAATGACGTTAAAATTTTATGAAGCACTTGTGTCTGTTAGAATTGACCTACAGTAAAAGTAAAAGTCCACTAGGCTGTCAGTGCGGTTAGCTTTTCCAGATTCGGTTTGTCACTCTCCAAGTTAATTCTACAGTTCAGTTGCCAATAACGGATCATCGCCAGTAGCCGATGAACGTCTGTAATTTTATCTTGTACGATTTCATAAATCCAAAGAAATCCGTCTTTATTACCGAAGTGATCCGTTACTGGCGACTCAAATGTATCATCTAATGATCTATGTTCGAATTCAGTTTCAAACTGAGCTTAGGATTTGTTGCATTAATTTTTGAGTTTTAAGTACTTTTTTACCTTCAGTTTATGAGATATGAATATATATTCTCTCATATTTCAAGGTAAAAAAAATATAATGTGAAGATTTCTTATGTTTCAGATGTTCGGGAATATGTCAAGTATATTGAAAAGTCTGTTTCAACGAAAGAGCCGAGGTTCATGACCCGTGTTGCTCGTGGTATTAACTCAATCAGACATAGATTGAACAGTAATGTATTAAGACGACTTCTCCAGGGTTACATTCAATCCCCTGCTCAGGCAGCTGTTAGAGATGATTTACTTTCATTTCTTGAGGAGGTGAGTACTTATATATTGAGAAGACTGGGTTGAAACTCATGGATTCGTCTACCATTTTTTCATTTTATTAATGATAGTGTTCAGGGATTCCGAGGATCCCTAAAAGGAAGGAATCCTAGTGATTTTTAGCTGGGGTTTCCATCAGGATTCCCTGTTCATTTAAAAAATAATGATATTTGCTAATTATATAAAAAGTCATTCATGAGTCTGACTGATATAAACATTTCTTTGATTTAGGAAAAAAATAGGTATAGAATCTGAGTTAATAAATTAACAAAAATAAGTAGATAATTATTGAAGATAGCAATGTTTATTCTTTTTTGCTACTAATGCTGAAAAGGGGCTTATTGCTTGATATTTTATCTGCCAAATTACGATTTTACCCTTAATTGTCCCCTTTAATTTGTATACAGAAATATTATTTATTGAAATAAATTACAATGTAAATATGACTATCATTCTGTGTTTCAGCCTATAGTGTCGAATGGTGTAGGTCCTCAATTTAGACCAAGATCTGGAAAACTTGCTAACAGTCCCGTTATACCTGAGATTGAAGCCTATCTTCATCTACTTGTGTTAATACATTTGATTGACAGCAAGAAATTAGAAAAGGTAAGTGTAAGATTGTTATGTTTTAATGTATAACTGACTGATTATGTGACAATAAGTTAATGAACATAAAACATAATGCCGGTTAAAGCTTTAAGAAAGTTGCCAGCTAGCCCAGTCAGTAGCACACAAGTGTACTAATTGAGGGGAGATTTTTCATTGAGTTAGGTCATGAAATAACTTCTATGGCCATTCTCCTACCACTGATTTATAAATCATGTACTGCAGTTGCCAGTCACTAACAGAAGTTAGAGGCTAGTAACTGGTTAACAGAACAGAATAGATACTTTATTACAGGGCTTGAGCATTACTCATCACCCAAATAAATACAAATTACAATATACATACATATACAATTGCTTAATCCAGAAACTGTAAGTAGGTTGACTGACCACCATAATGTGACCTACAGCATTAAACTCAATTAAAAAGGTTTAAGTCTAAACAACTTGTGAATTCAGTACTGATATATTATTTCTATCTATTTTTCAGGCTGTGATCTGTTCAGAGAAACTAATGCAGAAATTGATTAATCAGAATAGAAGAATTTTAGATATTCTAGCAGCTAGATGTTACTTTTATCATTCTAGAGCATATGAACTTACAAATCAACTTGAAAGGGTCAGAGGGTAAGTATGGTTAACTGGTTATATTTGTGATAGGGCCGTCATCGGAAATCGCGATATCGATGTATCACTGATTCTTGACAGACTATCTGATATCGATTCGTAATTTAGAATATTGATACAATATAGTATTTTATAAAGCTATGAACTAAATAAAGGTGACCTAAAATTTAACATCACTGTGTTGTATTCATCTTATTTTCACATGAATAGATGAAAAGGGCTGTTATGGACACAATTTGTTTTATGTCTGAAACACCTTTAAACATAATGCATAACATCATGGGGGCATTACATGTATATAGTATATAAATATACTGGAGTTCTAGCAGTTTTTATTACACTCCTTGTCTGACTCAATATATAGATATATCACCGATACTTGCCTTCTCATATATCGATACGAAATTTTCTATCAATAACGGCCCTAATTTGTGAATATTTTACTTTAGTGTCATTATAATGCAAGTGTATTGTTAAGCTTTATTCTACTTTCAGTGGTACATAATTTATTTTCTACGAAATTAGGATATGAAAGTGGTTGCCGGAGCTAGTCATTTTAGTAGCAACTACTATGTCTTGTTTGTAGATTTATGGTTGCCCCCCAAAAAATTTTGTTGCCTGAACTAAAAAAAAGTTGTCCTGGTCAACCTGACACCCATTAATTTTGTAGACTGTTTTGACTCCTTAGCTTTCAATATACTATAATCAATATTGAGTAACGAAATACTGTAGTGAATATATAAATCGGTAGAAATTCTACAACAGAATCCAATCAATCCATTGTAAAACTGTTGATAATACAGACCCAAGTTAATGCTACAAGACAGGCGAGTTCTGGTTATAGTCTTATAGACAAGGGTCCAGGAAAGCTATGTCATGTGCACTGGCCTCTGTAAAAATAACCTAAATTGTGTTGACATAGTGTTTAACATAATTAAAAAACATCAACAACAAAAAAACAACAACAGAATAACTTAACTACAATATGCAAAGTTGTCATGTAACTTATTTGAACTTGTAAAAAAGTTGTATATTTTATTTCAGATTTTTCCATACAAGACTACAGACTTCTGTTTTACGTTCAGATTTTGATGGACAAGCAACACTTCTTAATCTACTTCTGAGAAATTATCTTAAATATAACTTGTTTGAACAAGCTGACAAACTTGTCTCCAAATCTACCTTTCCTGAACATGCATCAAATAATGAATGGGCTAGATTTTTGTATTATTTAGGTAACTATTTTTGTAGCAGCATATTTTTTATGTCAGTGCTTACAGAATTATGTATGTCAAATGTTTAATTAACAGGCATAGGGTTACAGAATAGGGTCTGACATATGGGTTGGTTTGACCATATTTTATTTTTGAGCTTTGTGTCTGGCTTGTTTTAGACTAGAAGTTTAACTTATGCTCATGTTTATTTATTTTTTCCTAGCGACCCTTTTATGAGTGGGACAGTGCACATAATCACTGCTTCCATTTACTGCAAGTGTCCATTTTCTTGCAAAGAACAATGGTTTGTAGCTGAACTCTAACCAAAGACTCTCTAATAGTGAGAGATAACAATGATTATAAGTAGGCAAATTTAAACACTGAACTAAATAGGCATGTTTTTTTTATGCCTAATGGTAAAATGTGGTGTAATTCCATGGTAATAAATGATGGAAATGAGAATTTTTCTTCATTGTGAAAATTTAACATCTGATGTCATTTTAAACAATAAAATGACAGTGCATTTTGTTTGTGTAAGGATAACTCTATCAGAACACTGAAAAAGTATGAATGAAGCGGACTAGTTATCAACTTAGGTGTAAGATTGATTTTTTATTTCAATGACTTACATACATTGCTGTGTTACCTCTAGTGGTGGCACATCGGCTGAAATCGTAATCGATCATCAGTTGGAATCGTTTTCTGTTGTCGATGCGATTCTTCCGATAAAAAAAATCAAAGATACCGCCAAAAATGAATTATCAATTGACTAGTTCATTTGACTAGTGTAGTAGCTGTACTTTTGGCACTTAAACAAAATTTATCAGTGTCCAATACAACTGCCGATGATCGATTCTGATAAAGTATAATCGATTATCAGAATCGGAAGCTTCCAACTAGTGATTAATCAATTATTACCAATCATCGGTACAACACTAGTTACCTCTTTCTTGAAAATATATTTTTTGAGCTCACTCAGAGATATTAAAAGCAATCTCACACCATAGTTGAAGAATATCCTCTGTTTCCTTGATAAGTTTTGTTATCTTATGACTGAACTAACAGATGTTTTGTTATTATATTAAAGGTACTATAAAAGCAGCTCAGTTAGAATATTCTGAAGCACACAAACATTTGTTACAAGCTCTCAGGAAAGCACCACAGAATGCAGCTGTTGGATTTAAACAAACGGTATGTGAAAGATATTAATCCTGGTACTTTGATGTCTACCTTTATGACATGATTGGTTCCTCATGTAGAAACCAATAGTCTGCTACCTCGGTGTCTAGTACCGGTAACCTGTCATTATAAGATACTCCACAGGGGATTTAGATATCTCTGCTAGTTGGTTGGGAATCCCCAATGTTTAACCCTTGTGAGACAAATTGATAGATGTTAGCCTATTTGTAAGGCAGGGAGCTTAAAAGAATGAACAGGGAGTCACATTTTCTTTGGCAATAGGTGACACCCCTCTAAGAAGAGCTTGCTGGTGGCAGTTGCACTGGTAAAGCACCTTAAATAGTGAACTTAAACCTAGATGCCTGCACGGTGTATTGTGTACATCGATGTCTGAAGTCTTGAATTTATGTAGTGTTTTATCAGTTATAGCTGTAACACCCTTACCAAAAACCCAGAATGAGTAAAAATTACTGACTATTTATTGTCAGACTAGTTGATAATTTTGCCCATTACTGTATAACCTAATAACTTGGATTAGTGCTCCAGTGGATTTTAGGGAATGACTGTTTTCTCTGAGAAAAGTTGTTTAATTTTTTTTCTAAAATGTGTAAACTTATCATATTGAGGAGTTAATTTGTTTTCTGTTTTATTGAGATGTATTGTAAACATTTCTTTATTGTTTTAGGTTCAAAGATTAGCTATCACAGTAGAATTATTACTAGGTGATATACCAGATAGGTCAACATTTAGAATTCCTTCAATGAGGAAAACATTAGCTCCTTATTTTCAACTTACTCAAGGTATGGTTTCACTAACAACCTTTGTGTGTCCTGATTTCATTTGCTATCACTTGGATAAAATTTCACTGCTCCATTATGCTTTAACTTAGTAATGATTGTATTAACTCATTAATATTTACTTACTCTAGGTGTGCTCTAACTGACAACTTGAGCCAACCAGCTAGCTCAGTTGGTAGCACACATGTCTACAGATCGTGGGACGAAGGGTCATAGGTTAGATACTTTAGTGGAGCTTGGTCATGAAATTAATTCTATCGCCATAATCCCTTGTACCACTGATTCTAAATCATGTAGGGCAGTTGTCAGTCACTGATGTTAAAAGTATGCACCTAGTAACTGGTGAAAAGCTAAATTCAGAGATTTTGCCTTTCCAAAGACAGTGAGTATGGTTTACTGACCACCATGGTGTGACATATACAATGTATTTTACAGCGTTTAACCCAACCAAAAAAATTAGTAAAAAAATATTAAGAAGGAGCTAGTTCTTCATCCATTTTATCATTAGAAATGAATTGTTTACTAGTTAATTCTGTTATAAAATATCCAATTAAAAGTCCTTTTATCATACAAAAGGTTTGTACCAGTAACTAGTTAGTTTCTTCTGTTTCCATATATCATATGTGATTTTAGTACATATATTTGATATTATTTCAGCTGTAAGAACTGGTAATCTACCCAGATTTAATGAAGTTTTATCTCAATATGGGTCCAAGTTTCAATCAGAAGATACTTATACATTAATTATACGTCTACGTCACAATGTTATCAAAACTGGTGTAAGAATGATCAATCTATCATACTCTAAAATATCCTTGATGGATATTGCACAGAAGTTAGCACTTGACAGTCCCGAAGATGCTGAATATATTGTTGCCAAGGTAATGTTTATATATTCACGGTTTGCTGCAATTTGCACATTACATATTCATTGTGCCACTGCTGTATTAACAGAAACATTGCAAATCTTACATGCGGCTTCTGATAGAATCTAGCCTCTTTAAGTATTTACTGTCATTTAGGACTGGGCCGCGCCCAAATTGGTTAAATTTTTGTAACTTAAGGTTAAATTAAATGAACCATGAAAAACTGACATTTCTCTACTTTTATTTCGCGAAGGTAAGAATTTTCCAATGAAATAAAAATATTGCCAAATAGCGGTATGTTAAAATTGTACTGCCTTACGTATTGCCGCAGCTGCGTATAGGAAGAAAATAAAATCTTATATTTTCATTGTGAAAATGATGTCATCTTGGAGAGGAAGTGATGTCACATTATAATTTGTGTAAATTACTTCTAACAAAACACAGAAATAAGCATGAAAGAAACAGAATATTCATCACCTTTGGTGTAATATCTTTTTATTAGCTGGATTTTTCTACGAAATACATTCTGCTAATAGTTATGCGAAACACAAGAAGGTCGGGCGGGCGTCCCTTTGTTATTTTTGCATTAAAGTTTTTAAATCTGTTTTTAATGTGGTTTCCACATTACTTTTCTTGTTTCAACTTGTTTACTCAAAAAACAACATTTTTACACAAGACCTCTTGTGAAAATATGTTTCCTGAGCTCACTCGGAGAAACTTAATATTGATCTTAAAGTCTAATATATGTCTTCTATATGTTTCTTAACCTGTATGGGTAATATAACCTACAGTAAGCAAATATAATACATTATATATTCTAGGCTATAAGAGATGGTGTTATTGAAGCTACAATAGATCATGAGAAAGGTTATGTACAATCTAGAGAGACAAGTGACATTTATAAAACTAGGGAACCAATGGCTGCCTTTCATCAACGTATCACTTTCTGTTTGGATATACACAATAATTCTGTGAAGGTTTGTATTCAAATTTGTTTTATACAAGCTTATATATCATCAATATGGAAGTTATTTGTTGCGGTGTTCCTATTTACCTACTGTTTAACTTTTTAGTAGGCTTATGGTTCCAAACCAGGCAGTAATAATTTCAGTTAGTCTTTTTTTCCTTTCAGTCCAATCAGCTTTACATAGCATTATGTATACATTATTGACCCAGCTTGGAGACATGTATGTCACCGTAAATACCAGGTCATTGTTGGAAGCATTGAAAGTAGAATTCCATTTGAGGTCACTTACGCATTACATTTAAAATTATGCAGGACAGGTGTCTGTTACTGACTTAAGTTTGTGCCTAGTAATTGCGGAACTGCTTAATCCAAAGATTTCCAGGAATGCTGAATAGGTTGACTGACCGCTGTGATATGACCTATACATTGTGTTGCTATGGCATTGAACTCAACTAATAAGAAGTTATTTCTCCTGAATCTGCTGGAATTTTAGTTCTACTGCTAGAAAAATAACACCTTGAGTTCAAAATATGATTTCTTTACTTACAGTTATTTCATTTCAATATTTTCTTTTATTTTTAGGCAATGAGATTTCCACCAAAGTCTTATAACAAAGATCTTGAGTCCGCTGAAGAAAGACGTGAAAGAGAGCAGCAAGAATTAGAAAGTGCTAAAGAAATTGCTGATGAAGATTTTGATGGTTTTCCATAACGTTTACTTCATATATTGACTTTTTCTATGACTTTATTAAAACATTGCTGTAGTAGAATGGTCGTAAGGAAGTTAACTTGGTGCAAAGAATATTTTTTGCTGAAGATGTGAATTACAGACACAGTCACTGTGATTATAAAAGTGTATAAAGCTGTAACTGTTGACTTATAGCTCATTTGGTTAATAAATTAATAAAACTGTATTGTGCTTGCATTCTAATGACTACAGCATGAAGATTATTTTGGAAAAAAAGTTCTATGTTATTAAGTTCATATGTTTGAATACGATTTCTAAAGAAATTTACTAGCCTTTGGATATTGACTTATCAATTGTCCATGTTTGTTTGTATAATTCAAAATATAAAATATGATACTTCTTCATACTGTTTGTGTTGTAAAGTCAAAGTATATGCATGTGCTCAATTAAATTGGTATTAATTGAGATATTATAATGATATTGATCATTATACATTTATTTGTAATAATGATAGTAATTATCTAAGTAATATTTCATCAGATATAACTTAATACACTTTAAAGGAAATGGTATAAAAAGAGGGAGAAATATATATATATTATCATTGAATGTGCTATTTAACAAATAAACATTGTGCTGAATATGATACTGTACTTATTGTTAGTTAGATTCATTAACATTCTCTCATTTGTACATTTATTTAATATGTTTAATTCATTTAAATCCTGTCCTTTGGGCTACAAGATCTTTGGGTACAGAATCCATGTTTAAAACATAGTTCTGTTCTTTGGCTGTATAACAAGTAGCATAAAACTTTACCTAGTTCATATTATTAAAATGTATAATTGAAATCTGCTTTTGAATATATTTATTTTTTAGAATATTCCCTCATTTTGAAAGAACCCCTCTTGAGAATGAATATGGGTTGAGAGCATTGAGTTTTGTTCTGAAGTATAATTACCATGGACCCTAGTTGTCATATGACTAATGACATCAAATTATAATTTTCTAAAATTTCTGTGTTCATGCAGATTTGAAGTCCTATTAATTTATATTTACTTCAAACAGGGTTTCTTAGTTATGTCAAATTAATAAGACATAAACTATCTTAATAGGTTTTCTTAGTTAAGTCCGAATAAGAAGAGCATAATTGAATGTTGTTATTAAATATGAGCTTGGCAACTGAAAGTCTAAGCCTGTAGTTTTCGAGCAAGTTGTCTTAGTTTGCTATTTGAAATCTACTAAGTCAATAACATTGTTGTTGAATCCATCAGAAAATAAACTTAGGAGTATAATAGCAGTTAAAACTGATTTAAGTATTTTGAGAATTAATTAATTTGAAATGTAAATTAAATGAAATCTGCCTACTTCATTATTTTGAAAATATGTTTTCAGTGTTTTCAAAACTTTCAATTTCCACCCATGTTATAGTAACTTGGATATGTATATATTTTGATTCATACATTATGTATATTAATAAATGTGCTTACGTTAACTTTATGTAGTAGGGCTTGTTAATAATTTTGCTGTTATAACCATGGGTCAAAGTTTTAGTAAAGTAATATATCAGACTAGTGCTGGTGAAAGATTTATCATTAAGACAATGACTGTTAATTTATATGAAAGTGAACATGTTGGATACTACACTTTATAAGTGAAAACATCTTTATTCTATTTGACTTCTGTAGAATGTAAATACTATACATGTACTAGTATATTTTGTTGCAAGTTTCAAGTTAACAAAATAAATTACTTCATTTTCAACTGTTGTTTTTCTTATTTGAAATTATTGTTGATAAATTCTTAAGTGTTCTGCTATGTATATTTGAATGATTAATTACAATTGTCTTACATCTTATTCTGTGACAAATGTAAATTATTTCAATTATTTGGGCTTTCTTCAAAACACCTGTTATTCAAAGACCAGTTAGTATTGATTGGTCAGTCCTAATTTTAGCTACATATAAAACTTAAGAAGAATGTAGACTAGATTTGCACTGACCCATCATAATGGAAAAAAAGTTTATAACAGAATTACTGGTATATAGAGCATTTCACATTTGGCACTATGCTAGTGCCAAGTGTGAAATGCTCTAAATTTAATGCCAATGAAAGAACTGTAAGGATTTTAATATTTTAAGTTTAGCTCAAACTCTGCTTATGTATAGATGTTTAGTCAACTTGGAACCTCTGATGCTTGAAATTGGCTTAAAGCAGGTGACCCTCCATGTACTCATTTATTTCATTTACCCACGGGTTAGGTGAAACATTTTCAGGTTAATTCCTTGCTTTAAGGAATTGGCAATGCTCCATTTAAATCAATATGTTTTGCACTTATGTTCCATAACATGCTCTCTATTATGCTCCATAACGAAATTAATTTGAATTCTCAATGAAAGAGACATTAACATCTTTTCCTTTCCACTTAAAGAAACATCAATGGATGTAAGATTAATTGGAAAGTAAAAAAAAAGAATGATAAGTCATCCATTACACAGATGTCATATTCTTGCTTCATCCTAAACCTGTAATAAAAAAATGTTTCATTACACAAGTACTCTAACTGTACCTGCTAATGCCCAACTCTGGCTTTTAACATGCTCAGATGATCAAAAGAAGAATATGTTTTATTTTGAGTATTGAACCTCTGGACTGGTGCATTTTGAACCTGGACAAGTTGATTTTTAGATTTCACTTGTCGGTGGATGTATGTGTAGCATTAATAAATAAATTCCTCGAACTTTCCAATCGCCCCTCGTAAATAGCTGAAGTTCTGAAAGAATATGTTTTTTCCTTTTGCCTATCCTTGTTTAGTGTCACACAAATATGAATTACTTGAAATTAACCTAAACCAAGACAGTGTATTTAGTAGTATGGTCCTACTACAGTTTAATAAATAGTTAACAACACTCTTTTGCTCTTTTGCAATATCGTATCAATCATTCCACCGATATAAAGCCCTACTTGCTAGCCCGAATCGCTCATGACATGAACGATAACTCTGGATAGTTTGGTTTCAAGGACGTAGATGCTGGTTTTTAGACTACACCTAATTGACCGACATTTTCCGGAAAAATGAGTGATACGGAGAATCTCGAAGTATTCCAATTGCATTAAATGTGTGTCCATTGTCAGCCAATCAAATTGCAGATAACGTGGAGGTGCGGTCAACACAAGATTTACGTCAACAAATAACTCGAGACTCGAGTCGCATTTCGGTAAGAATAAATTTATTTTTTAAATTTTGACGGTTATTTAATATTGAAACGTCTGTCATTTTTTCTTTAAAGGAATTAAAAATTTGCGCAGTCAAGCATTAGCGATAAATCCGTCATTGACAATAGGCCTATCATTAGAAAATTTCAATTTATGAAAGTGACGATGATGCAATGATGATGCACTCTTTCAACTGTTCAATAACTATATAATGATAAACAACATTCATCGACGATTAATTTAGGATTATATACTCGAGGTCATGTATTGCTGCCATTTTTAATACGTACGATGTTTGATTATTTGTTTATCGTATTTTCTGCATCAGTGTAATTGCTTCAGTACATGCGTAGTGCATGGCCTTGGGATGTAACTGGTCCAGGTTAATCTAATCTTTGTGTATCATTGGAAGCATTTAAATATGTAAACATTGAAGATATGGATTGATCCTTGACCGACCGACTTTAGAAATTGACTGACTTAATTTTTTATGTTTGTCTTTGAATCAGGCCTAGTATGTAAGCAATTTAATCATGTAGTTATTGGGCAAGAATCTTTTTCAGTGATTTTTTTTTAGTTTTTTTTTCAAAACAACCCCAGCCTTTTATATGTGAATTTCATGCTTCGTACTCCTAAATTGTGAAAAAATATGAAACATTTATCAAAAAAGTATAGGATAAGTAAAGTTTGCACTTTTAATATTTTAAGCAATCTCCGTAAACAGAGATCCTGTAGAGCGTTGTCGTACTGGATCTCTACTTAGTCAATGCAAGGTCACGTCGAGATGAACTTTGTGTCGACCAATCGATGCGTAGCTTTCATCTAGACGAAAACAATATTAATCACATTTTGATTTCGTAATTTCTATTTTTAGACCTATGTTTGCATGCTAATTTAACTGCGGTATTATTCACAATCTGTGATTGTATGGCTCATTTCAAATTGCGTGACGTAGATGATGTAAACAAGTTACGTATCATAACAATTTCGTCATGAATATTATGATGAGAAAAGGTCACCTGAACGTGACCTTCGTTTGGATAAGGCCAGATCTAAATTAGGGAGTATGCGAGCGGTAAAATTTCAGGTTTTAGTCAGATTGTATTTTAAGCCACTATAGGCAGATTTACAACTGAATTGATAGCTGTCTTACAACCATGAAGTCATTAAAATATAACATGCCTAAAAGGCTGATTAAAATGGGTAGGAAGTTAAATAGGTACATTGAATTGCTGTTTACTTGTGCTGACACTGACCTTGACACTGATAACAAGTATTGGGTAACTAAGGCTGCAGCAACTTCTACTGATACAAAAATGGTGTCAGTTTAACTTATTCTGTCAGGATTTTGTAATATGTTTGAAGGGTATGAACTGATGAATCACTAAATATATTAAACATGCTTGTAGTACTTTGTTTGCTTACTGATATAATGGTTGAAAAATGGTATCACCACAATGTATCATATAACCAGTTTACTTCAGGGCTGTCATTGAAAATCGCTATATTGAAGTACATGTATCGCCGATTCTTGACCAATTCTTAATCCAATATGGATTTGCAATTTTAAATATTGATACAACCCATTTCATTACAAGTTTGGTCACAAGGTTCTAGTCGAGGACTTTTTTTATATTTTTTTTATAGTTTTCATGTTTTCTGTAAAGAATTATAAACAAGAAAATATAGATTGTTTTATGTCTGAAACAACATTGAACATCATGCATAACACCATGACTTGAGGGCATTATATATTAGTATATATACAGTTGAGTTCTAGAAGCTTCTGCTTCACTCCTTTTCAGACTCGATATATCAATATATCACAGATGCTTACCTTTCGATATAGTATACAACTCCTAGTATACTTGTAGTTAGAGTGAAGTAAGTATTAAGTATTAACGTAGGTGCTTTAATGAGGCTATACATTATTTTGGTCTTAGAATCTTCTTTGATTCTTAATTCAAACTGTGTTTTATTTACTTTCAGGTTAAAGATCTCTGATAATATCAAACATGTCTGAATGCCCAGGTATGGAACGTGATAGCCCCTTTAGAAAATGGCAACGACCAGATTGTGAAAGTCGTTGTACATATGACCCCTCTAAGAAGATATCTGAATCCCCTCATCGTCATGTACCATTGTAAGTGCTTGTTAATAAAGAACTTTTTTTTACATGGACTATTTTCATACCTTTCTCTGTGGTATCACCCTTGACTTTGAATCTTGCATTCTTGGTTCCTGCCCATGCTGTATATCTTTTTGTAAAAATTCAACAATGGTGTGGATTTTCCACCGTTTAGGAAGATCTACAAGTTTTGTGACAATCAATTTTTCTCCAATTTTTTGTCTCAAAATGTCCCAGGACATGCGCATATATGTTTTATCGCCATTTTTCATTGATACAAGCCCAAAAACATGTCTAACAAGAGCAGACAACTCTTTGGTTGAAAGTACATAATTTTTATTACTTTATTATTCTTTATTATCGCTTTCAGATATGAGTTTAGAGCCCAAGTTAAGCATGTATGACATAAGTATGTGCTTAGTAACTGGATAAGAGCTAATCTCAGACATTTAGGCTTTCCAGGAATGTATTTATTTTTTTAGTCTTATCTATGTACAACATGTATATAAAAGTTAAACATATATATTATACAATATAAAACATGTACATAGCCACTCTAAATAGAGTTATAAAAGACTATACACACTTTAAATAACTAAAACTAAGGAATGGTGAGAAGATAATCTGAAAACTGTTGTATAACCTATGCAATGTGTTGCTATGGTGTTAAACCCTACCAAAAAAAAGTTTGTTCTGATTTTGACCTTACTTTGTGTTTCAGGAAACAAAAGCCAGCTATAATGTCTACTATTTTAGACAACATTGGTAATACACCTCTGGTTAGATTGAATAGAATTCCTAAATCAGAGGGATTAAACTGTGAAGTCTGTAAGTACTGATATTGTTAAATCATCAATTTTTAGCTAGACTGATCTCTACAGACTAATGACGTAGTAGACAGTTTAGATTGCTGATTGATAAACATATGCAATATATATACATATGATTATATTAAATTGATTCCATCAAAATATTTCTATGTATACCTCAAGAAGGATTATGTTAGGGAGTTAAGAGTTACGACCTTGGTCCATCAATAAATTAGATCTAGTGTTGTTATGAGTTATATCCTGTAGTGTTGGTGACTATGCCACACTGTAATTGAACTGAATATGGTTACGCCACAGTGTAAACTTTATTTATGAGATAACCAATGATATCATATATTTCATTAATTTCTCAAGAGATAACCAATGATATCATATATTTCATTAATTTCTCTAGAGATAACCAATGATATCATATATTTCAAATTCATTAATTCCTCAAGAGATAACCAATGATATCATATATTTCATTAATTTCTCAAGAGATAACCAATGATATCATATATTTCATTAATTTCTCAAGAGATAACCAATGATATCATACATTTCATTAATTTCTCAAGAGATAACCAATGATATCATATATTTCATTAATTTCTCAAGAGATAACCAATGATATCATATATTTCATTAATTTCTCTAGAGATAACCAATGATATCATATATTTCATTAATTTCTCAAGAGATAACCAATGATATCATATATTTCATTAATTTCTCAATACTGGAAGAGAATTTCATTTGACATACAAACTGTATTGGTAAAAAATATAGGTCAAAAGATAGCTTGGACAGCTGAGCCGTAATAATTCATAATTCCATCCTATCCTAGTTTTGTAGGGCATTCGGAACTACTTCGGCGATTTTCCACGCAAATACACCTCGGATATCACGAGGAGCGAAAGTAGTTCCAACATAGAATCTAGCCTCGTTCCCGACGTTTACTCAATAAAACGCTGGCACACACCAAAAACGACGGACGATTATGGGCAGTTAAAGCTCTTCAATGCCTGTAACTGATATTTACTTAAATCAAAGTTGATCCTTAAACATTTTGTGTACTTGATACTTTCTGCAAAATGATCTGCCATGTTGGTTGTTTACATCGGCACTACTTAACCTATGAGGTTAATCGCCTGACCTCATAACTTGGTTGTATTCCTACTACGTTTGATATCCGAGGTATATCTTCGTAGATGATTGCCGAGGTCGTTCCGAATGGTTGTAGGGTGAGACTGTTAGATTTGGTTTCAAAGTAAATAGTTTTAAATTCTAAATCTAGCATATGCAATGTACATGGCTTTAATTAAAATGTTGTCAATAGAGTAATATACAATAAAATTATAATGAAATGATTCAAATTCAAAAAGTGATTTAAATTAAATGACCATCTAGCTGTTACAATGTTATATGTCTGGTTGTGAATTATCACATGATATGCATAATTATACAGTACCCACCAAAAGTTTGAACACATTTTTACTTTGTTGGCCTTATTGAACAGCTTTTTATTTTAACTTTGATATTTTTGAATTGCTATTTAGTTATGCTTTATTTTTTGGTTATCATTATAATAATAACTGAGATTACAAAAATTGCATAAAAACAATATTATGAAAAATAATAACAATACAAATTTTTATGGAGGCTTTAGGATGTCTGATATTGAATCTTGTTATTGTGTAGCATTCATTACTTTTGTTTTCATTTTATCACAAACCATCCTTAAATATCTTAAAAATAATGACTCTACAAAAACAATTGTCAAAATTTATGAACTGTGGTTAATTTTGGTATTCCTAATTCTTTAAACTTAAAAAAACCTGGTATACATTGGCATCATCAGACACCAATAGCCGAATCATTAACATTGAATATAATAACCTTATTATACCCCCGCTTCGAAGAAGAGGGGGGTATACTGTTTTACCCTTGTCTGTGCGTCCGTCCGTTACAAAATTTCCGTCGCAGTTTTCTCAGCAACTATAACATGCAGCAGCCTAATACTTTGCATATTGCTTCATCCCATAGTCCCATGTGGTGTAAAGCGATTTCAGGCTCCTTGCTCATCTACTTCCTGTTTGTCGCATATTTTTAGATTTTTGCGGGGGTATCACTAGTGAACATTAGCTCACAGATTTACTTGTTATTACTTACTTACTTAATCCTATTTGTCCCTGTTTGGAAATTAGACCTCATGAATTCTATGTCTGACACTCAGTTCTATCTTGGGATAGATGTTTTGTCTTGGACCAATTGCAGCCTAGGTCTTTCTGTTCTTGGGTAACTATTGGTCTTCATGTTGTTTTGGTTCAACTCTGTTTGCTTTCATAGGTGGTGTCTAATATAATGCTTCTTTAGGACATCTGTTCTGATTTATTCTCATTGAGTAATCAAGTCATTTGTTTTTTTATAATTGTCACATAAACTTGTCAGTTTCACACGTAAACGAGTGGCAAGAAAACATTGATTAAAATGCAAAAATGTATTAAAGTTATTTAAATTATCTCATTAATCACAAAAATAATGTCTTCAGAAGATAAATGATTTGTACGTGGTGACAGGTTGTTTTGTAGGTTTTTGATACTTATTCATTACTTACAAAACTGGTTGCCAATGAAAACTACCATAAATTTCCCGCTTGACCTCAACTTGAGTCCAGAACAGGGCACTACAATATTATTATCATCAAGCATGATTTTTTTTATATTTCAGTGGCTAAGTGTGAATTCTACAATGCTGGAGGTAGTGTTAAAGATCGTATAGGTCTAAGAATGGTAGAAGATGCAGAGAGAGCTGGTGTTCTAAAACCTGGAGATGTTCTTATTGAACCAACGTCTGGAAATACAGGTACACTTTAACCTGAGAGTGTTAACTTTACATTACTATTACTATAAGTTTAGTATGATGATGATGGTGGTGGTGGTGGCGATGATGATGATGGTGGTGATGATGATGATGATGATAGTGTTGGTGGGGATGATGATATTGATGATAATAATATTGATGATGATGATATTGATAATAATAATGATGATGGTGGTGGTGATGATGGGGGTGGTGGTGGTGATAATGATGATGATGATGATTTAATTATTGAATTGGATGACATATTTGGTATTGTCCAAAGTTTCAACATGTTCCTAAAAGATATATACAATTATACATTGTACATATAAGCTACATGAACAACATAAAATTCTGTAAAATACTTATAACATAATGCTGACTGATATTCATTGACAGACATGTGTTTGTATCATAATGTAACATCTGTTACCATGCTATATGGCTTATACAGCAATGACTTGGCCTAAAATTGTCGTAACTTACTTTTATCAAAAATGACTTTTTTTTGTTAAATTTTGTTTCAGAATTTTTTATAATATCTGAAACCTCTATAGATATTTGGATTTATTTACATGGGTAAAAGTGTTCAATATTAATTCTATTTATTTCTATCTGCTTAAATCAGTCTGTTTTAGTAGGTTTTCATTATTTTCAAAACTTACCTATTTAGTGATTATTCCAGAACTCAGAAAAGGGTAGGGAGGTAGAAAAAAGGGGGAGGGCATAGCTGAGGTTAAATGTCTCAAATGCACTGTTACTGCATAGAAAGAGGCTGAAAAGGGCAGGGAGGAGAGAAAAAGGGCAGGGTGCAGCACCCTGCTATTTTGATTTGAAATAATCACTACTATTGATATTTTGTATAAATATGCTAACAGAAAAAATGGACAGTTTTTTTTTATCTTTGCCTTAAAACAATTTGTAATTTGGAGCTATATAAATATTCTTCCAGCCCTCAACATAATACATTGTTCATTGTACTAATATGAAAGGTCTAAATGCCTCTCAGTCATACAATATACGTGTCTATCAGTCATGCATCTATACTCACATTCAAGTGATATTTTATTATACTATAAAAGGTGTATGTGTTAACATTATAATATGTCATTGTATTCATCACCTTGTATTGCCATACTTATACATTAAAGTTGTTAAAATACTTGTAGCATTAAATATGTTTTTGTACCTATTATATATTATATACTTGTAAATTATTCATGTTTCTTTCATGCTTTATGGTGAAATGTAGCGATATTTGATGTAAATATATGATGAAAATATAAAGTTTATATTTTCATTGAAGTGAAAATATAAACTTATATTTTCATTGTCAATGATGTCATTTTGAAGAAGAAATGACTGACAGTCAGTATTTACTTTTGAAACAAGCCATCTGATAAGCCCTGCCCCTTTTTCCTGTCTCCTTGCCCTTTTCTGAGCATTATCAGTTTTTAATAATTACTGTATTATCAGTCCAATGTGGTAGTCACTTGGCAATGCCCTTTTGTCCCCTCCAGTAGGTGTTTCTCAAGAGAGGTTGCACCAGAATTCTTCAAATGGATTCACTAATAACTTCACACAATCATTTTGTTGTTTTATTATGTAGGTATTGGTATGGCCCTGGCTGCAGCTGTGAAAGGTTATCGTTGTATAATTGTTATGCCTGAGAAAATGAGTATGGAAAAGGTAAGTAACTCTATCACATTTACATTTGAGCAATGATCTTGTGGTAGGATGCACCTTGATGGATTTAGAGGTCTTAGGTTTGAATTGATCTGTGACTACTGTTATTCATTCTGAGAGAGAAATTTACGTCAGCAATGTGTGAAAGATTCACTTGTTGCATCAAATAGAAATACATAAACATTCAACAATTTTAAATATTGAAACCATTGGTGAATATGTTTGGTCCATTTTATCCAGTTGCAGACAGCTTATGTTGCCAATCCTTGTACACTGCTGCAATTGTCATGTTACAAACTGAATTAAAATGAATGCAAAAATACCAGCAGAAACTATAACATGAGCCCCAAATGACTTGTAAATGTTTACAGTGATTACAGAAGACTAAAATAGATTTGATACAGATTTCAAGTTGATGGATTTTCTATCTGAAAAACTTTGTACTGGATATAATAGTGCAGAAAAAATTGAAATAAATATGTGTGTACACCAAACAATAGGATTCTCTGAATTGAATACTTTTCAGCAAATATATGTGAAGTAACTTTGTTCTGCAAGTAGGGGCTGTAGTCCAGTGGTAGGACACATGCTAAGGAATCAGTAGAGGTCCCAGGTTAGAACCCCTCTAGAGACACTGCTAATTTCCTTGAGCAAGAAATTTACCTACAATTGTTTCATTCCATCCAGCTGTAAATAGGTACTGTGAGGGTTCCTTTCTTGAAGGAGATTTCAATGATCAGGGTTTACCGTACAAAATTCCTAAGTGGACAGAGTATGTATATAGAGGCAGACTTTAAACCACACTTTACATTTTTAACTTCTGCATCAATGCATCCAGCACAAACAAACCGTATTTGGCTAGATAAACCCTTTATTCAAGTTTGGAATATGCACTATTATTTTTTAACATTTTCAGGTTGATGTCTTGAGAGCTCTTGGAGCAGAGATTGTCAGAACACCTACAAGTGCAGCATTTGATTCTCCTGAATCCCATATAAGTGTTGCTAAGAGACTGATGGAAGAAATACCAAACTCACATATTTTAGATCAGTATCGTAATGCTAGTAACCCACTGGCACATTATGATGGTACTGCTGAGGAAATCCTACAAGCATGTGATGGTAATGTACTAGTTATTCATGCAGTTTTAGGGGATTATGGGGTAGTTCATTTTATATGAGGGATTGAACCAACCAAGAAATTTTCAAGGAATTAGAGGACTTTGTGGTTTGAACCAAAAAATAGTTTGACATTTTCATTGTTTATTACATAAATATTGAAATACAAGAGGGATAACTCTCAGTTAATTAAACAAGTCTTTCATCAAAGCAACAAATAACATAATTCTTACACATTGAAAATAAAGTAACATAGAATGTCATCCCTGTCTGTACTGTAACTGTTGAATAAAAGTACAGAAATAAACAACAGATGTGTGAAGACTATACACTACTCACAAAAAGTTATTTTTAGTTCGATTTAATGCCATAGCAACATCTTATATAGGTCATATCATGGTGTTCAGTAAACCTACTCACTGTTCCTAGAAAGGCTAAATCTCTGAATTTAACGATTATTTCAACATATCCACTCACTTCTGTCAGTGACTGATAACTGCCCTAAATGATTTGGAATCAATTGTAGGAGGGAGAACGGCTGTAGAAATTATTTCATGACCAAACTCCAGAAAAGTATCCTCCACTTAGGAATTGAACCCAGCACCCCTACATAAGTAGCCTTGTGTCCCACTGACTGATTTAGCCAGGTGGACAGATACATGTACCTTACTTTTATATTCTAGAATGCTCTTGATTTTTGACCGTACATGATATTATATAAAAATACTGATCGTTTGTGTATTTCAGATAAGGTAGATATGATAGTTATGGGGGCTGGTACTGGTGGAACATTAACTGGTATTGCTAGAAAGTTTAAAGAAAGATGTCCTAATTGTAAGGTATGGTATATGTTACTATGAATAGAATCAAATATTAATTGTAGTCTATTTATAGCTGGATTTTTCAACAAAAAATTTGGTTTTAAGTTTGGCAAAACCCGGGCAGGCGGGTAGGCGGTTAGGCAGATGGGCAGTCATCCAGTGTTGTTAACAATTGAGTTTAAGTTTTTTATTTACCATATATTTCTGCCATTTATTGTCAGATCTTTTTGAAACTTCATACTATGATTACATACCATGTGATGAACAGAATTAGAAAGTAACTACAATTCTACCTGGCTTAATTATGAATTATTTCCCTTTGTAATGTTTGCGTTAAAGTTTTTAATATGTTGGATATCTCTGCCATTTAGGGTCAGATCTTTAAAATCTGGATTTAATGTGGTTTCCACATTATACTACTTGTAGAAATTTTTTGACATATCTGTTATTAGAGTATAAATAGAATTTTATATTTATTGTTGTCTATCTATAGAAATTAATGTCATTTCTGTTACTATATATATAATCAAATATTGAATCTATTTATAGATAATTGGAGTTGACCCTGAAGGTTCTATTCTTGCTGAGCCAAGTGAAATTAACGAGTCAACAGTTACTGGTTATGAGGTTGAAGGAACTGGTTATGATTTTATACCAACTGTATTGGAAAGAAAGGTTTGGTTATTTTTATAATTTCTTGTCGACACACCTTCGGTGAATTTGTTGACAGAACAGGCTAAATATAGGAGGGCATTGTTAAATGTATAAGCCAACATGATTATTGGTGAATAAACAGGAATTCAATTAAATTGTTTTTTCCCCTGCCATACAGACATACTTCACTGTCACAATGAAAATATGTGTACAAAGAACAATAGAATTTAATCTGTATTTCAGGCATTTTAATTATAATATGTAACAAACTTAGTTTGTACTGCCCGTGCCCTGATGGAAAACCCATAAATTTTAGTTCTGAATTAGGTCTATATAGTACATTTATTGTCAGCATATTAAGATCCACCTTGTAAGCTTAGTAGGCGTTGTGTCTATGAATCTAAAAGTTGTGGGTTTGATTCTCGGACAGGACCTACATACCTTCATGGAGTTTGGTCATAGAAAAATTTCTTCTGCCATTCTTTCCCCTACATCTGTACCAAGTGGAAAGTAGTGCAGTTGTCCGCCACTGGGAAAGACATGTGCTTGCTAGAACTAGGGCATAAATGTTTGTATCTTGAGATCTAAACCTTTCTAGGGTTGGTAAATAAGACAGCTGAGGATCCAAATATAACTGAAAATTTGTTATATTGAGTCTGATTTTGGTCTGATTTTGGTATGAATTATTTCCCTTTGTAAATTTGCATTGAAGTTTTCAATATGTTGGATATCTCAGCCATTTAGGGTTAGATCTTTAAAATCCAACTTTAAAGTGGTTTCCATATAATATTTCTTGTTATTAATTTTACTGAACCATTGTGCCCATATGGTCCTTTGAACCTCACCATGAGGTTGGCTAACGGTAGCATTCCAATAAAATTGTCATGGAGTCACTGTCTGTTTAATAATTATTTTAACCAAACAAACCAAACCGTAGTGCCCAAACTGCCATTTGAACTGAACCGTAACTGTGCAACTGTCCTTATATTTGTGTTCATATCTTAATGTCCTCTCTTCTGTTTAAGTTTGTTGATAAATGGTATAAAAGTATAGATAAACCATCGTTTCAAATGGCTAGAAGATTGATTAGAGATGAGGGAATACTGTGTGGTATGTATTACATTTTTGTGTTACCAGATAAAAAAACAAGTTGTCCAGTGGTAGGATGCACGCTTAGAGATGTTAAAAGTGTTTTTAGGTTCAAACCCTACTAGGGGCTCTGCTAATATCCTTGAGCAAGAAATTTACCTACAGTTGTAAATGGGTACTGTGAGTTTAATGGAACTGCTATTTCTCTAGAAGATATTCTTGTGAAGTACACATTTATTCTCTGGTTTTTACATATATGCGCAGTTTATACTAGAGCAATAATACTACCATTTTTGGTAGTCTGGTTGCATATTAACTATCGTGATACATATCATGATATGAAGCTACTATCGTGATAAGTATTGCGATACAATCAAGCTGACGATACCCAGCTCTAATAATGATATGTTGTAATATTGTTAATTCAATTTAGGATGTATCATTCTTAGTTGTATAAGCCGATAAAAATCCATGGTCCAAACTAGGATTCGAACCTACGACCTCTCGAGTCGTAAGCGGACACTCTTCCACGTCGCCATAAAAGCTAGCTTGAAGGCAAGGTAGTACACAAGTGCCGTATTATACCTCTGCTACAGTTGTTTAAGTGGACAGCATATTTTAACATATCACTAATATTTTTATTGTAAAATTTCATTGGGTCTAGTAAAAAATCCACTGTGTATGACCAATTGTCCAATGCTAACGAGTTTGTCACAGGGTTTTACATTGCAGTCAAATTTTAGGGGTCCAATGGACGCAGGTCCTGTGAAAATAGGGGTCTCTGGAGCAAATTTTGGGTTCCAACATATTTACTCACTCAAAGTGTGTATTTTTGTCATATAAATGACAGCAACATATAGATAGACAAATAAATGTCATTTAATTTTAGATAAACTATGACTAGAAACATGTGACTTAACAGAAACAATATCATGCTTATTAATAATTTCATTCATCTAGAGGTGTTTGTTATTTCAACTGTTTGTCATTGATTACCACAATGATACCATGTCAATGATAAAGATGAACAGAGATTTTGCCACACAGGATTCAGACATATTTTGTGCATCCACATGGACGCAGACTTCAGTTTTTATGCGTACAACTTAGTGATTTATGCGTATATGGATGCGGAATCCTGCGTCCCGTAAAACCCTGTTTGTCATGTAGTCTGCTATTGAAGATTATTATGTTTTATATACACATATATTGTTTCACAATTTAGGTGGAAGTAGTGGAGGAACTATGTATTGTGCTTTAAAAGCTATGAAAGATTTTGGATTAAAAGAAGGACAGAGATGTGTTGTATTGTTTGCTGATTCTGTTAGAAATTACATGTAAGTTTTATATATGCATCATCTTAACACACTAGCTTGTAGTCTTGGGCTTGTGAACATTGATTGGGCTTGTGGGAATTACTTATTTCATATATTTGATAGTAATTCATCTATTACATTTGTTATTACATTTGTTATTACATTTGTTATTACATTTGTACAGGTCGTCCACGTAAACATTGCGTATATAAACACAGCCAGTTTAATTACACATCAATATTTAGGGGGGATTTATTTATACAATTTTATAATTTAGTTAGTATACACTTACTTTATGAACATATCATTATATTAATTTACAATGTGCATATGCATTGTCTGAAATAAATGTTCAAAATCCAAGTGGTATGCTTGAATCAGTTAAATGTTGTTCATGCATTACCTTATTCACCTATTTAGCGGGCAAGTCTGTTGTTTAAAGTACAAAAACAAGCATGACCTAGAATACGACCTGTATTACATATTATTTTAAACTAACAGTTTGACAAACATAAATCCCCAGCATGTAATTAATTTCTAAAATCTATTAATTTTATTCAGTTTCACATTTTATGTTTAATCAAATCTGGTTATCATCAATGTTTGTGATAAAAATTGAAACTTTTTGTTTGACTATTTTAGTGCTGAGTGTCAATCAAATCAATCTTATCAAATCAATTATCCTGATTTATTTGTCATCTGCTGCTTGTATCCCACTAACTGGGATAGGCAGCAGGCAGTTTGATAGTCTGACATATTTCTGATCTCTAGAAATCATGTTTAGAGGATCATTGTTCTCAAAGCAATCTTCGTAAACAGATATCCTGTAGAGCGTTGTCGTACAGGATCTCTACATTCTCAATGCAGGGTCACGTCGAGATGAACTTTGTGTCGACCAATCAATGTGTAGCTTTCATCTAGACGAAAACACTATTAATCACATTTTGATGTCGTAATTTCTATTTTTAGACCAAGTTTTGCTTGCTAATTTAACCGCGGTAATATTCACAGTCTGGGATTGGGCGGCTCATTTCAAATTGAGTGACGTAGACGATGTAAACAAGTTACGTATTATAACAATTTCGTCATGAATATTATGATGAGAAAAGGTCGCCTGAACGTGACCTTCGTTTGGAAAAGGCCAGATCTAAATTAGCGAGTATGCGAGCGGAAGATTTTAGATCGGGTTTTAATCAGATTATTCTCAAGGTTGTATGTTTTCAAGTCAACCTTCACTCACTCTGATCATGTCTTTCTTGAATGCCCAGGTTTCCCGGAAGATGGGATGCTAATATTTGTGACTGTGTTCATGCAGGCTTAAGAATACATTACATGACCATACCATCTAAGATGTCTAGCACAAAGTGTATCAGTCACCACCTGAAAACCCAACAGAGCACAGAGTAGTTCAGTGGGAGTCTCTTCAAGTGGCTTGGTCCCACATATCAAGCATATCATCGTCTTGGCATTTCTGTGGAGTTGCTGTAGGTTAGCATCAGTTGTGGTCCAAGTTTCACTGCCATGCAGTAATGCAGTGTGAATACACAAATGTTTTTTGGTTGTGTAATGTTGTATATGCGAGTGTTTCTTAGTTTACAGTATATTATACATGTAAATCTTAATAACTATCATTATTTCAGGTCTAAATTTCTGAGTGATGACTGGATGAGTCAGAGAGACTTCCTTCAACTTGGTAAATCTAGTCCTACTGGAAGTTCATGGTAATTATATTAGTATTGTTACATATCAAATAGGGCCATGCCGAATTGGAATTCTGTTAAGCGTCAACTCAAATTTGGCAAACCTAGGTACCTATTCACAAAAACACACAAACCGAAAACGAAAACACAAATACTTGTACGGCAAAAAACAATGCATTATAATATATTTTTTCAATGGAATAACATCCTCATAACATGAAACAATGGTCTGGAATTTAATATAAAATGACTAGCGTTTTATTTCTCACATAAATATATATTGTATTAATGACGCGGTTATGATAAATTGCTTACGACCAATAACATCGTTGCCGAACACAATTTTTCCTGAATTAAAATGTCGTATCGAATCCCGGAACATCGGAATTTTAAGAAATTTTTACTTACAATTTTGTTTCTTATTTTGATTGATGGCTCTAAAACCTACGCGCACATGGACGCTTAACAAAATTCCGATATGGCATGGCCTAGGTTCCGTCTTGTAATATAGTCCTAGCTGAGAAAACTAGGAGCATATTCCATAAAGAAATCGGCTTCGTAATGCTTTTTGAAAGTGCTCTTTTTGTAGTATACAAGTTCTTCTGAATGGTTTTGTTCCAAGCTGGCAAATTCAAGATGTGTATAGTTAATTTCATGTCTCCTTTAAATGTTTTAAAAAGTGATTAACTCAAATTTGGAACATCTCTGTCTTCTTGTTAAAGTAGATAAGGTTCTGAATATTGTCTCGGAGTGTGCGTTGTATATATTATTAAGGGTCTTTATTGTGATGTTTTTTATCTCAATTTTGTAAATTTTAACAAAAATCTTAGTTTAATTTTGAATTTTTATGGATATTTCTGATTTGTTATGTATTCAGTTTTTTTTTTAAATAATATTATTTTCAGTACAATTTACAATTATAAATATGTTTTTTTGATTTTCTAGATAGAATACAATTTTGAGTATATTTTTTTAATTATCAGTACAATTTACAATAATTGTAAATTCATTCATTTAAATTTTCAGTTCAATTTACAATTTTAAGTATACATGTATATTTTTTTCAATTTTCAGTACAATTTACAATTGTAAATACATTTGTTAAATTTTCAGTTCAATATACCATTTTAAATGTATTCTTTTTGTAAATTTTCATAACAATTTATATAAAATCTTGTTATTTTTTTACAGTCTAACCTTACCATGGTAATATATTATAATATGATTACATTGTAGATCTATCTAGATATATTTCTTGTTCAATTTTCTCTCCTTTAAATTGTTGTTAATTTTCTTTCCCATTAAACTGTTATAATTTTCTTTTCTTTTTAACTGTTGTTCCTTGTCATTTTACATCTTATCATGTTTTTGGTCTATTGTTATGTCTCTTCCTGATTCATTTAGTTAAGGATATGAAAGTGGTTATCCTAACAGATAAGTTAAAAAGCAAGCTCTATATCTTGTTTAAATATTCCCCATTTGAGCTAGGTTTTTTTGGTTGAGTCTGCCGGCCTAGCTCAGTCAGTAGCACACAAGTCTACTGACAGTGGAATGGTGGGTTCGATCCTCAGGACAACCCAACACCCCCTTATTTCAAAGAATGTTTGAATATTTAATGTATTATATCAAGTGACATTGAATAAGAATTTAGAGGGCATATTATTCTTAATTTAACCTATTCTTACTCCATGTAAGTTAAAATTATTGAAATGCTGTGCAATGGTGACAGATTAATTAAAAGTTTTTTGTTTGATTTGTGGTTGTTGTATGCTTACAGTTGTATCTTCTTACAGCAAGCATTTTGTCTATCTGCTTAAATTCTTTAATTGCTTATGTGAGCCGTATTGTAATTGGTTTCAGCCAGATATGTTATCCACATTAAATAAAGTCAATATTATTATTATTCTTATATTTAAACCTAAATTTATTTTCACCAACCTGAAATTCGTTACCTCTATTTAGTTGTTGTAAAAAATAACAACCCTTGGGAATAATTTTATACTGTTTCTTTCCAGTACAGGAGTGGGCACTGAGAATTATTATTAAGGTGTTCATAAAAAATGATGTTATAGTAAAAAATCCATGCAAGGAAAATCTACCACTTTTTTGGTATTTTGACCCTCATTAATCATAAAATATCATGTTGCATGTCACATCTTAACTTTCACATCAAGTATAAACTTACACCCTCATGAAATACTATGTATTAATTATTGTGTAGTCTAGCTTTGATTAACTTGTAACTTCACATTTTTTGAATGTCAGATGAACCAAATATTTAAAAAATGTATGATTTTTAGCTCAACTTTACGAAGTAAATGGAGAGCTCTTCTACTCGCGCTAGCGTCGGCGTATGCGTCCATATTTCTAATTGAAGTTTTTGTGCAGTAAAATATTTTTTACTATAACTTTTTTATTTCTTAAAGTATCAACTTCAAACTTTAAATATATGTTCCTTATTATCAACCACATCTCATGTTACAAGGTTCATAACTCCAAATACATTTTTTTTCAGAAGTATCTCCCCTTGAACGTAGAAATTTCTTTAAAAAATATTTGTTTTTTTCTGCAACTGCTTTATTTTATTAGAAAACAACTTCAAACTTTAAATATATGTTCCTTATTATCAACTACATCTCATGTGACAAGGTTCATAACTCCAAATACATTTTTTCAGAATTATCTCCCCTTGAACTTAGAGTTTCTTTAAAAAAAATTCAGAATTATCTCAAGATTGTGAACTTAATTTTTTTTTTAAAATACATTATTTTTTACTTTAACTTCTTTATTCCTTAAGGTATCATTCTCAAGTATATATGTTCCTTATCATCAACCACATCTCATGTGACAAATACTTACTTAGTCGAGCATGCTGTCTCTACTGACAGCTCTTGTTTTACTTATTTTGCATTGCCTTATTGTTTTGTTAATTTGTTGAAAACAGATATAATTTCTATATACATTTTATTTCAATGGTTGTAAGGTCTGATGATAAGTCTGTCTCTCTACTCTGAACCAGACATTCTGAAAAGTGTTTTGACATTACTGGACATTCTGTCTAGTGTTCTTGGAAGAATCACTGGTCCGAATAAGGTTTCACTTAGCGGAAGAAATCATCAAAACGAAATATTTTTACATCTTTATTAACAACAATTGTTATAGATAGATAACTAAATGGAATAATATGGGGAAGTCAAAACATCATGACTTATCATAAATAAGTCACTATTTAAACTGAAGACAAACATCAAAATAAGTTCAATATTAACCGAAAAATGCAATAAAATAGCCGATAGTTGTCCTTGTTTTAATTTAAAAAAAATGAAATTTTTTGGACATTCGGACCAGCTATGACAGACTTTTACTGGATTGACTGGAATATTATCAGTCAGGTCCGTTGGACCTGCACTTTTCGGAATGTCTGCTCTGAACTACTTAATGCACTTATTTGAAGTCTGATATTACTTCCAGTCTAGTTTTATGACATATATACAATTACGTAATAGATAAAACGAGATAGCTATTGTTACTAATTCTTTCTCAATCTGCTTCTGATGATTTAGTAACTAATTATACATTGCATGATGCTTTGTGTTCCTGCACTAAATGCTCATTGGAGTTATTGTGGGCAGTCTGGTGTCAGTAAAAATTGTCTCAGCCCCAGGGGTTACAAGTTTCATATAGAGTTATATGAGGAAATATTAAATATTAAGGTGTACAGCTTATGTGAGGAAATATTGAATATTAATTTTGTAAGGCCACAACAAATTGATCATATGTTCTATGGATTTGCTCGCACCTTAATTTGGACGGTTTTTACAAAAAAATATATTTTTATTTCCTCGCTCGCTCATAAAAATTTGGTCAAACTGCTATATAAAGCAACTGAATAAAGATTTTTTTGATTTTTTTTTTCTTCGCTTGCTCGCCCCATTTTTTTTCTAGAAAAATCTGTAGAACATATCATCAACTTGTTGTGGCTTAAGGTATACAGCTTTCATATTTGGCATGCGGCATCATCTTAAGTCCTCTAGAAAAATTGTTAAAGGTAATGCCCCTGGGGTGAAAATTGGTTCCTACCCCGAGTGTCTAGAATTTCATGATGCTGAGTCTAAATTACTAAGATTTTGGAAAAATAATAATTATTTGGATAATATTTAATTTTTAGATGTCTCAAATATGGAATGTTATTTCTAAT
This sequence comes from Mactra quadrangularis, assembly GCA_025267735.1. NCBI lineage: Eukaryota > Metazoa > Mollusca > Bivalvia > Venerida > Mactridae > Mactra > Mactra quadrangularis. Next base: position 13,986,270 of record CM046299.1, read on the forward strand.
CATTTAATTTACAACATTTAAGGGAAGGGGTACAACAAAAAATTGTAATGTCTTCTTAAAGATAAATTGTCCTATGTGTTATAACAGTGGTTATTATGGAATTCAAAAAGGGCTGGTAGGCAGTAAAAAGGGGTCAGGTGCATGAGATGGTTAATGTTTTAAAGTATCTATTTCTGCAAAGGGAGGAGCAAAAAAGGGCTGAGAGAGGAGAAAAAGGGCTGGTTGCTGTGTCGGCTATTCTGCCTTAAATTAACCACTAGTTATAATGAATGTACAGTAAAAGTTCATTCTCTCGAACACCACCAGCTCGAATTAATTGCCTGGGTCGAACACATTGTCTGGCACCGATCAATTTACCTTCTATATCTATGTAAAACAACATCTTCTGAGTCGAACAGGACAGGGTCGAACTCTCGAACCAATATCACGGTCCCGTGGTTAACAAATACACTATAATACTATTGTTTCTCTCGAACAATAGATTTTCACACATCAGCGATAAAGGTATGAAAGTAGGTATTGTTTGTGACGCGTGACAATAACACGGCGTGAAAATCGCACAACATTAAATTTGATAATTGAATTAATTTGTCAAAACTTTTTGTTGTTTGATCACATTGTCACACTAAAATGCTTAACAAAAGAATTGTTTGTAGATTGCACATTGTTGATGGACACAAGTTATAATGTGTCATGGTATGATTAAAAATCAAGAATAAAACGAGTAAATAAGGCCTCGCTAAAACAAATGAATTAGCGCGTATACAGCTTGTATGTTTGTTTTAATTGATAAAAATTGCGAACAAAATGTTAATGCAATTTCAGTATAAAATCAGTGCAAATTTACGATCGGTCTCAATTCAAAATGTTTGAACAGAATATACACTTAGATTCAACGACTGAACAACTTAGTGAAAGACCCGGTAACAAGGGGATAGCTAAGTCAGTCACAGGAAGACACAACAAAGCTGAGCAACTTAGTGAAGGACCCGATAACGGGGGGATAACTAAGTCTGCTACAGGGAAGACAGGTAAGAAGAGGAAACTGGATTCAAAGACATTAGAAATAAAATACAGAGCCATTCTTGAAGTAAAAAAGGGCCAGGTCGAACACCTTTCTAAATGAAACACATAACATGGACGTTCATCTCATATACTACTACTCACCTAAAACATAATAATGTTCATAAATGTATGACAAACGAACAACAAATAAATTATAAGCAAATTGATTTGCAGTTTGTACTGACTACGTTTACAAGACTATTGAACGAACCGTGTGTTCGGGTTTTATATTAAACCAAGGGAGATAACAAATAAAAACAATTTAAAACAAAGGGAAGTAATAACGTCGAACTCGGACGAATGTCGGCCAGGTCGAACACCTGCCTGGCTCGAATTTTTTTCCACGTCCCTTCGAGTTCGAGCCAGCGAACTTTTACTGTATATTTGTTTTCAATGTTTTGGCATGATGCCTTTGTCATAAAATACTATGATAATTTTTTTGTAATTCAGGTGGTGGAATTCCAATGTCAGTGCTCTAGACTTACAAAGTCCTTTGACTGTGACCCCTAATGTAAATATTGGTGAAACCTTGGATATATTAAATAAAGAAGGTTTTGATCAAGTACCTGTGGTTGATAAGGAAGGGTAAGTAAATCATATCACAATCTCTGTAAACAGAGACCTTTAGGCTGCTGTAATAGGATCTCTAGACATTGCACAAAGGGTCACATTCAATCTGATTTAAACCTTATTTCAAATTATCAACTCGCTTATTTAGATCTGGTTACTTCATATGTTGGTGTCACATTCAGGGTTAAGGTGATGTATGTTTGAATTGATATTTTATCTACAATTAAAATATAAGATTTTATTTTTTCACCATATCTAATATTGCTACATTTCATTGTAAAGCATGAATGAAATTTTTTTTGTTTTTTGTTTATGCAGTGTAAACTCTGCAGAACGGCCCTATGAAGCACAAATCCTCTGCACAACAGCATATTTTGATATTTCCCAAAGGTGTAATTTTAATTTGTAACACAATGGCACGCTGCCGGAACAATAGGTAGTTCTGTAGCCAATGAAAGCATGACCGATCACCACATGATGATTGTTACAGTCTTGTGGCCAGCTGCATGAGTTAGTTCGTGGAGTGGTGTGCTAGCTGCTGTAGAGAGCAGACATACTTTAGTAACTATGTTATCCAGTTAAATATATATATAATCAATAATTTGTTAAACTAGCCATGTGTTAGTTGTTCTATTAAACTAACATGTGGACAATTGAGTAAATACACTACCCTCTAAAAGTTTCTTCACAGTACAATTAATTAAATTGCTTACATTTCTAAGATATTGTTTATTTCATTTATTATTTATGCAATGGAAACGAAATTGCTGTTGGTGTATTTTTTTTTGAGTTGCAGCTTAAGATATCTATCAGCCTTTGAAACTATGGTCAATGTATTTCAATGAACCAATTTCAAGTTTGAGATATTTATATATTGAGATATATCATATCCATAAGACAAATGTACTGAGTAGAAAAAACAAAATTGAAAACCATTTAACGATAAACTGCTTTTACAACTTTTTAAAATTCTATTTAGTACAATATTAATTGTGAAAGTGTGAAGGAACTTTTGGAGGGCAGTGTAGACGATAGTGCTACAAATTGATTTTAACCTCTGTAGAGCAGCAACCTCTACACAGCAACATACTTTAGTCTCTCCTAGTGGGTGTTGTTCAAGACAGGTTTTACTGTATAGATAGAAGTGCATATTATGTTAGAAATGTATTTTCGTTATTTTAGAACCATACAAGGCATGGTTACCGTTGGTAACATGATGGCACAAGTAGTTAAAGGAAATGTCACTAAATGTGACCCCGTATCCAAGGTGATGTATAAACAATTTAAACAAGTCAACATGTGTACATCACTTGGTCAACTATCTAGAATGTTGGACACAGATCATTATGTACTTGTTGTCCATGGACAGAAACAATGTAAGTTTTTCTTAAGTTTAGTAGAATTACCATAATACAAGTCTATTTTTATAACCAGTATACATAATTAGGATATGAAAGTGGTTGTCAGTAGAGATCATTTTAAGAGGAAGCACTATATCTCATTTGCAGAATTTTGTTTGCCCAAAAGAAACTGTTGGTTGTCCTGGGCAACTGGACATCCACTAATTTTGTGGATTGTTATTTTTTTTGAAAACTTGTATCACTCCTATATTGTATTTCTAATGTTTTAGCTATGTTTAATTTTAAAATTATATTTACACAAATTTTGCCAACAGTTTCATTGTATTTGGTGACAATACCAAGTTACATAACTCTTATCATGAATTTTTACTGAATTATGGCCCTTTTATACTCAAAACTTCTTATGTGATATGTTTTTGTATTCAAGTATTATAACTTTAACAGATGAAAGTATCCACTTTGAGTTTAATTTATCTTAGTGGGATTGCTTATCAGTGATTGATTTTGTTTACATAAGCTCCCCAATATTTGAGTGCACTGTCTGGGGACTCCTTATGTTGAAGCGACTTTCTTTCACTATTTATTCCTGTTGGACTTTTTTATCATTTCTTCTTTACTTTTTATTCATCTTTACAAAAATATTATGGCATAATCTTAATGAAATGTCATAATTTGTCTCCTTAATGCAAAAAGGTTCCATAGTGTTCTCTTATATATAATGGCACCTTTTTTCATTAAGGGGACAAATTATATTCCCTAATATTGAGATGTATTTACTTTCAGATGAAGGGAAATGTAAGACAACTAAAAGACAGATGATATTTGGTATTGCTACAAGGATTGATCTGTTAAACTATATAACAAACAATACAGAGAACATGAATGAACAGAACTAAGTGAGGACATATAGGAGCTGAGATGACTGTATAGTATTGTCATGATAGAGTTATTGAAGTATTGGAGAGGGAAAAGTGAAACGACTTTTAGGTCACAAAAATCCTGTGCTCAGAGCAAACAGTCTGAAAAAAAGTTTGATAAAGTAGGCTACAATTTTTTTTGATGGAGCCAATAGTAATTTTCATTTCTTCATTCATTCCATTCACAGAGACAAAATATGCTGTCTTCCAGAGTTTTGCAACATGTCTGTATAGTTTCATGGTCCTGTGCAGTTGCATTCTCGTTCCCAGAGCCTAGTAAGATTCTCAATCGAGAATCTTAATAACCTTGGGGTACGAGAATGGTGCAGTTGTCTTTGGTCATATTTCTTTTCCAGTCTGTTCCTAGAGCAGACATGTGATTTTCACTTATAATCTTCTTATCAATATTCTTGAAGGTAAAATAACAAAACTGTAGGGTAAGCAAGATTTACTGGATGGGGTTGAATTGCTCTAAAGATGGGATTTTTTGGCTATATTTAGTTCAGAAGAAATAGAACTTTTAAATATCAATATAGACAAGATATGCTTGTATAATTTGTAGATTATCTGTCTGCTAAATTTATGAAAACTAATAAATTTCACAAGCAAAATGTGCTTACTAAAGCTGGTGAGCTTTGGTAAAACTTAACATACCCTTGGCTAGTGGATTTTTCAAGGCTTATATTTATGTTTCTTCTAATGTTTTGTATATTAAATTTTGTGTTATTTTAGATAGATTGAAATCAATTTTGAATATTTTGAAATGCTTTGTATCGGATATATTATTTTTGGATATTTTCGTGACATTGTTTGTGTCAGATTTTTCATTTTAAAGCTTTATTGGTTTAATATCTTTATCAGTTTCAGTTAAACTTTTCATTTTTTGTTGTTGCATGGGTATAGAGTTTTTAAGTAGTCAAGAATTTTTTTTTGAAAGTCATTTGTTAATATGTTATGTTATGCTTTTTTCATTTATATTTTGAGCTTTAATATGAACAATAATTTTTTTATTGCTTGTTTTTTTGTGAGGATGGCAGTCTTTTTATGTACTATTGATGTTGGAAAGTTGTCATCATAATACCACTACAATCCACAGTCTCATGCAGGTATTGGATTATAAGGTGTGGCTATTGTCAGAACTTACAATCATCACGATATTCTTAAATTCACAATGTTTGCCTATGTCTTCCATTGGGTAAAGATATATAACAATGTATCCACTCCAGCAAGTACCTGTTTGAGACTAGTGATCTTTGTCAGTCTGTATACACATGTATTTGTTTTGACAATTGTTGTTTCTGTTGACATCATTATTTGCAATAGTAATTTACAACTAATCATCATCTGTTTCTTTCAAGTTACAATCATAGTAATGGTAGTGTTCAGTTCTTTGAAAGATCATTCTTTTTACTACAAAGTCATTTTTACTGAGTTTAAACTAGGATATATATATATGAACTACTGCAAATTATGACTTGGACATTCACTTAACTATGACCCTGACATTCACTTATCAATGACTTTAACATTCATTTAACAATAACCCTGACATTCACTTATCAATGACCTTAATATTCACTTAACAATGACCTTTGCAACCACTTAACAATGACCTTGACATTCATTTGACAATGACCTTGACATTCACTGAACAATGACCTTGACATTCACTGAACAATAACCGAGAAATTCACTTAACAGTGACTTGGAAATTCATTTAACCATGACAACAACTTTTACCACAGCCTTGACACACTTTAATCAATGACCTTGACATTGATGTAACTGTTGTTAATTGCATACAAGTTGCCTTTTAAGTTTCTTTCATTTTTAAAAATATTGAAACCTCACTTTACACTGTTTATGTTAATGTATGAATCTCATTTTGTTTATGTTTGAATGATCTACTTTATTGCGTCTTAATATGGTAACAATTTATTGTACATGTTGTAAACTAAACTTAAACGCCTATTTCTATATAACATATTCAATGACGTTGTACAAAAAGATTAATAATAACAATAAAAATAAGTAAAAAACCTTCCACCATAAATAACACAAAACAAAATAAGTTTTATCGCACATGATGTTATATAGTGTGATTGTGCATTTTGTTCTTCATATATCAAGTTTATAGGACCTACATTTATCTTAGTTCATGATTCGACTTTATTTTTACATTTGTTTTTATTAATTTGATATTAAAAATAAAAAAAATGAAGAAGTTTGTTATAAAAAAATGAAGAAGTTTAAGTTTGTATGCTTGTGTGTCTATATGGTTCCCATCTTAAACCCCACCTTGTTATTTACTTGAGCATTGAACCATATTCTTATTACTTTCTTAGTACTGGGGACCAGAAAGTGAACACGAGAAAAGTTCAAAGAATTATGTCACTATAATACTTAATAAATGTGTATAGAATAAGCTGTTTATTGTATTCAGGAGCAGTAAAGTAGAATTGTACCCTGTTCATTGTTCATATATATTTTATATATTGCAATAAAGATTAAGATAAATTTTGCTGACATTGATTATAAAGATATATTTATTTTTATATGATTTTACATTAAGTTGATGCTTGTTTGATTCATAGATGTATGGAAGTCTCATTTGGCCGTTCTGAAAAATGTGTTTGTTTGCACATTTCTGATCCAGAATAGTTTTAGTCCGTAGCTGAGTAAAATTTTTTTGGTTTTCCTAGCCATAAGTTAAAATTGACAACTCAATAGAAAGCATTTTACCTCAGAGTATTTAATCTATCTTTATAATTTGTTCTTTGAGGGGCTTTTTTTAGGTACATGTAGAAAATAATTTTCTTTTGGGATTGCTGATAAAAAAGGAGTCACAGCAGTTTAGAGCAACAAGTTTGTGGGTTGGAAAACTGCAAACAAACACTTTCTATGAATGGCCTTACAATATCTTTATCATATGATGCTATTAATGGCTTGCTAATTTTTCTTTATATGCTTAAATAAAAATGGATTGATAAGTGACATCTTTGTTCTTTTTTATCTAATGATATGATGCAACTACTGAATTGTACAGTATTTTGATAGCTAAGTGAACAGTGCAAAAGCATGCATTCAGTTTGTGAACTTGATGAGCGTGCAAAGGCATCCAACTTAAAGCTGTCAAATGCAAAATGCTGATTTTTATACATTTATCAGACATGCACAAAAATGCAAAACTGAAATTACCTACTAGCATTTTTCCTTGGCTGATTGCCTAAACACATAAAAGTCGGACAAATGATTGAAAAGATGCCAACAAGTAGCTTATTTAAGCTGGTGAACTCGCTACAACGGTGTAGGAGTAGTGGTCCATTGGTAGGATGCACACTTAGGGATTGAGAGGTCCTGGGTTCGATCCCTATTGTGGAGGCACAGCTTATTTCCTTGTGCAAGAAATCAATCTACACTTGTTACACTCCACCCATGGGTACTGTGAGGGATTGCCTGCCATGACGGTGATTTTAATGATCAGGGGTTATCAGTGGCGTAGCAAGGTCTTTTTGATGTGTACGCAAAATCCTAGGGGTCAAGGGCATGCCCCGCCCCGAATTTGTTTTTCTGTAGATCATTTCAGGAGCATTTTTGGCAACTATTCAAAATGGGTCTGTATAATTCAATCTGGACACAAATATAGGAAGACAACATTCATACAAATTATCATTCAATTTTAACCAGCGTTTAAAGAATTATATAGACTGGATTCAAAGACAAACATCGAATTTTAAAACCGTAAATTCAACTCCCAAAAGGCATCGCAAGTCCCATTGAAATATAACTTGACATAAGGTTAGTAAAATAACGATCAAGCAGTTTTGTTTTACACACCCCTACCCCCCTCGGCGAAACATTTTATTACATTTTTTGGCGTTTGTATTTTTACAATTTTCTGGACCAGTGTGTACGCAGCTGCGTACTCTGCGTACTGGTAGCTACGCGCCTGATGGCTATTGATGATGAAATTTATGCTGGAAAACACTCAATATTATAATATTTTACGTCCTCTAACGTCATGACGTCAAAAAAACGTCACAGTTACATATGACGTAATAACGTAACGTATACAACGTCAGAATCACTATAACGGCATATAAAGCGCACAAAGCAGCATCATATAAGAAATACAGATTTATATTACAAGAAGAAATAATGAGAGACATGACAAAATTGACTGGAAATGTTTGTGAAGAGTTAGCAAGGAATAGGTAAGTGTTTATTTAAAATTAAATTTCGTCAAACGTTGAGCTTTAAATACAGAATGTTACTTATTATAAGCATTTCGTCTGTTTATTGCAACCTTCCTCTAAGTCAGATCTTCAAAAGATTTCCTGAGGTCTATGAAATATTTTCAATTCTATTATATTTCGATACAGAAAATGGTAATGAAATAATGTCTATTTTTTAATTTAAAAAACGACGCTACAGGTTGGTATTGTTTTAAATAATTTTTAAAGCGAAATTAAAATGAACATAAAAATAACGACAAGCTCAGTGTAGGTTAGCATATATGTTTTAATTTTTAGCACTTTTGTCCCAATTAGATATATATAAATTTATTTGATTTCAGTGATCAAAGTGTCAAGAGTGTCACCATAACAACTGAAAAAATGGAAAGCAAACGAGTACATAGTGTTTAATGATAATGAAAGTTCTAAATCTAGTTTTTCTTCGAGACAAACCATCACTGGTGAGTTTATTTATACTAATTTATTTCGCTAGACTGTGAAGCAAGTTCATACAACTTATATTAATCACTCTCGAGTCCACTTCCAGGTATATTTGAATTAGTCGTAATTTTGGCAGGCAGCTGCAAGAAATTAACGAACATAATAAATGTATTATTGCATTCCGGAGATCATGTCACTTTATACCCCGAATAAGGGTATCAGCTCGCTAGCAACGTGTGTTATTGTCTTTGCTATTGAACCAAAATACATTTCAAGTTTCTACAAATCGTAAAATTCATCAATTTATATATTGTTTTAATTAACACTTACTTGTAAGCAAACATTTGACAACTGTTATTAACTTCAAACATCTATTGCAGGTTCCAACAAAATCTCAGAATGGACAAGAAAAGATAACTCTCCTCAAAGATCAGCCTATGAATACACAGAAAGATATAAGAAAATTAGACAACGTGAATCTGAAATTAGACAAGATATTGTGAATGTAATTCAACAGAAAACTAGCCATCTTCAAGGTAATTTTAATATAGATTTCTATTTAAAAACTACAGTGCAACCTCTCTTAAGCAACACCAACTGGGAGGGCCTAAATGTGTTGTTGTTCAGAGGTTGCATTCTCGTTCCCAGAGTCTAGTAGGATTCTAAATACTAGCTAGTATTGAGAATCCTACTAGATTCTGGGAACGAGAATGAGAGGTTGTTGTTCTGCAGAGGTTTAATTTAATGAAAATTATAACTTAGGGAAATGTCAAAAGTTGTTATTGTGCAGAGGATTTGTTCTGTAGAGGACAGCTCTGCAAAGGCTATACTGTACTAAGTACTTGGGATTTTCTCGTACTTTTTATGTACTGGCTTGTGAAACCAACAAGCTAACAATTCTGTTTTTTGTAAGTTATGCACAGATAGCGCACGACTTTTATGTGAACATGTAGACCTTTTGTTTATTATGGATAGCAGAATATGGCCACTGTTAATCGAACATGTCCCTAAAGGCATAAACACATACATTTCTACCCTTAAAGCTGATGTACTTACATGCAACTAAATGCAATTTTAAACAAGACCCTAATTAAGATGAAGGCTGATCCTAATAATAAAAACAACGATCCCACAAAAGGAGGGTCTTTTGCTGATGTTGCTTCAACTTGTGACCCAGCCTTATTGCTTTTGTTATCTGCAATGTGAAATTGTTTATGCTCTACTATGGCTTTAAAGATTTACTTTTTATTAATTTGTATGTACATTACCTGGGGTGTGGAATTCCTATGCCCGACTTGTCAGACTCGTACCTATATGGCTGCGGACGAGTAAATATGTCCAACCCACTCGTCCGAGGACAAGTTATATTTTTA